>JANHMN010000006.1:77963799-77993639 GCA_030674055.1 Rhabdomys pumilio | reverse complement strand
CTGGGATTTGTCTGTCTTGTGCTTAGCATTGTTGGGAATACATAGCATGCATCTATGTCTGGCTTTGAACTCAGGTCCAATGTTTTAAGAGAAAGTCTTTGTACCCACTAACTGATCATCTTTGAATCATTCCTATTTTGCCAAAATAGGTTTAGATCATTTCCTTGATTTCTTATTTTTGTGATTGGCTTCTATGCCCCTCCCAAGCAGGAGAGAGAGAGTACTTCTCTTGTTGGAAACTTGGCCTTCCATCTCAAATACATCTCTAGCACTATACGAGGATTTTATCTTTACACACAAATTACCTCTTTCTCTATGGAGAAAGATGTTAAGAAGTTCATCAACTTAAGCCAAGTGACAGCTGTGAGACGTGGAAAATGGACACATGTGCATGGAGCTGTCTTCTGAGCAGTGAGGCCTCTACAGGAGATACAGCTGGTGACACAGTAGGTCTGTATACATCTGTTTGTAGATGGGTACAAAGTATTTGAACTTACAAGCAGATGTTGGCATCTTCCCCAGAGTGAGCACTTTCTTTTGCTGTCTACCTATCCTGGAGGAATCCTCATCCTTAAAGATACTGAGATCACTTTCCACCAAACTTGATGCAAAACAACCTAGTTATGACATAGCAACACAGATGGTTTAAATCATGGACAAGCCAACTCCCTTTCAGAGCTTGTTTCTTCATTTGCAAGATGAGAATAATCACAACACCTACTTACATAGTTACAGTAGGGCTGCATGTGATACTACTTATGCAGGCAATGGCCAGAACACCTGGCAAACAAGTGCTGGTTGAATTAGGTGATTACCATTATCAATTACTTATTAAAATTTGTCTTGTGAAAACATATGAGCACCATTCCGTCACGGAGAATCCATTGAATTTTTTTAACTCACTTTAACATGACTTTTCTTTAGCTTATTTAATTATTGCCTCAATATTTCCAGGAACCAGGCAAGTCATTAATGTTTTTAACTGCTCCCAGATCCAGATATTTGGCCAGAAAAGTCATTCCATGTGATTATTCACCTTGAGAAGTGAGTTTGCTGTATCTACTTTTACTGTTCAGTCTCCTTGTGCTAATGTTGAATACGTACACACCTCATTCTTTATCATTCTAAGTAGGTTTTGGGCTTAATTGTAGATTGTGATGAATGAACTGAAAGTCTGAGTCTCTGAAGGCTGATCAGACAGATTTGGTCAGGAGGGCTAAGGACGTTTTAGTATTTTGAAAAAACCAAGCTGGTTTTACGTCTTTTGTGATACATCAAATATGAAGTGTGGCTAAAACTGAATGAAGAAAGACAGACATAGCACACTCCTCCACATACCAAAAGGATTCTGAAGGACCCTCATCTGCTCCCTGATGAGGGCAGCGTGTGCTCATATGTACAGAGGTTTGAGAGGACATATGTGGCCTCTCTGGAGGAAACAGCACCAGAGAGCATACTCTCCCAGGTAATGAAGGGAGGGGGCATCTACTGAGCTATTAACAGCTGTTTCCTCCCTTTTCCATCCTGTGGGCCTCTGAGCTGTGCTTGTCAGAGACTCTCATCCCTACAGGGAGGTTAAGCCATTATGGAAAATTTGCACTTTGCAGATAATTAAAATAAATTGGTTTAAATGAACTTCTGGCCTCTTTCCTGAATACAAGAACTGAAGAAAACCAAGAAGACAGGAGAAATATGGAAACAGTTAAAGAAAACCAAATTTATGAATTGTATGAATTCCAAATTTATAAAATAAGAAGTTAAATATTCTAAGCGGAAACATGGTACTTCCTACTGGAACAAATGAAAATCTACTCATTCATTTATTCAATCTTTCATGACATTTGTTTCTTGTCTGTAATAGGTACTGTGCCATGGGAAAAACTAAACGATGAGCATCTGGTCTCTGGAAGGACTAGAGACACATGGTAGAAGGTAGTTTTTAGAACTGTGGCTAAATTATAGCTCAACAAGGGACGTTGTAATAGACAGGAGCATAGAGTTCACAGAACGGTGCTGATACAGACAGGAAATCTGAGATAAAATTCCAGAAGGTCTTTCCTGAGGTATAGAACTGAAGCATGGAAGGGACATAGCTAAGGAGGGTTTTTCTGATGCAGAGCCTAGCCTGCAATATTTTGTCACAACATGAAAATTCCCACTGAAATCTGTCCTAATGTTTTTATATTTGACTTCTAGCTATGTAGCCACAGTTCAGCAGCCTTAGCACTGCAGTCCTGACTACTGAGCACAGGGCACATGCTTTATGTGTTGATCCTTCACAAGATTGCTATTGCATTAGAGACATTTTTACAGTAATTTGAAAAATGTCCATTCTGGAGAAATAGTAAAGTCTCACTCGAGAAAACAGCGCAGATAGAAGGCAAATCCATTATTGGCATAAAAGGGCTTTGGCAAAGGGATGTGTGTACATCCCTGCTAGAGAAATGTAGAGATGACAGACAACTGAGAGCTTTGCAAGTGAGCTGGGTACCTCTGGGTTAAGCTGTGCCAGTAGACCTTCCCAGTAGGTAGTCTTCAACTTGAGAAAGAAAACTAACCTTGTCAAGGAAAACTGAAAGGAAACTGTTATTTCCCAAACTTCTGACTTCTCTAGTTCTCTGCCTGTTCACATTTTCAAAATATCTTTGTATATTTTCAATCTATTTTCTCTAGATCTGCATTGTCCAAAATAAACCAGTTATATTTGTTGTAAAACATCTTGAGATTTGCCATTTGATTAAAGCCATTTCTATGTATAACCAAATCTAATTTTGCATGGATTTTGTGCTTTCAAATTTGGCTCTCGATGGACATCTATGTGCAATCCTAAGACCACATGAGGCCTTGGTCATTTGTAACCCTGTGCAGTGAGATGGAGAATCTTAGTCACTGACATGCACATTTCCTCTGAGTCCCAAGAGGTGACACTTCAGTTCTCATGTGTGAACAAGTGTTCTGTCTTTTTAGGCCATGTTTTTCACATAAATAATTTTTTCTTGGTGTTTTTGATGCTTAAATGACCTTCAAATGTAAAGAAATAGTTCTGTCCAGTATTCCCAAGCACAGTGTATTCTATTGAGCCTTATGCAAAGAACATGTGTACTACTAGACAAACCTCAGGGACAAGTGACATGCTGTTGGTTACGAGCCCAGTGTTCATCAGATGCCAACATTGAATAAGTTGGATTCCAGCAGACACATAAAGAAGCACAGCTACATTTTGATTGGTTTAGCGACTACTGAGAAGAGTGGCTCACAGCAAACCCATCTGATCTGGGGCTTTCTTTTGAACAATTATTCTGTACTCTACACCTCCGCTGAAAATAATACTGTAAATGCTCAGACCAAACTACATACACACATGCAAACACATTCACGTGGACACAAACCAAAAGCAGATGTGCAAAATCGAAGTACTAGCAGCCAAGGACCCAGGATGCAGGATATGTGAGTGCTCCTGAGATCCCCTAAACTGTGATTTCAGTTCTTTCTATTTTCATCTCTTCTCCTATTCTTACTTCTTCTGCTTTTTCTCCTTTATGTTAGAAAGCATTTTAAAAGTGGAGAAGGGAAATGCCAGTTTAAGAGATTCATGAACTTTCAGCATTTGGGGCTAAATTAATTTCCAGACTTGCAGTTCAGAATGGCATAATGGCATGTTTGATGAGGCCTGACTGAGAAGCTATCTTGGCTCTTCCTCTGTTTTTTTTTTTTTGTTTGTTTGTTTGTTTTGTTTGTTTTGTTTTGTTGTTGTTGTTGTTATTGTTTTTTAAACCCTGGTTCCAACTTCACTTCTGATTCTAAGGTCATGTATATAACCTTGGGTCAATTGCTTCTCTGGGAGTTCATCCTCAAAGGCAAGAGAGTAAATTAAAATTAAAAAAGAAGTTAAGAAGAAGTCTGGAGAATACTAATTTGCATCCACAATAACTATAGATTCATTGTCCTGTTCTGTCATCTTAAATCAGAGGTCTTAAATTTTTCCCAGACAATGTTTTTGCACCCCTACCTGATTGAGATGTGTTATCCTGGAATGTAGGTTTACAAAATAAACATACCAGTTAAACACTTACTGACTAAAATTATAAAGAAACATTTAATGTTAAAGTACTTGTTACTAATACATGTAATCATGTAATAAGAATAAAATGAGCTGGCATACTAATGAGATGACTATGTGTCTTTATTTTTACATAAGGAATTCAGTCTTGGTAGAGTGATCAACGATGTGTGACATAGAGCATCTGCATGGTTCTTTGGAGATTATTGATATTTTGATTTTCTTTTAATTGTTCATACTTAGAACTCAGCTTCATATGGATATACAGTACAGTATATTTAGGGCCACCCAAAGTTGTGATAAATTCTGTTTTAAGAATTCAGACCCTAATTTATTTAATTATTTTTTAAAGTGCAATGCAAGTCAGCACCTCAAACAGAACATTTTAAGCAAAAATTCCAACAGGATACAATCTAAAACCGCACTAATATGATACATATGTCATAAGGAATGATGGTAGAAAGACACTTAAAGTACTTTTTGTCCATACTTAAGCTATTATATTTCTGGAACAGCAGAAAACATATGCTCACTCTGGAGTCAGAACCCAGGTGTCATGCATGCTTCTTGTGGTGTGGCAGGTGTGGTCACATGTTCAGGATAAAGGACAGAGGCTGTGTTTTTGTAAGGATGACTGCAGAGAAATCACACTGTGCAATCTTGGTAGATGTGGCCACAGGCTCCTTGGATTCAGTAGTTGTCTGATACTGAATTAATTTTTGGTTGTTCTACAGTCAGAAATTTTTTACTCGTCTCATTTTTTTTTGTGTCCCCTCCATATTTAATTATGAGAATCTATGTGGGATAGTGAATCATGGCTTGATAAGCTATCCAAAGAACCTCAAACGGATTAAAATAGTAAAGTATCTTAAATATTAAGTAAAATATAAAATTGAATTATAAATTAAAATAGTTTAAATTTATTTAGTATTTAAATTTATTTACATTATTTAAAAATTACTACATTAAAATAAGTAATAAAAATTAATAATAGTAAAAATTAATTGTATATTGGTTAAGAATAGAGTTAATAGCATGCATGTTAAAATATAAAATAATGACACTTTAATTAGGTAATGCTCATAGAAATTAGTTATTTTGTGAAACACAAAGAATATTAAAGCTAAACAAAATTGTATAAATAATACAGAGAGTGGGTAATGACCAGATGATAAATTCAGACAGTTTCTGTTCATTTCAGGTTACTTTTTAGCACAAAACAACTTACCTTAGGCAGAAGTGCTCATTAGGTGAGTTTGCTGTCTGTTTCCATAGACATTCCTCCAACAGGCCTATGGACAACATTGTAACTTGTAAGAAAAGAGTTTGGAATATATTTCCCCAAAATTCTAAATTCTGTTTTCTTCAATTTCCTGTCTGCTAGTGTTGGCTATGTTATGTGTCTTCTCAGAGTCCCCATTTCCTTATCAGTTAAGTGGGGCTGACAATGCTCCTCTTGCTAGGAGATTATGTGAGGTAACTGTAAAAATGCTTGGAAACAAAATGTATTAAAATAGTAGCTTTCTTTTTCACAGGGCATCCTTGATCATCACTTTATAGAAATCCTCAGAATGTGTGCACTAAAGGCATTATCTTTGCAGGCATTCTTATGAGTTCAAATTTTTGATTAGTATGCCTCATTAGCAAGTTTGTCATGCTTTTGTTCCTCTGTTTCTTCTTCTGTAAAAAAAAAAAAAAAAAAAAAAAAAAAAGAGTACCTACCTACCTACCTACAACGATACTTTTGATAGATTGTTAATGTTAACAAGATTCTTTTAGACAAATTCCAGGACAAGGAGTCATATTAATTGTTACTTCTAAGAATGGCATGTAATATATTTTATTAGCACATTCTTAGTGTCATGAAGCCACAAACAAGCATGAAGATATTTTAAAGAAAAACCTGTCTTAAGTTTCTAGACCAATTAGAAATAGGCTGACTTTTGTGCTGGCCTCCCTGATTAGTGTGTGTGTGTGTGTGTGTGTGTGTGTGTGTGTGTGTGTGTTATAGGCATACACATTCAGGAGTGTGCATGAGTGTGCATGCCTGGAAACCACCAGACTTCAATGCAGAACATCTTCCTCAATTACTCTTCACCTTATATTTTGACAGAGAGTCACCCTGAACCTGTGGCTTACTGATTCCCCTTGGTTACTTAACTAAAAATATATGAGATCCGTCTGTCTCCATCTCCCCAGTCTTGGAATTAGTCACTCACTTCTGTGCCCAGCACTTTGACATGGATGCTAGATTGAATTCAGGTTTTTATGCTTACAAATGAAGTACTATACATATTGAATTTTTTAACCAGCTCCGAAACAAAAGAATTTATTACTCATGGGACAGTAAGCCTCAAACATTATTCTGTGCTCCCTCAGCTCCCTTTCTCAGATCACACTGATGACATAATGGGCCTCAGCTGGGCCTGTGTGGATATTGTACTCATTGTTGTCGTTGCACAGACAGAGGTGAAGGAGGCCCTCAATCCTGTATTGCACAATGATGGAGGCTTTCAGTGCCTGTGGGACACATTCCTTTGCCTTTTTAGACTGGTTGATGTGACATAATTATGAGGATGGCCTTGACCAAGGCTGTTCAGGATGTTAAGATCATAAGAAACAGCTCAGATCAGGGTTCAAGACTCATTGCCTCCTATAGTCTTGGCTTTTAGGAACTGATATAGCTATTGTATTAGTAGCTCATATTCCAGATTCATTGTTGCTCTTTGGGGCTTGTTAATGTTGCAAAGAGAATTTCCCATATTTGCCTCTAGGTGATATCACTGCTATGGTGTATTATTCTGCTGTATCCTTCAGTCATAGCGGTAGTCAATATTTTCCTTTGAGTGTCTCTCTATGTCCAAGGTTTGTACTATCATTTGCCCTAATCTGATTTTTTTTCTGCCCTTCTTCTTGGTCTTCACTATGCCATGTTTCAGCTCATCCCTTCCCACTTTCTTAAAACAGCACTTAACTGTTTTCCTAACTTCTTCTGCTATTGTAAGACAGTCATTGAGAAGAAAATAAAAATTGGAACATGTTAATCCATATAAAGATGACTTTGCAGGGAAAATAACATTTGATTAGAGGAGAGCTCTTTTGAAGACCTGCTATTTTAACCAAGGAAAAACTGGATGTTGGAAACTGGTGATTTCATGAGTACCTGTAGTTTCCTCTGTGTTTAGTCTAGGAAATAAATTTAATTTTGATTTTATAGAAAGCCACGACTTTGTGCTATTTAAAATGAAAAGGAATACTTCTGAGATCTGGATATAAAGGTCATTTTTTTTCTCCCTAGCATTCAGAGACTTATAATATATAGATTTTTAAATTAGTGAAAGCTAAGAACAACATCAAGAGTGACTAATTCTTTATGTCTTATTAATATTAAAGGCTGTTCCTCTAATAATGAACAAACACTGCCTGATCCATTGTTTCTAAAGAATTGACCAAGGGAGGTGCCAACAAAGTACTGAAACTTGGAAAGGGAAGCTGTGTGAAGACCACTCAACAGCTTTTCTGTGTCCAGACACTCCTATGGACACCTGCACACTGGGTCTCTTTATGTTTGCCTAACTGTATTTTCAAGACCCAAGTGACTTAAAAAGAAATTACTACATTCATAAAAATGGAGGAAAAACATGTCAATTAGCACAAATATCAGATTTCATGTTGATATTTTCATTTACTCCATAGAGAGACTAAATTGTTATTAATGTCATTCAAAGTTAGGGTTTAAACATTTTGTTAACATTTACAGATAAATAAATTAGACGAGTTCTCTGTTAAATTATTAGAAAGAGCGCGGTTTCCCAATGTGAGGCAAACTTTACTTTTCCAGTAGGAAATATCCCCTGCAGAATTCTTAATTGCTCTGATGTGACAACAGCACTCCATTTGAACCACATGTCTTTTAAGTTCTCAGGATCTCAGAGGTTATAAACTAGTCATTAAAATTCATTCCTATTGGCAATTTGGTCTGCAGAGCCTTTGCCCAGAACAGCACATTTCTAATATTTATGTGATTTCCATTTTAACACAAACCATTTGAATTACCTCCATGCTGTGTCGTTTCTGTTGTGTTCTTTTCCTTGCCCCCCTTCACAAGCTTTCACTGTATATTATCTGTTAAGGGTGAAATTACCTGTGCTAGGAGACTGTTCTTCTCCTCCATGGTTTCTTTCTGCAAGGGATCATGTAATCAAAGCACATTGTTTAACTTGATCAGGGAATGACACTTTTGATTATTCCCAAGAAGAAAACATGAAGGTAAGTTGTAAACTCTGGGCACTGCCTTCACAGTGAGCATAGAAGTCTAGTACTACATATGCTTAGGTCCTTAAGAAAAAACAGGTAAGTTGTCAGGACTAGTGTGAAGAAAACCAAGCTGTCATTTGTCTCTGCTTATGGTTGGCCTCTGTTGCTTTTCCTTGAGTGTGACTTACCATTCCTATCTGCCTGACAGTCATCTCTTTTTAGTTTCTCCTTGTAGTAGAAGCTTCTTGTGAATAGGACCCCTCCTTTCCCAGCCTAGGTACCTAACCCAACACGTCACTGTTTACAGTGATATGTTGAAAGGTTTAAGCTCTTGTTGGCAAAATTAAATACTCAATTGCAAATAGCGGACTGGGTCTGGGGATGCTATGAACATAGAATTGGTAGGTGTAAGCAAGGGGGAGTTTAGCCTGAGTCTAATATGGGGCTCTAAGCCTGGGGAACAATGATAACCATCAGACATAGAAAGAGGATGATAAGTTGTGCAGGGGACAAATGGAAAGTAATCACACTCATGACATGTCTGTGTCCAGATTTTGGGATGCAGTGAAAGCCCAGAAAACTGAGAAAGAAGCTGATGTGGAAAACACAGGGTGGCATACGTCTTACATGAAGGGCATTGTATTTTGTGAACCCTCTGACATAGGAGAAGCCCGTATCAGAGCATGTTTCATTTGTATTTTCCTTATCAGTTTAAGAGAAAATTGACTTGGTAGGTATGGAAGGATTTAAATCTGAAGAGAAAGTTTTCTTGAACAAAAAAGGATTGATCATTCCTGGATTCTCTACTGAACAGAACATGTTTGTGTCATAATTTCTTTCAATCCTCAAAGAGATCTGTTGCCACTGGGACTGAAAGCTTGCCTATGGTGATGGTCAGATGTCCAGAACCTTTGCTTCATGAATAATGACACCGTAATGTGAGAGACCTGTGGAGGATACAGGACTTCAGCCTTCCAAAACTAGTTTTTGCTCTAAAAGAACAGTCAACACCATTCATTTTTTATCCTTTCCAACTGTCTGATAGAAAATGAAGAAGCCTCAAAGATTCCCAAGAAGTCTTCCTTGATTTAAGTTCTTTGTGGTAACAGTGATGAGTGTCATTCAGCTATCAGTCACTGCCCCAGCTATTTATAACTCTGCCTATGCAGAGGGCAGTGGGATCCAGGTGTCAGAATGCACAAAGTACAGACAGAAAGCGATGGAAGTCTTATTTTGCTGGTTTTCTTGAATCCGATGAAAATAAATTGACTTTTCTGCTTGGAATATTTTCTCATATAATTATAACTGTAGAAGTTTGTTATTTACATTTGGGAATATTTCCCTGCTGGTTCTCAGTTCATTTTGTTTCTCATTAACCTTTATAAATATTCTACTCAGAAGTATTCTTTTATTTAAGAATGGTGCTTTACTTTCCAAAGAACAAAAGAGTGTTTTCCTATTGGTGTCATTTCCCTTCATCATACTTCCTGAGGGAAAGATAGGGGAGGCTGGTATGACATTCTTGGAGAAAAAGAAGAGTTGAATAGTGGACCTGGGACTTGCCAGCTTCAAAAACCATAGCAAATTGTTTCTTCAGACATTTCTAGGCTTTGTTTCTCCTCTCAGCCAGCCACCTCCTCAGCCATCCATAACTATGTCTATACAGAGGTCAGTGGGAATGGAGGACTGGTAGCTCCTTAGCCTAGTGCTGTTGAGAGGAACAAGTAAGATCAGTGGGACCTTGTCCTTAATAGTCTTTAAACACCACATACTGCATGCAACCAAATCCTGGTTACATCCTACTCAATAGTTTGTAGCCTTGGAATCTTGTTTTTATACATAAACTCAGGATTATAATAGAAGCAATAATACCAGCTGCCCGTGAAGATAAATGAACAAGTCCATACAATACAGTGACCATAAATATTAAATATGCAATGACTAGCAGGTGCTTTGACAATATACATCAGGTGTTTAATAACTGGGAATGTTTCTCCTATCTGTCTTTTAATGAAAGCACTTAAATTATCCTCCTTGGTTTCATGCCATGTTTTAATTAAAAAAAAAAAAAACTCTTAGAATGTTGTGAGATCTGAGTGTTACACTTGTGCTGCATGTCTGCAAAACACAGAGCCACTTGCTGATGTGAATTTGGCTTTTTTTGAAGGAAACACTTGAGAACTGGAAGGATGAAGGAAAAAAAATGTTTTCTATGTGTGTGAGTCTACGAGGTAAGGAAATGTTCTGCTCTTCTGACCCCATTGGCTTCCAATCCCTGACCCCAGCTGCTAACACATCCTGAACAATCCTCTCACGTTGCCTTGCTCCTTACTTACCCCTTACCTTGTTCCTCGCTCTCTTATGAGAAAATTCATCCGGCTCCTTCAGGCACTAATTTCTCTTACGGCATCCTTGAGACGTGTGGGTTTATGAGGTTTTTTTCTTTAAGTGAAAGCAGAACATTTTTGTCTAGAAATTCCACAAAATTTCACACCAAATAAAACCAGCTGTGCAGCTTCCTAAATCCCCCTAAACAAGATGCCATAATGATAAAGCACAAAATAAAAACAGTCTACAATTTTCAAAATTGGGGTTATAGAATGGTCTGAGGTGCCAACATATATGGACTTAGCTGTTACATTTATCTGTATGCTAAGCCCTTACTATACAGTTACCCAATGCCCCTTGTAGGTAGATCATTTTAGTAATAATACAAAACTCATAATGTCCTCAATCTTAATAGCTGAGTAGTATTCCATTGTGTAAATTAACCACATTTTCTGTATCTATTCTTCTGTTGTGGGACAACTGGGTTGTTTACAGCTTCTGGCTATCACAAATAAGGCCTCTGTAAACACAGTGGAATAAGTGCCCCTGTGGAATGGTGGAGCATCTTTTGGGTATATGCCCAAGAGTGGTATAGCTGGGTCTTCAGGTAGCTCTATTTCCAATTTTCTGAGGAACCTCCAGATTAATTTCCAGAGTGGTTGGACTAGTTTGCAATCCCACCAGCAATGGAGGAGTGTTTCTCTTTCTCCACATTCTTTTCAGCATATCCTGTCACCTGAGTTTTGGATCTTAGCCATTCTGATTGGTATAAGAGGGAATCTCAGGGTTGTTTTGATTTGCATTTCCCTGATGACTAAGGACTTTGAACATTTCTTAAGTGCTTCTCAGTCATTCGCAATTCTTGAGATTCCTCTGTTATGAATTCTCTGTTTAGTTCTATACCCCATTTTTTAAATTGAGTTGTTTGGTATCTTGATGTTTGGCTTCTTGATTTCTTTATATATTTTGGATATTAGCACTCTACTGGATATGGGATTAGTGAAGATATTTTCCCCAATCTGTAGGTTGCTGATTTGTCCTATTGGCTATGTCCTTTGCCTTACAGAAGCTTTTCAGTTTCATGAGGTCCCATTTATCAGTTCATGACCTTAGAGCCTGAGAACTCCCACTGGAGTTCAGTTTAGGAAATTTCCCTCTGTACCAATGAGTTCTAGGCTTTTTTTCCACTTTCTCTTCTACTAGATTCAGTGGATCTGGTTTATATTTTGAGGTTCTTGATCCACTTGGACTTTAGCTTTGTGCAAGGTAACAAATATGTTTCCATTTTTATTTTTATACATATAGACTAGCAGTTAGACCAGCACGATTTATTGAAGATGCTTTTTTTTTTTCCATTTTTCATTTTTGGCTTTTTTTTTTTTTTTGTCAAAAATTACATGTCCGTGTGTGGTTTTATTTCTGGGTCTTCAATTCTATTCTGTTGATCAATGTGTCTGTCTCTGTACCAATATCCTGCAGTTTTTAACACTATTGCTCTATAGTACAGCTTTAGGTCAGGGATGGTGATTCCCTCAGAAATTCTTTAATTGTTAAGTATTGTATTCTCTATTCTGGGTGTTTTGCTTTGAGAATTACTCTAAACCATAATGGTTATTGCAGGATAAATTGTGTCCCCTTTCCTAAAGTCGTGTGTTGAAATTCTAACCAGAATTACCTCATGCTGTGATTCCTTTTGGGGACACACACAGTAAAGAGCTGTTTGAGCTAAAATAAAGTTGGTAGGCTGGCCACAAACCAATGATTGTGATTGTATGAGGAGAGAAGGCCTTTACATTCAGGCCTGGGGCTTTAACTCACAGAGAGGAAAGTGTCAGTGAGAACAACAGAGAAAGGCACTTACTTGACATCCATGGAAAGAGGACTCAGAAGAAAACTGTCATCCTAGATTCTGTACCGCAGAATTCTTTCAGAACTGTGGGAGTTTGTGCTTTTGTAAACTTCCTGGTGTTTCCTCAGGTTAGATGTATTATATGATTCAGAAATTGTGACCCTGGAGCTTGGCTTTTATCTGTTACCTAAGTCTTAGGAAAACTCCCCAAAGGTTCTTTGTGCCCCAATTTCTTTCACATTTAAAGGAGAAATTATCATAATATTGTATATTGAATGTATGTACTTCCATTCCATTTAACTCAATCTAAATTTACAAATAAGTTTTAAGGGTGTATCATACATAAAATGTTCTAAAACATATTTGCTTTAAAAATTTAGCTTTGTTTTAATTATGTGTATATTGGTGTGTCTACATGTGTGCATGTGAGTATATGTGCCCACCTTGGCCAGAACTTTTAATGCCTCAGACCTGGAGATATATAGGCAGTTGTGAACTGCTCAACATGTGTGCAGAGTGTTAAACCCACGTTCTCTGAAATGTATGTGTTCTTAAGAGCCAAATTATTATTTTGTATGCATGAGTGTTTGTGTATCATGGGGTGGCGAACTACATGTACATGTGCATTGGTGCTCACAGAACCAGAAAGTTTAGATCCTCTGGGGCATGCCATGTAAAAGGATGCGGGCCATCTGACATGGGTACTGGAAACTAATATGGTCCTCTGTAGGACCAACACACACTCTTAACCCGGGAGCCAATTTTTTTTATAGTTATAAAATGAAGTGCACTCCATGCCATTTTTCTCTAGTAAATCACGTGACCTGAGGAGGGGATGTAATGTGTGGCATCATAGCTGAAGATGGAAAGGTAACTTCATTCTCAAATCTTCATTTGCATCCATGTACACCAGCTGTTGAGAGGTGACCTAGTTGTAATATATTTACCTTGAATCAAACATCTTTGACCTTTTCTTCATGGCACAGTTTGGTATCTAAATCAAATGATAGGCTAGCCACTAAGCTGAGATTCAGTAGCATTAAAGTCCAAACAAAGAGAAAACAGAACCAGTATATATGTACATATGTATACATGTATGTAATACTGGTTTGTGAAAAAAGAGGCCCTGAGTTTGAAATGTATGACAGGGAGAGAAAAAAGGGAAAGGAGAAATGGTGTGCATAATTATAATATCATAAATAAAAGAAAAATGGTTATTACTAACCATCTAACTCTCTAAAATTAGATCCATGTAACGTGGTACCTTTAAAAATATATATTCATTTTACATTCTAATATCAACCCCCCTCTTCTCTCAGTTCCCACCCATGGCCCATGTGAGCCCACATAACACATGTGCACCCTCCAACACACCTTGACCTGTAGCAAAGAAGAATTTTGAATCCATCAGTTACTTTGCTTGACTTAACATTGCAGGTATTATCATTTTAAGGACTATAGTCTATGGTGCTAAGAAATAGAGTCCATTTTAAAGTGAACTTCTCACTTAGCTTTCATGCTAAACCCTTGAGGCATCATTTCACAAATGAGAAACAGAAGCCCTAGTCACCAACCAAGGAAGTGTGAGAGCTAAGGCTGGGGTTTAATACAGGCTCTAAATGTTTAAGAAAAGGTGTAAATAACCTTCAGCTACCTTCTTAAATTCTGAAGAATCTTCAGGGAAGAGGCAAAACTGATGTTTTCTGAGGTAGGCTGACTGAATTGCTTGTTGTACGAGTAAAAAAGCATAACTGAGTGAAGCAGGTTTGAAATCTAGTTCCTTTCCCTGTGACCTACTTGATCTCTGAAGAGTCATTCTTCTGGGTATATCTACATAGAGGAAATTAGTGATTATGATTCACAGGACAGCATGCCTTGTGTGTGTGTGTGTGTGTGTGTGTGTGTGTGTGTGTGTGTGTGAGAGAGAGAGAGAGAGAGGGAGAGAGAGAGAGAGAGAGAGAGAGAGAGAGAGAGAGAGTCCTTTGTAGGAAATGAAATGTCTCCATTTATATTTTAGATAACTTAGTGAGCCAGGCATCTCCTTCCTAATTGTGACACTTGAACTAAGACCACTTAAGAAATAAAATTTAAATGTACATATTTAAATATGTCTAACAAACCTATAAATTTATGGACAGAATAACCCCATTTTAAGCATTTTTATTATTTTAAATTGTATTGCTTGCTGAGAACTGTTAAGAGGCCTGCATACCATCAGTCATTTCATCCTCACTCTGGGTAAAAGAAATGTATTATCTTCTCATTCCATGGGTGAGGACAAGTAGACTAGGAAAGAATTAGCAGTCCCATATTTCACATTTCATATAGATGAGAGTTTAAGTGAAACCCATGTCTGACAAATTCTAGCACCCAGACAGTCACTAAGAAACCAAAACTCCCAAAGAAGTTCCAATGATATTTATTAAAGTTACACATTCTCTTAACTCTTTCTTTTGGGGTTTAATAGATCTTTGCAAAAATTTTTTTGATTAATTTTAAGTCAACAAACATAAGCAAATATGAGATGTGGGTGACCTTCAATCTTTTGAAACATTTGAAAACCTGAATGACTTGCTTTTGTAGGTTGGTTTTTGTGTATGGCTGCTAATGAGTGGTAATAGTTCTGGCCTGAGGCCACAGGTAACTATAAGAGAATGTAGAGATTGTTTTTGATCTTGTTGTCTGCTTTTCTCTCCCAATAAATTATCTGTATGCAATAATCATTTTCAATACTTATTTGTTGACACCAGACAGAAATTCAGAAAAATATTGCTATTAATAAACTATTATCAGCCCACAATTAGTACACCTAATCAGAATTTAAAATGTCAGCTACTTCAGTGCTGAGCATGTGACACTTGTTACTCATCGCGAAATGTGGGTTCCTGTGCAAACAGCACGTTCGGTAACACCTTGTTCTACAGCTAAAACGTAACAACTTGTCAAGTTCAGAATAATCATCTGCTTTCCTAATGCCTAATTTAAAATGCATGAAAATACTGAGAACGTGGTCTTCCTAGAGGAAATTAGAGCTTTCATGATGTGTATGTGTAAGGAATTCCAGCCTGTCATCTATGTGATAAGCACTAATGACTGAAATAAGCCACAGGAACACAGCAAGAACAGGGGTCAGTGTAAAGGTTATGCTAATTGATAGGTGTGCCTCTTGTATTTTAAGTGTGTTCATTAAGTCCACTCTTATGAGACATTTCCTCATTTCTGGAGGTTAAAAAAACCTCCAGAAGCCAAGGTCATTGTACTTAACAACTGAAGACAAGGACACAACAAACACAATTTTCAAAGCGCCTACTGCATACATACCCAGAGTCTGCAGAATACTGAGTCTTAATGTACTATTATAAATCCGAAACTGTTGAAGAAAAGACACAGTTTGAATTCTATGAGAATAGAATAAACTGTAAGAAATAATACCCAAATAAGACAAGAAAATTGAAACTGAGTAATCATCTAGAAAACAAAATGTCAGTTTGTGTTTTAGGTACATAATTTTATAGAAGTGACATTTTATTTTGTTGATAAAGCTTTGTTTTTACTCATGCAAGATAATGTATGTAGTAGTACCTAATTAAATATTCAAACTGTTCCCAGCAGCAGCAGCTTTCCTCCCTACCGACTTCAATGTTATGGGTTCCCAAATGAAACACACACACACACAGCCTTTATATTTTGATATGCCTAAAACAGCCCAATGGCTGGGCCCCTTCCTAACCTCCACGTGGCTAATCTACTTCCCTCTGATATTTCTGAGTTTAAATTACTTACTAAATCCTATATTCCATCTTTGCTGACTTGGACTCAGTCGGGCAGCCATCTTGAGCCTCTGTCCCCTGTCTCGTACATGGCAGCTATGCTTTCTCTTCTGCACCTTCTCAGGCTTGGAGTCTTTCCTCTCCTTCTCTTCTCTCCTCCTAGGACCCAAGCCTAGGAAAATCCTAAGGCCCAGCTTCTGTCTGCTCTGTCTAGTCATTGGCTGCCAGCATCTTTATTTACTAATCAGAACAAATTGGGGTCAGGTCTCCTCAAAGTCTTGTGTTTGGACATGTGGATTCTCATGCAAACAAGTTTGGGGACCAAAATTAACATAATATAAGCATCATTAGGCCAAACCCACTACAAATGTAAATTTAAAATGTGGCTATGTTTTTATGTGTGAGCGTATCTCTCTCTCTCTCTCTCTCTCTCTCTCTCTCTCTCTCTCTCTCTCTTTCTGTGTGTGTGTGTGTATGTGTGTGTGTGTGTGTGTGTAAGGGTTCAGTTCATAGGTATATATGTGTGTGGGGGCCAGATGACAGATGATAAACTCATCTTTCCTCAGGTATTGTCTACCATTTGTTTTGAGAAAAGATCTCTCACTGGTCTGGAAATCTTCAGTTTGGCTAGACTGGCTGTTGGTAAGCTCCAATGATCTAACTCTCTCTGTGTCCCCAAGCTAGAATTGCAGGTACTCATTCATATGTCAATATCTTCATAAGTTGATTTCAGACATTGAACTCAGGTCATAGATGTGAGCACCTAAGGCAGGTGCACCTAAGACAAGTGCTTTACCCACTGAGCCATCTCTGCAGCCCCCATAGCTCCTTATAAGATAATATTTTTTACTTTCTTTAGAAAAGGAAAAATTTGTGTACTTAAATGCTTTCTTCCAAACTAAGAAAGACTAAAACAGATAAGTACTTTTGCTACAAAATACCCCCTTTAATGAAATCAACATATGCTTCAGCGAGGTTGCAAATGCAGAAACATAAACTTGTGAAGAATTGAGACTGTCTGAGCGCTAGGCTTAGAGAGCACAAGGAGAGTGCTTACCTCCCTGTAAAGCTTCTTCATCGCAGTCAACAGACTGACAAAAACCACAGAATCAGTACCTAAAATGAGTTGGCTTATTGTCACCAGTGGTCATTTAACAATGGATGTGTCATTTCTGGGAGAGACCATGGAAGAGAAAGAAAGATGACAAAGGAGGTGATAAAATGATGGCCACATCTTGTTTAAACTGCAATTTACTTCTGAACATAAAATTACAACCTGGCCCCACAACAGCATCAGGGGATCATGCAGAATTCTATTCTTCATTTTGGAGACTAAAGAGAACTGAATTGAACTTACAAAATGTTGAGCTGTTTATTACCAAAACCAGACTGTACTGAGAAAGAACTTTAGCAAAGATTCAGCCCAGCCAGGGCTTCTAGGTGCACTTCTCACTCTGATTATTCAAATCATAATGTGTGGAGAGGGAAGGAAGAGGACACCAAGGTGACCTCCCTGCTTATAATAAATTATCAAGAATGAATAATATCCTCCAGGAAATGATCACAACATTGTGAAAAGTAGGAGTGAAATGAGGCGTATGAGAGATTGAATCTGCTTTTGGATACCAGATTCTTTTTCTACCACTGCTCACTTTCTCATCCCAGGTTTCCTTGTTCTGTAGTCAGAAAGAAAGGGGAATTAAAAAAAAATGAACAGGAAGGCTTTGTAGAATTGGCTCCCTAGAATTGGGTATTGTCTTCCTAGAAACAGTTTCCTCTATTTTTCTTCCCTTGTGATATATCTTCTACCTCATTTTCAGTTGGGGTGAAGTACATTGAGGATCTCCCATGGACCAAGTAGCATCAACCTGTGTGACATGGATGAAGAAAATTGACAGTCTAGTTCTGGACAAAGCAGGGCATGAAGGTCAAAGCCTATATAGTTTGAGTTCCAGGGCACTTCCGGGTGCAGAGGTTTGAGTTGATTTATTGGTTCCGTTGACCTTCATGTTTCCTGGCCTTAAAATGGAGACAATGTCTCAGGGTTTTATTGCTGTGAAGAGACACCATGACCAAAACAACTCTTATAAATGAAAACATTTAATTAGGGATGGCTTACAGGTTCAGAGATTTAGTCCATTGTGGCAGGAAGCACGACATCATTCAGGCAGACATGGTGAAGGAGTGAGAACTGAGAACTCTACGCCCAGACCACCAGGCAGCAGGAAGTGACCTTGCTTGAGATTCTCAAACCTCAAAGCCCACCTCCTAGTGAAGGACTTCATACAACAAAGCCACATCTCCTCAACAGGGTCACATCTCCTAATAGTGACACTTCCTATGGGACTACGGGGACCACTTTTATTCAAACCACCTGGAAATAATCTTACTATTGCCATCTTTTCCAATTGATACTGAATATCTTTAAAACAAACACCTATAGAAGTTTCATAATCTTAAAAGAGAAAAATAGGATGGCTCACTCTTCTTATTTTCCACTTCTTTTATAGGCGTGTGTGTGTGTGCACATGTGTACATTTGCTAATGTGTGTGTGTGTGTGTGTGTGTGTGTGTGTGTGTGCGCACACACACTAACACATGCAGGAGCACATGCCTATGCGTGCTTGAGATTTATGTATTTGTTTGAATGGGCAAGTATAAATGTACGAGGAAAGGCATTGATACTGTGTAAATTCTCTATTTTTTTTACATATTATTTTTGGAGAAAGTTCTCTCACCAAAGCTGGAGCTCACCAGATTGCCTGGGCTGGGTACTCAACAAGCTTTGGGGATGTACAGGTCTCCAAGTCCTGGCACTGGGGTTATAGATGTGTGCTTCTATGTCCAGCTTTTTATGTGGGTTCTGGAAATTGAATTCAGGTCCTCATGTTTGGGTACTTTACAGACTGAGCCATCTACCTAGCTATGTCAGTAAACTACATCAATTACATTTGCACTATAGAATGTGCTATTCTTTGGTATTTTTTCATCAGTCTGCCCATTCTGTGCACTTAAAACACCATGCATTTACAGCAGTGAAGAAGTGCCTAACCTAGGCATATGAATTTTTGAAAGTGATGCTGTAAGATTAGAGTGCCAGCTCTGTCACCAGACAGGATCTTGTGCCACTCATGATGATTGACAGTGAGTGTTACATAGTCTACAGAGATGAAACATGGTAGTCTAAAGAAGTCTCATCCTTTAAGCTTCAGATGAAGGCATTGTCCCATAGATACATGGAGAAATAAAGATCTTGGTTTACCCACCATGTAATAGAGATGGTATCACAACTGTGTTTGATATCTTCTCAGTAGTCCATAAGCTAGTGAAATAAAATGGACCTTTGAAATGCTTAACCTCTGACCTCAGGCTGATTTTGTTTACTGCAACATGAAATTCTTCTGCACTAATTACCTTGCTGATACTAGTTGAGTGACTCAGGACAGTTAAAGATCTAAGTCTGGAAGTAGACTTACCTGAGTTCAAATCAAAACCAACCACTTCACATGCCTATTCTCAGCTTGAGTTTGTTATAACAGTGTCCTCAAGGCTAGCTCAGGAGCAGAAACTGAGTTCATTCTGATAGTGTTCTCTAGGCTTGCTGAAGAGCACGATGGAATCATAGCAAAAGACACTGAGAAATTAATCATTTCCCTACTACATAACAAAACTTTCCATCTAACATTCAGTATTACACAGTTCAGATGTGCTCAACTGAGAGCCAGTTACCCCAGTGTTCTGACTAAATCCCTAATAAGCTGCAGTTTAAGATATTGTCTAGGTTTTCAGCCATCTAATCACATAGCAGGGCTGGACAGTACACAAGCAGGTTGCCTTACTTATGTAGATATCCCCATGAGCCTCCATTCCTTGCTATGCAGAAAGCCTCTAAATCTCACTACATGAACCTTACCAGAGGACAACTTAATTGTCCTCAGGACATGGCAGCCCAGTTCAGCAGAGCAAAAGACATGCATGAAAGAATTCTATTTGCCACAATGTCTCTGTGTCCTGATCTCGACTTCATACTTACTTATGCTTCCAGTGACTCCATGTGAACAGAGCCAGCCCCTCTGCAAAGTGAGGAAGGCAGATCCAGCACTGGACATTGTGAAGCAAGAGTTACTAGACTATCATATGCAGCCAAGGGAGAACCTGCATTGTATACGTAAAGCAAATTTCCCTTACCTCAAAGATCTGAAAGACAGCTGTTATGTACGTGTGCATGCACACATGCATATATACATGCCAAATAAGACTCCCAAATGATGCAGACAAGAGGAAACCCTTTACAGGAGTACCAGTGGGTTGAGACCCATAATTATTTACACTGTATTTAGCACTTAATTAAAGTCCTTAATTTATGTGGGTGGATACAGGCTCTTGATATCATAGTATTAATAAAGAAGTTTTATTGGTTAAAAATTGAAACCTTTTTTTTACAACATCTAAAAACATGTGATAATCTTTTAAAAAGTACCCTGAACCTTGGAAACAAGACAGTTTATATATATATATATATATATATATATATATATATATATATATATATTCCATCTTTTCAGCTGGAGCTGAGCCTTGTATGATAGGGTCTTAGCCACAATTTTGTTGTACAAATTATTTTTAATTATTTACCTCACCATTTCTGTTTTTGCTTTGTATTGTCAAAGTCTTACAGTGGTATGTCAGAGTGCTTCATTTTGATGAGTGGTCGTTGGTTTAAAGGAACTTAACAAGCAAGTCGAGAGCCTAAGCAAGTCTTCTGTAATGAGAAAAAGATGCCAAATGTGCTTGAATGGGTGTCAGAACATCCCAACACTTACCGAATAGGTGTTCTGGAGATCAGGAGTAGCTATAAGCTTGGGAGAGCACGTGCATGTGTGCAGGCTTCGTCTCATCTCACTTTCAGCATTTTAATTAAATTGTGACCTATTTACACTTTTAAATTTAATTAAATTGTGACCTATTTACACTTTTAGTTTCATCTCTATAAACTTCAGGTTGTGCTAATGTTTGAAATCTGTAGAAGGCCCTAACATAACATTATAAACAGGTAATTAAGAACACATACACAAAAATTAAGCAAGGCTTGAAACACAGTAAGAGATAAAAACATACTTATAAACATCAAATAGGGGCTGGGGAGATGGCTCAATATTTAAAAGGACTCCCTGCTTTTGCAGAAGACTGGAAGTTTGTTCCTAGCACACACACACTAGAACTTTCATTTCACATGAAAATGAAAATAAAGATAAAATAAATCTTTAAGACTCAACAAATACACACTTATCTCATGGTTATAGAAGCCTACATGGAATACAAATGTCATGTGATGGCAGATAGAATCACTCCCCAAACTGGAACACTAGGATAAGCACCACACACCACAAAAGAGGAGGAATTTGAACTGAATTTTTATAATGCGTTGTTTCAATCAAACTGAAGAGAGAGATGAGATACAGTCACTCCAGAGAGAGAGAGAGAGAGAGAGAGAGAGAGAGAGAGAGAGATAGAGAGAGAGAAAGAGAGAGAGAGAGAGGACTTCCAGCACAAGGGAGTGAGTTTCCATATGAGATGAGGAGATAATATGTCATACTGTGTGAAGGATGAACTGGAAGGCCCATAGGGGAACAGGAGAAAGATGCTGAAGTTTAGAATTCTGAACATGGCTTATGGGTTTGCAGAGCCATGTGCAGTTTTGCCAGTAGTGTTTGAAGGCAAACTTTGCTTTTGAAAAATTATTTGTGTGAGCTCTGAAAATACTAAGAAAATGCTGTGTAAGAAACCATAGAGATGGTATTGGTGGGACAATTGATCAGGGAGATGCTTGGAACCCATTTTATGTAAAACAAAACTCACTACTGTCTGAAATTGCATTGCTTGTAAGCAGTTGTCTTGAGGCCCAATGTCTTGGGAGTTGGTCTGGTGCTGCTGTGTATTCAAATTCTAAGTACTGTCTCCCAAGATCTGGTTATCCCTGATAAGCATTTTGTCAAGTACATCAATCAAGTGATGTTATGCGAACATTTCTCCCAATGTAAAGGTATTGGTTAAATAAAAGTAGCTACAGACAATGATTAGGGGGTCAGAATTTTCTTTACCAGGCTGGGGGTGCTGTTAAGGATCACAAGGAGAGAGAGAAAGAGAGAAAGGAGGAAGAAGACAGAAGGAATAGGAGGCCTCCATTAGACATGATGGACCAGGAGCATATAACTGAGTAAAATGCCCCCACATCCCAGGAGAAACTGCTGGAGAAATAACCCAGGCAAGACTCAAGGAGCAAGTACCTGGAAGAGAAGCAAGGAAGTAGACAGTCTAATATATAGGAAAAGATATTAGTAATAATCTCCCAGTAATTGTGCAAGAGCTAATTAAAAAAATCCACAGGACTATGACTCAATGATGGTGTGTGGGGAGGATGGTCATGTCATATTAGGAACAGGGTTTATTGAAACCAATTCACACCAAAGGATATATAGATAGAAATGGGGTTTCTTGGAATAGAATTCTTCCAAGATGGAGTTTTCAAACATGGGTGCTTAAGAGGATAACGATAGGAAAACAGAGAGCCCATACCAAATACTTATACACATAGATGTTAGGGAAAAGAAAAACATACTATGTAGCAGCTTGGCCACTACAGTCTGTGACTTTAAATAAAATACTTGATCTCTTTTAGAAAGAATTGTCATCTATAGAGTTATAACCATGCTTTCTTCATTATATTCTTGTGGAATTACACACTTCTTTTACTATATTTTGGTCTGATATATCTACTGAGATCAGACTTCCACAGCAGCTGAGGTTGTCTCCACTGGGCCTGCGCAAGAATGGGCAGCTATCTTTCAGTCATTGTTTGAGCACATTCTGCAGGAGGTGCAGTTATGGTCTTTAGTCAGATACTTCCTAGTGAGTTCATGAAGTTTCAATGAACAGCTCCAATACAAGTATCTTTGGTTAAATTAGATGTGTCACAAAAGTGTGTCCTGAAATCCTCTGAAACCAAGTTTAGTGTCAACATATACATGCCAAGTGTGTCAGTAAGGGGGACTAGGCAAGAGGAAATCAGAGCAGTATATCTGTTCTGGGTAAATCTCTCATAGTTCTATCAAAAAGTAAAGCAGAGGAGCCAGAGAAAGCCAAGGAAAATGGCTATGGAGAAGGAAGAGGACAGAGAAAATGTTATCCATCTCACACTTTCCCAGGAAGTCAGTGCAGCTCAGAGGCCACGGGAATGGGAAGCCTTGGTGTGTTTGGTTTACCAGCCCCTTGGGTGTTTAGAAACTTTTGGTTCAATAAATGTTGTATGTGTTGAGATTCCAGGAAATCTGGCTAAAGTTTTTCTCTTTCAACTTCAGACAATGCTGGATTCCCCTGTGTTTCCCTGCCTCACTCCAGCAACTGGAAGGTCTTGTTCCTAGTTTCCACCTTCAACCACCTTCAACCACCGTCAACCACCTTCCCAGGTGTTCATTTAGCAACCTTTTCTACATTTCTATGCAAAGTAAGTGTAATTATAACTTTTTTATATATATCACTTGCTCCTGTTTACCTGACTTCTTGGGGTTTACCTATTCACCTCTCTTTTTTTTCTACAGAAAGAGACCTCTCTGCCTTCCAGTCAGTCCACATATACAGACATTTATTTCTAGGCTCTGCATTTGAGAAGTGCCATGTGTCTTTCTGAGCCTGGATCATCTCATTTAACATGACAACCTCTGGTTTCAACATAGAATTTCCAATGAGCATTGGTTTTGTGAATGGAACATATAGTTATGCTGATTCTTTTTTCTCTATTCATATTTATATAAAATGTTATCACACCTTGGTCCTTTACACCCAGCATCCTTTCTTCATTTGATCTTTCTGCCGCCATCGTCTCTCATCTGACTTTTAATACTTTAATTTCTGGCATTTGTTTGGCTCTATTTCACAATCTCAGTTTCCACGTAGAGTTACTCTCCCATACTGCTGCTATCTCATGGGTTTTGCCTGAGACCTTACCTTATTCCATCAGTTCATTCTCTGGTTTGTTTGAGTCCAACAAACAATGAACTATGGGATTCTGAAAATCCCATAGTTATTTTCTGGGACTCCTCCTGTCCCAATCAGCTAAGGAGATGCTGCAGCAGATACTTTTTTGTAACCCTTTCTACTTCTCCAGTGTGTTTTTAGCATCTGCTATGCTTGATGTTCCCCACAGGTTACCTTTTTATCACATTTTTCTGTTTCTTTTGTGTTTTTCATTTATGAAGGTCTTTTTGAAATGCAGCTGCGGTAAAAAGGAAGCCAGAACAGAAACTTTAACTTGAAAAACACTGTCTTAATCAGGGTTACCATTGCTGTGACAAAATACTAAGAACAAAAAGCAAGATGTGAAGAAAACAATTTGGTGGACTTCTACTTCCACTCTGTAGTCTGTCACTGAAGGAAGCCAGGACAGGAAGTCCAACAAGACAAGAAGCTGGATTCAGGAGCTGATGAAGAGGTTGTGTGTGGAGGGGTGTTGCTTACTGGTTTGCTCCACATGACTTGCTCAGCTACATTTCTTATAGGACCCAGAGCTACTGTCCCTGAGGTGGCACCATTCACAATAGACTGGCCCTCCTCTATTGATCACTAAGAAAATGCTGTACAGGCTTGCCTATAGCCTGATTTTATGGGGGTATTTTCTCAATGGCGGCTTCCTCCTCTCAGATAACTGTAGTTTGTGTCAAGTTGACATAAATACCCCACCAAAAATATATTAGTATGGAAACATAGTAAAAGGTACTTGTGTGTATTTCAATTATACCTTGATTGTTTGAAAAGACAGCTAGAATACATGAAGCTTAAATGGTTTCAAAGCTAAGATGTTAATTATTAATAAATTAAAATCTAGAAAGAAGAAAATGATAGAAGAGTAAGCTAAGTCAGAATGATAGAAATAGCTTGAGTTAGAAGGGTTAGCAGTTATACTAGGGGGTTGAGAAGGGACTGTCATAATAGTCTACTCAAGAAAGATAAAGCCCGGAATATCACAGACTGCTAAAATACCAAAGCAAAATTAAAAAGTAAATTATGAAATAAGGTGCTGTAGAAATGTATAAGTATTTCATCTTCAGCCTTTGTTGTCCCTTGTTGACATACTGAGATTCTTTTAATCTGTCAGTTGTCATTTGTATCTGTACAGTTGGAAATGTGGCTTTGAGTCTCTATGTAGTTCCAAATGAGCTATTCCAGGAGTCACTTCTTGCATGGGAGTCAGGTCTGTGCTGTGTTTCCTAGTCCTTGGTGGGTAGTGCCTCCTTGTGCTCAGTCCCAGCTTGCTCTCCGGCTGCCTGTGCTGGATAATCATATTAACCTCTGCACTTTTCAATGTCAGAGGTCCAGAGACAGGAAGAGCTGCTGGGAAGGGTTGTATGTATCTTTGTTTCTGGGTACTCTGTCTCCACCAGCTTGTTGTGGGGCCAGTGACCCATAGTTCTTGTTTGAGTTTGTTTGTCTTTGAATATGAAACATGTTCAGGATTCACCTCAGCTTTCATATTCATGTGACTTGTACACTGAGTAGTTGTTTGAAATTGTGAGGCCTGGGGATTGGGCATGGAACAGTGGCAATTTTCTTGTTTGAGGAATTTGCTGCCATGGTCTGTCTTGGGTATGGTCCCTTCCAGAGTTCTAAGAACATTCACATATATCATGGGCTCCAAGCAGATTCTCCTTTTATCATTTCTTTGTCTTTTATTTTCTGGAGTTTTGTTTTCATTTTCCTAGAGAACATCACCCAGTTCTTCTCTCAGAGACTCTGGGATTTTGAGGTATTTGGACTGCTGTTATTTGTCTCTACTGTCTTCTGATCTTGGACTTAATTGCTGTTGATGATTGAACAGACATTTTAATAGTTGCTTTTTAAAACAATTATGAGTAGTTTTTCATGTTTTTGATTTTTCACAGGCCTATTTTGTAACTTTCTATTTTAAATCATTTGTCCATATCAAGTGTCATCATGATTAAAGTCTCCTAGCTGCTCTTGAGTGAGCTTTGCTTCTAATTGTCCATTCAAGATCTGTTTTGGTTTTGGAGTTTTCTGTTTGGTTGGCAGCATATGATACGATTGATGGATGTGAGCTCAGGACTGGTCCCTAAACCAGAGTGGTTTCCCTTTTCACTCTTATAGGTTACAGTGCAGGAAAAAATGCAGTCACATTTTGAGGACACTTAAGCAGCATCAGAGTAACTCTTGGCTAAGGAACTCAGGCCCCTGTTGATAGTAAGAAGAACAAGGCACCTTGGTAGCCATCATGAAGACTTTACACACTGAAGCCCAACTGTATTCTAGACAGCAAAATCCTGAGAGGACTGGAGGCAGAAGCTTTTGCTGTTCCTGGGTCCGTGACACATAGAAACTGTGAGGTAGCAATGACTCATCCATCCCTTACACTGCTAAGGTTAGGATGGTTAATGTAGCAATGGAAACTGATAGGATATTGACTTATATAGCATCTCACATAAATTTTTTTTTATCACTTTCTCATTTGTATTGCATGAGTATATACGAAATGTATTACATTTTCCCCTAATGCTTTGACACTCTAATAGAGCAAATTTGACACACTAACACACATATTTCCTATTTTGCTTTATTTTTTCTAGTTGTTCCATCAAAACTCATAGTTGCACACTTCTCTTCATAGTGTTGTGAATGACAAACAATTGGGTTATCTGATTCTAGTTTCACATTAACTATGTTAAGACTACAATTTCTTTCCATTTGATTTGTCTACTTTTCCACTCTGTTTTTTGTTTTCTTTATGCATCTCCTCTACTAAACAAACTTTTTATATTTTGTATTCTATTTCTCCTTATAAAACTGAAGGTACATTTGTGAGTTAATACTTAGCCCCAAATACCTTCAGTCAGAAAGAAGAATACTCAAGACCAAATTCTCTGATTTTTAAAGTGAAGGGTTCAGTGCAATAGTAGATCATAAAAGTCATTTAGTGTGGTGTGCTCTGTGCCTTCCTTCCATGATCCTTATTATCCTTCATTAAACCTCACATTGTCTCACAGTTCAGTATCTATAATGCATCTATCAACTCTCTATCAGCTATCTGGATGCCTATGAATTTATGTCTTTATCAGTCAATCTTGCCTCAGATTACATATGCTAATAGGTTGGAAGGAAGATGCCTGGATTTGTGCTGAAGTGTAATGAAAAATGTGTTGATTATCACTATGAATTTTATTTAGAACAATTTGACAAACATAGTTAATTTTTTTCTACAAAATATTGACACTAAGATACACCTGCTACCATTTGTGTACAACTATCTTATTTTATTATCAATAAAGGGAAGTTTAAGATCTGATGATTGTTAGTAGTTTATCATGTGTATGGAGGACATGTAATGATGATGCTCATATATGTGTCTTGTCATGCTTTATGCATCCTGAGGTTTCTCATCAACCCTCCTTTTTTTCCTAAGCTACAGGTTCCATCTGTCTCTTTTCTCCATATAACAGAACATACTGTGTTTTATCATTCTGAATTTGGCTAAGTTCTCTTAATATTAAAAATTATATAAATGTATTCTGGTTATAAGTAAATAAAATTATACTTTGTATACAGATTTCTTTATCCATTCATTTATTTATCAATGGCTATTTGAGCTCTTTCTACCTATTTTATTAGCTAAATAGATTGAAAGCATTATTTAAAACAACTCTTAATACGCAAGAATTTTAGGAATATGAGTAACTTTATAGACGTGGCTGTAGACTCTGAGAATACCTTCAGGTGATTCAGTGAAATAGGTAAACAACAGGAATGCACAGAGATGGAGAGGAGGAGCTACTCAATATACTTTGTACCATATTGTGTTTGTTAGGTGTGGTGGTATGGATGAAAATGGCCCCCACACACTCATATATTTGAATACTTAGTTCCCTGTTAGTAGGACTGTCTGAGAAAGAATAAGAGGTATGACTTTGTTTAAGTAGATGTGGCATTATTGGAGGAAGTGTGACACTGGAATTGGACTTTGAGGTTTCAAAGGCCCATACAATACCTCAATTGTTCTCTCTGCCTGATGCTTGCAGATTAAAATCTAAAGCTCTTATCTACTGTTCTAACATCATACCCATCTGTTTTCTGCCATAATGATCATGGGCTAACCTCTACCACTGTAAGCAATTGCCCCCAGTTAAATGCCATCTTTATATAAGTGTTACCTTGGACATAGTGTCCCCTCACAGCAATAGAACAGTAATAGAACATAAGTTAGTATTAGGAGTGTGGTATTGATGTAACTATGCAGTTGTTCAGGGGAATGTGGAAGACTCTGGGACTTTGTGGTTAAAAAAAAATTGGTTGAACACTTTAATCAATGCTGAATGAAGCATCCTAGTAGAAACATACAAGATCACAGTGCTGAGGGTGATGGGACTATATAAATGCAACTCAAAGAGGTTTCACAGTGAAATAATATTAGCATGTGACCTAGAAATCAATCTTGTGGTATTTTGCCAAAGAGTATGGCTGCTTTTAGCCTTTGTCCTGAAATACTACTGAAAGCTAAACTGAAGAGTTTTGGATTAATGGCATTGGCAGGTGAAATTATAAGACAATCTGGTATTGACTATGTTATGTGGTTATTATTGATGACTCTTATGTAGATCTACAATAAAAAGGAGTAAGTGTGGCAAAGAGAAATATGAAATGTACCGTTTAGAGAGAATAGAAGCATCAAGAAATTTAATAATGGAGCCAAGTCTTGTGCTAAAAAAGATGAAAAAGAGAAAGAACTGATTTGAAATGAAATGCAGGGAGTGATATCCTCATGGCAAGACCCCCTGAGTTAGACTTCCAACTTGTAAAGATGAACTAAAATAAGATTTAAGCAGCAAAGAAAACCATCAATAAAGGAAAGCTTATGCAAATGGAAGTTCTGGATGGAACAGTTTCCAGGACTCTCAAGCAGAAGAACTTGTCAACCTTGACCTCGTGGTTCTGGTTTTAGAGTCAAGAAGGACACAGAGGAGGGCTCATGGAATATTCTTCCAAGGTTAAAGAAAGCTGCTGAGGCAAGGTATGTGGAAGAGAAGTCCCTGCATGGAAGCCCCGGGGCCATTGTGTGAAGCTGCGGAGGTGATTCCTGGATCATCTTGGAGACCTCAAGGTGCTAGAGGCGCTAGTGTTATGGGATACCTTCCAAGGAAAGCTTCAGACAGGGTTGGAGCTAGACAAAGAGAAAGAACTGCGTCACGATTAGCAAAGCTCGAAAGAAGAGTCATCTAATCCCTAGGATACTGGACATAAAACTGCAAAGAGTTTTTTTCTGCTGTTTCAGATTTGCTTTTGTATTTTTGTGTTGAGATTATTACAGGTCATGGAAACTTTGAAGTTGAAATAAATGAATTTACCTTTATGGTGGATACAGATCTGTGGAAATTATTGCATGGAATGTGGTGCTGAATGAAAATGACTCTCATAAACTCATGTATTTAAATGCTTGGTCCCCAGTCAGGAGAATGTAACCTTGTGTAAGTAGGTGTGGCTTTTTGGAGAATGTGTGTTATTCAAGGCAGGTTTTGTG
>JANHMN010000006.1:77944091-77955912 GCA_030674055.1 Rhabdomys pumilio | reverse complement strand
ACTATCTTGCTTAGAGTCTGATTCTCTCCCTTCCTCTCTCTATGGTGTGCCCCCCCCAACACACAGGATTTATAGAGAGACAACCTCTTGAATATTTTTGCAGGGTTTATTTAGTTTAAAACTCCACAGCCTCATCCATTCAGAACTATCATTATTTTGGGTTAAAAGTTGGGAAATGTAAAGAGAAGGACATTAAGTATCTTACTGAAGTCTATAGCCAATTAGGAAGTGGCACAGCTGAATTTTGAAGTCTGGCCATCTGGACCTTCAGCCCATATTCTTAACTATGAAGCCATACAGAGCCCTAAGGCTTGCTCTCAAATCCTTTCATTTCACACTAAGATTTTAGAAAGAGAGAAACCACCTCTCTGAAGTGTACCACACACCTAACCTTTGCTGAGAGGTTTACTATACCCTAAAGACTTACTAGGAGACCACGACCAGAGTACAAATTGCTTTCTGGAGCACAGAGCCTTTGGGAGATCCTGAGTCACAGAAGTGCTGAGCATGCATCTGGTATAACTTCACACGCCTTTTCCCCTCAGATTTTCACCATTAATTAATTCAGAAAACATATAATAAGCACTTCTGTCCTAAGAAAACTCTTCTTGTGCAGACATGAATAAGAAGAGGTCCTGACTTTCAGGGAGCACAGGCCAGTAGATTGCCTATTCTACCTCATTCATTTCATTGCTTTCCCTACATTCATGACAATTGAGAACATGGCGGAGGTGTCTGAATGAGGACTCCATCCTTGACTTTGAGTCAGTTTCATCAGATATGCAGATTCTCTCTAGCAAGCTGCCTCGCGATGACCTCACAGACTCTTCTTAGTCAACTCCCTGTAGAATATCGTACCACAGATGCCACTTTTTTGCAAGTGCTTGCTAACTTTTCAGGACTGGTCCTGCCTCTAAACCTTAATCCCATTTTGACAAGCAAGGCTCACCTAGGCTGTTCCTCAGCAGAGAACAAATTGTCCCCATACCATCTTTTTTGTTAGTTGTCCTCAGGAATAGCTGAGGTTCTCTGTACTGACTATGCCTTCTTGCCTGGTAACTCAATCCCTCTCATTCATCTCTGTATCTGTCTTCCAGTCAACCCCCTTTTGACTGTTTCAAACTCTTAGCCAAGCACCTGGAAATCTGCATCGCAGCTATGCACAGGATCATCTTGAAGCCATGTGTGGTAATGTGTCTGTATGTACAGCCAAGAAACATACCCTGTTTTGATTCAGTTTCAGTGGACCATAAATTTATGTGGGAGCATGTATTACCAACTTTCTAGCTCCCTTTCCTCTTTCCTTGCTAGATTTCTCACTGTAAATAACTGTCCCTTTCCCCCAGATGTATTAGTGTCTAGGTCTCTCTGCTAAAAGCTTATTTCTTCATTTCCTGCTCATATTTCTGAATTTTGAACTCAGTTTATGTGATTTTCTGTCCTTCGTGATTTTTCTGTGCCTTTCATTTTGACTTGGTTTGAGGATATTATCAGAGAGTGCTACATCGTTCTGTTTTAAAGAGTGTATCCCATAAAGGTAGTTTCCTCCAACAGCAGGTGTATAATGAAAAAAAAAAAAAAGAAAGAGAATGTGACTTCAGCAGCTCTATGCAAAATAAGGAGTGAGAAGGAGGGAAGACACAGAAGGCAAGGTACAACAGCTGGGAATGTGAACTCACTCTCTCAAAAATGACCCTGAAATTTGCTAGCTTGTATTTCACAGATGATACAGCATCACCTACTAATAAAACCTCCAAACCAGAAATCCAATGGGCGAACAAATAGAGAGGGCTGTCTCTGTTCAGGGACATGCCTGTGAGAGTCATTTCTGTGATTTAATATCCAGAAATGATCACATATACCTAAAGCTAAAATTCTGGGTAACCCACACTGAGATGGGGTGTTACTGGAAAGTGCTCCCTGGAAAAACACTACAAGGGAATAAGGGAAGCAGGATTCTACAGGACATGAGGTGACTGTCAGTATGGGCAGAGACTAGGGCACTGGTTCTGAAGACACCAGAGTGGGGTTGCAGGCTGAATCTTTACATCTTCACATAGGCCAGGACTGGAATCTGTCTCTCTTCTATGCTTAGACCCAGTGCTGCTCATTGTCCACATCTCAGTACTATAATGTTTTTTCAGAGAAATTTTACCCACTTATATTCTGTCTTCTGCCATTTCAAAATTCTCCAATGCCTCTAGCACAACTTAGGCTTCATTTCTAATGTAGAATTTTGTCTTTCATAGTAAATATGTCTGCATGTTCTCCTGATGGAAACACATGTGTAGAAACAGCACACAGCCAGCCTCACAAGGATGGAGTATTGGGGGTTGCATGCAATCTTGCACTGTTCATGGGCCAACAGCATTGGTGTCAACTTGGAGCTTGATAGAAATGCTTAACTCTACATCTGTATGAGGCTTTCTCAGTAGAATTTGAAGAGAGCAGTTATTCATGTTAAGAAGCACAGGTCTATATTGAATGGAATAACTCATCCTATTTTGTTTCTGATCCTCTTGGCAATTTTGTAGTAGCCTCTTGAGCAATCTTTCCCTTCTGGTTGTCCTATAACTGAAAGTTTAGACCCTCTATTATTTCTCCTTAAGACAGAAGTAAAACCTTCAAAGCTCTGACCTGATATTCAGACCTTTTTCTTTTCATCTGCAGTCTGTCTCAGGTATGAACTCTGAAGCCATGCTTCTCTACTCCTAAGTCTGGACACCATTTATACTACTCCGTCAGCTTCTGGGCTATTGCTTCTGAAAGAGTCTCTGGTCTTCTAAATTGCCTATTAAATCTTAACCTTTAAAAGGCAATCCACATGCTTTGCTTACCTCAAAGTTTCCACTTAGGAAATCCTATAGTGATGTCATCACTACTAACAGTATATATTTGTATACGCACAGGTATTCATGTGTATGTTCAAGAGTGCATTTGTTTATATGTGTGTGTGTGTTAAGCTAGGCTATCCTGGCTGGCCCTGGGGATTCCTCTGTATCCATATTTCAGCACTGAAACTATAAACATATGTTACCTTGCCCTATGATTTTATATGTAGGTCCTAGGTCTAAAACTCAGGTTATCATGTTGCTAAGCAAGTCCTTCAACGACTAAGAAATTTTCCCAACCCTGAATCCCAGTATTAGCACTTAATAGTTTTCACAGCATATAGTAACAAATATTCATATATAATGTATCATATCATTATATAAACACACAAATTCATAAAGTTAAGTGAATAGATAAATTATCCATGTTTTATATATTATGTTCTATCTGCTTCTAGGCTACCTTACCACTCAGGTAGGCTTTGCTATTGCTACATGGTTTACTGCCAAGTTAATGACCAGTTTTGCTTAGGATCCCTGATGGAGTAAACTGAGCTTGCCAAGCCTAGAATCTTTCCTATCTACACAGCATGTCTCCACTCTCTTCTCTTTCGCTTACTGTTTCCTGCTGCCTGGGTGGAAGGAGGAAGATTCAATTCCCATGCTGTGTCTGAAGTGACAGAGTTGATCAATGAGTTGCCATGCCTGCCCCAGAAAGCCATTTTGATTGTCCTCCTGTGGCCCAGCTGACAGCATTCCGTCTTTTATGAACTGGATAGTGAAGCACTCTTCAGAGCTCAGTTTCATCTCTTTATGATGGTACTGCAGCTGTATTTTTTATGTCTACTGTTGTTACATTGTTGTTGTCAGTATTAATCTTTGGCTAGTTTAGTTGGCTGTGGATTTATAATGGCTTTACATTATGGAGAGAGAGAGAGAGAGAGAGAGAGAGAGAGAGAGAGAGAGAGAGAGAGAGAGAGAATAGAGTAAACCTCAGATTCTGAGAAGCCCCAATGAAAGTGTATAGTAGGTTAACTAGACTTGACCTAGCTTTCTAAGCTGAGAGCTAGTGCATCTCAATGATGTCCACATCTGCAGAGTGAGAAAACAGTTGTTTGCCATCCTAAGGGGAGGGCAGTTTCATAGGGCATGAACTCCACAGCAACATGAATGACAAGATTTGTGTGCAGTGCTCACTTTCTACCTGTATTTACTTACTTTTAAATACTTGTGGTTATGAAGATCACTTTATTTTTTCTCCATAGAACCTATGGTTCCAGCAGAGTCCAGTAGTCATATTTCTAGAATTCCATGTTCTGCGATTTCTAAAATAGTATCATATATATTTTGCCTAACAATAAATGAATTTGTCTAAGCAGAAAGATGGCAGTCATAGATGCCATCAAAATCGCTGGATGGACAATTTCTTTTTAAAAAAGTGTGTTGCTAAAAAATAGTTTCAAATATACCCATATTTCAATGTGATTGACATAATTTATTAGAATATATATATATTCATTTTTAAAAAGTATAACAAGAACATACATTTTAGTAGAGAATATGCTTTTTATATACCCCATATTGGTATATACCTATACCTCTATTATTTTTATATACCCCTATATTCTGGCTTCATAGGAAAGCCCAGATTTGAGGCCCCCTGTTGATGAAAGAGTTATTTCTTACTATTGAAAACCTGTGAGTGGGACTGAGATCTTTAAGTAGGTAAAAAGCATAATGTACCATAGACTCAAGAAAACAAGTTGAGGTACGGATGTGCCACACTTTTGTTATACACAGTATGGGCTGTTCTATCTTCCTTTGCTATTTCCAGCAGACTCCCTCTCCCCCACACTGTAGTTCTCCCTTGCTTCCTCTCCTGTAGTGGTTTATGGTTGTTTTTTTATCCTAAAGAATGGTAAGGTCTATGTGGTGAGCCCATTCTAGCCATCATCCAGGTTGTGATCTTTCATCAAAGCAAACATTTAATAAGCACGGACTGCAAGTCAACCTTGATTCTGAGTAATTTTGTAAATTACATTAGGTAACTATAAATCTTTCTTTTAGAATAAGGGAACTAATATTCTAAAATATCTTGGCATCCTTCCTACTGTAGATGCAAACACATGGGTTCATAGTACAGTGCCCCACCATACCCTTTAGTGATGTGGAGTCAGCTCCTGTCCACTGACCATCTGTGAAGCAGACAGCTGGACACAATTTGCTACATGCTAAAAAATCCCAACCTAGTCTAACATCTAGTTCTGATATTTCTACAAAAATAACCACTTAGAGTAGGGTCCACAACAATGGGTAAAACCATTACCCATTAACAGAATTAAGATTAAAGAGCCAGGAAAGGGTGAGCTATAACTCAGATAGTAGAGAAAAACTGGTCTGAAGGTAAAGTATTTTTCCAAATTTGCCTCATAAAACTCTAAAATCCTGTATCTGAATAGCATCCTTGTTCTTGTGTGGTAGATTGCCACAGTAAGAATTAATTTAAGCAAACTGACTTTTATGCCACTGTGATCCATGAACCTTAGGAATTTCTTTGAATATCTAATCCTATTAGCTCTTTATGAATACATGGCATACAGAATTATTTGTGATTTTCTAGAACATGAAACATGAAGGAATGACCCCTAAAGGAAACAAAATCAGGAAAGAACAAAGAGATGAACTCCATTTCCAAACTTACCATTCTCAATATGTGTTTCTTCCTGGATAAATTATGACCTTTTATGGAAAATACAATCAGAGTAAAGTAAAATTATAATGTCATGTCCCTTCCAGAAATAAAAAGTAATACCATATAATATAGACATGAGCATGGCTATAATCAACATATAGTAGTGGGTGCTACTATATGTTGAGCTGATTTCTTCATTCCATCTTACTTAAGACTGATCCAAGACAGGTCTCTTACCAAGGATAAGTAAGGTATTGTTGCTTCCTGACTTGCAGCAGGGGTTTGACTGAGGACAAAGTTCATGGTCCTGACTTGGGTCTCTGTTTTGATGCACAGCAGGGATTCGACTAAGAAAAGACTCTGATTCTGGGTACAGCTATGATGACTTAGGCATGGTATTGACCAACGGTGCTTCTCTGACACAGGACAGAGATCTGATACAGGACATGATCCATGCAGGGCAGGACTTTGACCCAGGCCAAGCCTCTGACCTGGAACAGTGTTCTACACTCTGAAAAGTGTGGACATACTAAAGTTAGAATTCTGGATCCAGTTTTAGACTTCTGCTATAGATTCTCTCATCTCTCAGAAATTCCAACAGAGGTTCTTGTGGGAAATTTGGCCAGCTGAGTTTGGTTGACCAAGTAGTGTAATTAACTAGGAATGCTCAGAAGTAAACAGGACTTAAAGAGAAATAAAATCATTACCCAAGTCTGAACCTATCTCAGAAATAGCACAGGATACTCCTGGGATGGTTAAGTATACCCAAAATATTTTAGGTCTGTAACGCTATATGAAATTTTTTTTTAGTTACAAAAAATTCAATTTAAGTTGGTAAGATATTTTCTTCCAAAACTCTGGTTTGTATTAGGCAGGGTTTTTTTTCTAAATTCTTTGGGTTGCATTAATCTCATCTTTAGTCAACTCCCTGGATCCAGAGTAGCATCTAAGATGGCTGGTTAAGAAGAGGATTTGCAGCTCACAGCTTAGCTTGGGGACAATGGCCATACTGCCCAAGGGGAGCAATGCCTCCTCACTACCCATTGATTCTGCACCTCTTCCCTGAATGGGGCTGGTACCTAATAGGAAAAGAAGAAAATGACATATTCTAAGAATTTATGTTGAAAAGCATGCTGAGCTCTCATCCTGCTCTCATCCTGAAATATATATTCTCCATTATTCAGGAAAATAAATATGTACTTAAACTAATTTCTGATTGTCCACAGCTCATGGAAGAGTGTCAGTAATTATTTGGTTCTGTTCATCAGCTCCTAAATCCCCAGAAAATGAAAATGTATTAAGTCAAAAGTTTAGCTTTCTCTGGAAGATAGAAAGGTGTCTATCTTTAATAAGCTGACGACACATTGTTTTATCAGACTCTTCCCTCTCTGAATAGAAGTTGAGGAAGGGATTACCACAGAATACTTTGAAAATGTCTTTCACAGATGCCGTTAAAAATCATATATATCAGAAAGAGAGAAAAAAGAAGTGTTGGAGAATGGGTTACTATATGTAGATATTGTCATCATAACAAAGCTGATCCAAAGGGTCCTGTAAAAACTATATGCAGTTAATTATGTCATACAGCTTTCTCCTTTTCCATCTTATTATTTCTGAACCTACTTATTTACATAGTGCTTCTCTTGTTGGTGTAATAAAGAAAGCCTGGATTTTAAAGGTTTGGGAGACCTGAGATGATTAGGAAAGAGAAAACACAAGGTTGGAAATCAGTGATTAATAATCATTCCTGAGGTTTACTTGGTTGTGGAAAGCAAAGAATGGTAATGGACAGGGTAAAAATGTTTGGGTCACTAGGATGTGTCACAGGCACCCATAACAGTTACTCAGTGCTTTGAAGTGGGGATCCAGGAACAGAGATGAAGTCAAGATTAGGGTAGTGAGACTGAGATTCACCAGGATGTAGTTATAATTTTTTCTGATATTTTATTTTGTTCAAGTGTGTTTCGGTGTGTAGTTCTAGATGTACCAATTACTCTAGCAAAATACCTAAAAGTAAGAACTTAAAGAGGAAGGGCTTATCTATTTTGGCTCAGAGTTTGAAGGGATCGTGGTCCAACATGGTAAGGAAGCATGGCATTAGGAACAGGAGGCAGCTGGAGTTGGAGAGCAGAGAGATGGATGCTGGTGCTCAGTCCACTGTCTCTTTCTCCCCATTTTATTTAGCTAGTACCCCAGGCTATAGGTTGGTACCATCCACATTCTGAGTAGATCACCTCTCAGTTAAACCACTCTGGAGATGCCTCCTACAATGCCACCTTTAGAAGTGTGTCTCCTGGGTGATTGAAAAATCAAATCAAGTTGACAATGAGGATAAACCACTAAATTAGCAGAGGGAAACAGAAGTGAGAAAGACCAGCTTTAAGATGGCCAACAAAGAGAACAGGATTTCCTGCTATGTGGTTGGCATTTTAAACAGTTAATGCCCTAGGGTTAACAACCTGTGATTCAATGGGTTGATTTAACTTAAACCAACTTGAATTCTCCTCATGATTGTAGGAGACACAAGATCAATGAATGCTATGCTTGAGACAAAGAAAGATATCACAATATTTTATTATTAAGAGTAATAACCCTGAAGCATTCAAATAGCTCTGTGACAGTGGTGTTGGTGGTAGGCTACAGTTTCAAGGGACTCACTAAAGAAGACATGAAAGTGTCAAAACACAATGGAGGCATTCACACACATCTAAGGACATAGATGTGGAAAAGTGCCTTCCTTAGAAAAGTGTTCCAGTATCTTCACACTGCAGAGCTGATAAGTAGAGCTGGGATATAGAGAATGCCTCCTGGTTATAAATTGAAGGGGGTTGTTCACATTGGCCAAAGAGGTTCTTGTGCTTCCTGCCAACAAGCTAATCTGTTTAGGAGATTATGCAGCATTAGCAGAAGGCAGGAGACTGAGTGTGTTTCCTTCAGGCCCTGAAGCTAAAAATGTCAATTACTAATGAAGGTCACTAAGATAAGGCACCCATTTAAGAAGCAAAAATTTTAAGAGTCAGTCTACACGGAATTGCACTCAGGACCCCTAAATGTAATTTATGTCATGAATAGTGCATCTTCTCTGAGAAGGTGCATAATTTAGTGAGCAGGTGGTTCCTTTGTGAGACCAAAGTGTGGTGCTATTTGAATTGGGTGAATTGTTCTCTCTATACTCAAGGACAAGAAGTGTTGATTGCTGTGAATGATAGTGAGTTGTAGGATTCAACTCTCACATGTTCATATGAAAAGGTAATCTTGTGCTGTGATCATGTGTTATGTGAATTTTCTGAAAGGGATATGAGCAAATGTCTGTGCATCTCAGATAGGTAACCAGGAGCAGAAGCAAATAAATCATTCTTCGAAAGTCTACCATGATGGACCAATGAGTTTATTGAACTTACTTACAGAAACATAGGTGACTCAAGTAGTACATTATTGTTAAGGGCATCCCAGGATAGGTGATGACACAACAATTGTATCCTTTGAGTTCTATCCAGTAGTTGTTACTGCCTCTGTACCTGTGGACGATGTTCTGTGAATCCTGTTAGGTTTAGGATCTTCTTGAGCCATATAGGTTTTGTTTATATCCTGAGTCTTAGGAGTCTCTCTCCCTTCATAGGGTGGGAACATTTTCAATCTGAGGAAAGAAGTACATAATACCATGACAACCAGCTGTACATGGAAGGGCTCTTGATGGCAAACTGTACAATCATTTGTTTGTTAACATTCTAGAATAGGCAGACTCAGTGCAGGAGATGGCTGCAACAGTGGAGTGTAGTCAAGGTTTGTGATGCCTTGTGCAACAGCTGGGATTGGGTCTGACTTCGTAAAGCATTGCCCTGGACAATTTCTTTTACATCACTGACCATTGCTGATCTCTAATATTTCTACTAACTGACAACTGCTGTTCACATCTCTGTAGTTTCAAATGATCACTCCAAGGAGGGCAGAACATAGCTGCTGGGTTTTGTTCTGCCATTGTGAATTCATTCTTGGCTGACTCATGTCTCAATTTATGTTTTGTGCATACGTGTCAATAAAAGAATTTATACAAATAGGTTTTGAGGCTTCTTCCAGATGTGAAATATTAGCTAAGCAGATTTACATTTATATGACTATTTACTTATAAAAAAAACTCTAGAATTAAATATAAATTGCCCAAATAAACACAGGCACATTTTCTAGCAGTATTTTATTTATTGTGAAATGTGGCAAAGGGTGGTTTTGTTGCTATGTATTTCTTAAACTCTTGTTTACTCTAAAAATACAATTTCTATTTTTGCTTTAATTTATAGGAATCTGAGCCTTAAAAGAAGGCACAAATCATTTAATTTTCAGTCAATCCTCAGCAGAGCCCACAGCTAACAGACCATGCACGAACATTTGGTGAGGTAAAGTTCTTGCTCCCAAAACTAAAGTGAACGGCAAGCCTTCAATCTGCAAGCTATGCTCTAAAATAATAAGTATTGGTTTGAAAATTGCAAGTTCATTCTTCCAAAGTAGTTATTTAAGAAAAATAAAGAGTTCTTGCTATATTAACATGCAGCAAAACATGTATTTTAAAATTTTAAAGAAACCAGAGATGATGAGACAAATGAATGAGCCCTCATTTTGAAGAAAAGGACTCCCCAAAAAGCTACCTTCTGATAACAGTAATATGAAAAATACATTTTTTATTTCACCCGAGAAAGTTCAATTTACTTCATTCTGGGTAAGATGTGCAAAGCTTTCACTTTGTGCTAACGGAGCACCCTTTCCCGGCTGCACTGTGAGACAGAACGCCAATCTATGTCTGTTTAAACAGATCTGTAGAGTAATAAAGCCGCAGAGATATCAGTTGCTACAGATTTTTCACACTAGTGAGGAGCATTAATGTTCAGGCTTTACTAAAGTAAAAAAAAAAAATTAAATGAATTTACATCAAATGAAATAAATTGTTTACTGGAGTGGCTCATTCCCTAGGCTTATTTTGAATAAATGTCCACAGCATGTTTAGAAGGACCTGGAAAATGTCTCTCTAAAGCAACCATGTTGAATTAATTAAATTCTTTCAGCCATAAAAAAAATAAGTAAAAAGAGAAACTAATGAAAAGGGAATTAAGAGAATACATTTGACTCCCAAATGCTTAACCTATTTTTATAGTTTCAAGTAACATTTCTTGGAAAGTTGAAATTAAGAAAATAGCTTCATATTTTAATAACAAAAGGATAGCTATCCAAGGAGAGCATGTAAGCCATCTGATACATGATCTCTGATCTCTGTGGCCTAAAGAATTGCAGATTTTTTCTGAGTCTCAAGCTTACCAATGGTGTTCTGTACTCCTTCCCTTTCTGGTACTTCCAACCCATCTTAGCTTCATCTTCTAGCTTCAAGACTCCTTTCCTCGATTAGCTTTCTTATCCTTGTTTCTCTACTTGTTCTTCTGCTTGTTCCTCTGTGCTGACTGTAGTTAAGGAATCCCAATAAAACAAGATGAAAAAGTTTCAAGTCGTTTTTCCGCAATGTCATATAGTCATAAGAGAGATGTGGGTTACCAAAATTCTATGATCATCTTGTTTTCTACTAGAATTACTCTAAAACAGATGAAAAGAAAAATGTCAGTGCCGCAGAGATGTCGTCCCAGACAACACCATATAAAATAGTAGTTAACTCTCCTTACAGTCAGGATAATGGGAACTAGAATTCTGAAGAACTGACCAGTGCCCAATGCTGAGGCCCAGTCCCTACCCAGTGACCTCACAGAGATAGCTGAAAGGAAGGACATTTGATTCCCTTTTCATCTCCTCCTTCATTCCCCATTGGGAGACCACAGAGAAGAGCTTCCGAGCTGGAGGAAGTCCTCCATGAACTTACTTCATTTTTCATCCTTTACTACTCATTCCTTACTGTAGCAGCTTGGATGATATATTATGATAACTATATATTTATGATAGGAATACAGATTTATATAAACAGAAGATTCGTTTTTAGTTCTCTAACTTTATGGAATGCTACCAGGCACATAGCTTTGGTCATTAGGCAATCATGAAAGAAGGAAAAGAAACAGATGGGAGAAAGCAACAGAAAAATAATAAGAAAAGAGGTATAATGAGACACTTTCTGTAACTACAGAATGTCAGGAAGATATGGCTTTTCTCTTGGAAGTATGTTCAGTAGAAATTATGGATAAGGCTTCTGTTATTTATTAAATGGAATAATTTTTAGATAAACATTTCATCTTGATGAAACCTGCATAGTTACATAACACAAAACATTTAATGCAAAGGAATAGGTTAAGTGTATACCAGAAAAATGCAC
>JANHMN010000006.1:77887680-77939091 GCA_030674055.1 Rhabdomys pumilio | reverse complement strand
TGTGTGTGTGTGTGTGTGTGTGTGTGTGTGTGTGTGTGTGTGTGTGTAGGCACAAGGGAAGACTAGTTCTGTAGTTATCCAATCCTTATTTTTGGAATTACTATCTTTCCTATGGTGAAAAGGTACACATTGGCTCTTGTGGTATTTTATGAGAGTAATTCAATCAAACTGTCACTACCTCTTTGTAGAAACTAGGTCTTTCACATAATATAGAGCCATGTGTGAAAAAAACTAGAAATTAAAGTGCTCACACACCTTCTGTATGTGCTGAGGTTTTCAATAGCATATGTGATTGAGCAGTGGCAACCTTTGCTGATGAAGAATAAGTGTTGATTGTTCTTATCTCAGAATTGAGCTGCAGCCATTAAATCAGATCATACAAGATATAAGTTTAATCCTCAGAAATATGTGGAGGGCTCACTGGCTCAGAAACACATGTTAATAAAAGTTTATATTTATACATGTGTGTGTATTCACATATCATAGGAGTGCACCTAAATGAAACAAAACAACAGCAAAACAAAGACAAAATCCACAACCAAGGAGCAGCAAAGAAATATCTAAAAGCTTCATACACTGCTCACTCATGGAAATATATAGGACTCTCGTGCTGTGAACTTTACATATGAATGAATGGAAATATAGGAAGTCCATCAAGAATACTTCAACTGTCTTTTCTGATCTTTCTTTTTTTGGTTGTGTGGGTGGCTACTTACATCTAGCATAGCCCCAGAGTCTTCTAACACACTGTGGTTGCATTCCTTTCTAGCCTCAGGAGAAACTAAAGAAGCTCTTGTATCCACAAACCCTCCCAAATAGCCTACCATTAAGGGTTTCAAAATTGTGCAGGGAGGTAAGGAATTGAGAGGCTCTATTATCTTTCTGGAATATCCAGCGAGTGGCTTGAGAAACCTACATTTATCACTCTGCTTCATCTACAGTTCAGACATCACTGGATCTGAGCTCCAATCCAGCTCAGGGACATTGTCTCTTCAACCCTGGTCTTCAGGGAAGTGGTTTATGCTTGGCAACTCTAAGTTAAACAGAGGCTTAATTGATAGCCTGACTGGAGTGTGGCTAGGGCTAAGAGTGTTATGGCTTTAACAAATGTTTCTCTGCTGTGTGCTCTGAAGAACAGCCAGTTTCACTCTTAAACCATAGTCATAACAGGCAGCCTCAGCTAATAGAGATTCAGCATGTCAGTTTATCCAGATTGAAGAAGGCCTGCAACAGTCTCACTTGACAATGAGGTGAGAGAATGACTAGGTTGAAGAGCACAAAATCTCTTTTTTCCCACCCCCATCTGCCTTTCTGCTTCTCTCATTACCATGACCTCACAATTAATGCGTGATGTGTTCAAGATCCAAGGTCTCATTCAGCCTCTCTATTTCTGTGAGTTTTTCTTCCTTTCTTTAAATGTTATTGCCCATTGGAAAACACAGAAATAACACTGGTAATTAATGAAACAAGGGCCACAAAAATCATAGAAGGATTCTGCATCACAACAGCTTTCTTCTTCATGGGAAATGCCAAAGACTGACCTTGCATTCCAGTAAAGGTCTCCTGAGAGACAAAGGCATAGGGTGATCCAGTGTCCTGATGGTAAAACTCTTTAGGGCATTTTCTTATCATAAAAGATCTTTCTGAATGTGTCTGCCTTTGAAAATATTCTGTATTTTTGAGTGTGCATTAAATTCTATTAAGTGTACAGAAAGTTGTTTCTACTTTGATGTGTTTTAATCTATATTTTTATGAAGTGTGAGCTGTTATGGATGGATATATCCCAACCTCATTTGATTGTGAGCCAGTCAAGCAGCTTATGAAGCAAGCTTTAGAAAAAGTTTCCATTAAAATGTTGAAGGTGTTTGAACGGAAACACCATGCAATAGTATTTGTGAACACAAGCCTTCTTGGCTGAGATGCCCACACACAGACCATGAAAAGATATATGGAATAAAAATAGGTGAATAAGTGCCTGAAATGACTTGAAAAAATGTACAGACATCTAAAGATAATACAATCATAAGAAGAGCAGGGAAGAGGCAGATAAGTGAACTTACTATCCACAGAAGTCTTTAGAGATGGGATTGTAAGTTGTACTTTAGAGTTTTACCTTCAAGCAATTTCAGTTAAACAGTTGGAAAGCCATTTGTTTCCAAGTATTTATAGTGTGGCAAACACCAGAGGATTACTAAGTGCTCAGCATGTGATGAAACAGTCAGTCCTGTCTGAAGGTTCAACTTTGATGAGTAAATCATACAAGGTCTTTAAATATGGAACGAAAGCGAACACTGTGAAGGTTGGAGAGCCAGCCCATCGGTGTTAGAGACATGATCCCTAACTGCTACCATGAATATTATGTGTATATGCACTACATGGATGTGTGTGTGTGTGTATGTGTGTGTGTGTGTGTGTGTGTGTGTGTTTGTGTGTGTGTGTGTGTGTGTGTGTGTGTGTGTGTGTGAGAGAGAGAGAGAGAGAGAGAGAGAGAGAGAGAGAGAGAGAGAGAGAGAGAGGAACAGCTGGGTAGGATTTTTGAATATAAGTCAACAAAGGTGTTTAGTAGTAGCTTAATTCTTAAGTCTTTATTTTTCATCCTTATTTATTCAATGTTCTGATCACTGCCTCCCTCCTGGGATGGTGGAGGCCTCCCTGGGTATTCCTCCATCCTGATACATCAAGTCTCTGTGGGGCTAGGTAAATTCTTTCCCACTGAGAGTAGTCAAGGTAACTCAGATAGAACATAATCCACAGACAGGCAACAGCTTTTAGGATAGTCCCTGCTTCAGTTATTAGTCTCTGCTGCAGTTGTTTGGAACCTACATAGAAACAGAGCTGCATGTCTGCTACATAAGTGCAGGGTGGAGGAGGTGATAGCACTAGGTCCAGCTATGTATGTATGTACTATGTATGTACTTTGGTTGGTGGTTCAGTCTCTGAGAGAGTCAAGGACAGATAACTTTGTTGGTCTTCCTGTGGAGTTATTATACCTTTGGGGCCTTGATCCTTCCCCCAACTCTTCCATAACAATCCCCAAGCTTCAAACACTGGCTGTGGCTCTCTGCATCCCTCTGAACTAGGTTCTACATAGAGCCTCACAGAGGACAGCCTTGCTAGACTCCTGTCTGTAAGCATTACAGAGTATCAGTAATAGTGTCAGAGATTGGTGCTTACACATGGAATGGGTCTCTAGTTGGGCTGGTTATTGCTTGGTTATTCCCTCAGTCTCTGTTCCATCCCCTGTTCCCGCATTTCTTATAGACAGAATAAATTTGGGTTGAAAATTTTGTGAGTAGTTTGGGGTCCCTATCTTTCCACTGGGTCTCCTGTCTGGCTATATGAGAGGTAGCCAATTAAGTTCCATAACCCCAATATTGTAATTCTCCTCTAAGGTCATTGCTATAGATTCTTCTGCCCCTCCCCTATCCTAGGTCTCTGGCACTTCCTTAAGATGCCTCCCCCTCCAGAACCCCCACAAGTTGCAGATTTTCATTTTTTCTTGTAGCCATGTGGTCTTTTCTCCAGCCATCCTCATGCCTGATCCTGACACCTCCAATCCCATCTCCATCCACTCAATTCCCTCCCTCTTTCTGCCTCCTAAAACTATTGTTTCCCCCCCCCCCTTTTTTTTAAAGAGATTTAAGAATTCTCTCTTGTGCTTTCCTTTTTGCTTAACTTCTTTGGGTCTGTGAAATGTAGTGTGGGTATCTTGCATTTTATGGCTAATATACACTTATGAGTACATACCATCGATGTCCTTATGGTCTGGCTGTTTACTTGGTAACCTTATGATATTCTCAGTCTATCCATTTGCCTACAAAACTCATGATATCTTTTTTTAAAAAATAGTATTCCATTGTGTAGATGTACCACATTTTCTATATCCATTCTTCAGTTGAAGGACATCTAGATTGTTTCCAGTTTATGGCTATTATTAATAAATCTCCTATTAACAACATTGAGCAAATGTGCCTGGAGTATATTGGGATATATTTTGGGTATATGCCCAGGAGTGGTATAGTTGGGTTTAGAGGTATAACTATTCCCAGTTTTCTGAGAAGCTATCAAATTGATTTCCAAAGTGGTTGTACAAGTTTACACTTCCACCAGCAATGGAGAAATTTTGCTTTGCTCTATGTCCACACCAGCATGTGATATCACATGAGGTTTTTTTTTTTTTTTTTTTTTTTTTACCTTAGCCATTATAACCAGTGTAAGATGGAATCTCAGATCTCAGAGTTTTGATTTGCCTTTCTCTGATGACTAAGGACTTTGAACATTTCTTTGAGAGTTTCTCATCTCTTCAAGATTCTTCTGTTGGGAATTTTCTGTTTAGCTCTGCACCCTATATTTTAATTGGGTTATTTGGATTGTTGGTGTCTACCTTTTTGATTTCTTTATAGATTTTTGGATATTAGACTTCCATCACATGTAGGATTGGTGAAGATCCTTTCTCAATCTGTAGGTTTTTGATTTGTCCTACTGACCAGGTCCTTTGCCTTACAGATGCTTTTCAGGTTCATAGGGTCCTGTTTATCAGTTGGTGATCTTATAGCCTGAGCCATTGGTGTCTAGGAAGTTGTCTCTTGTACCAATGAGTTCAAGGCTATTTTGAGTTTTTTTTTTTAATTACATTTAATTTATCTGGTTTTACATTGAGGTCATTGATCCACTTGTACTTGAGTTTTGTTCAGGTTGATAAATATGGATCTATTTGCATTCTTCTACATTATACATCCAGTTAGACCAGCACCATTTGTTAAAGATGTTTTCTTTTAGCCATTGTATGGTTTTGCCTTATTTGTCAAAAGTCAAGAGTCCATAAGTGTATGTGTTTATCTATGGGTCTTTGATTCTATTCCATTGATCAACCTGACTGTTCCTATACCAAACCCACACAGTTTTTACAATTACTTTGTAGTACAGCTGTGGTCAGGAATTGTGATACATCATGAAATTATTGTTTGGGATTGTTTTAACTATCCTGAATTTTCTTGTTTTCCCATATGAGGTTGAGTATTGCTCTGTCAAGGTCTGTAAAGAATTGTATTGGAATTTGGATGAGAATTGCATTGAATTTGTAAATTGCTTTCAGTAAGATGGCCATTTTCACTATGTTAATTTCACTGATCCATGAGCCTGGGAGCTCTTCTCATCTTCTGATATCTTCCTCAACTTCTTTCTTCAGTGACTTGAATTACTTATCATATAGGTCATTAACTTGCTCAGTCTGAGTTACCCCAAGATATTTTATGTTACTTGTCGCCATTGTGAAGTGTGTTGTGTCCCTAATTTATTTCTCAGCCCACTTATCATTTTTAGAAGAAAGGGCTACTGATTTTGTGTGTGTGTGTGTGTGTGTGATTTTGTGTCCAGCCACTTTGCTGAAGGTGTTTATCAGCTGTAGGAGTTCTCTAATAGAATTTTGGGGGTCAGTTATGTGTACTATATCATGTCTAAAGAGCAATACTTTGACTTCTTTCTTTCCAATTCATATCCCATTGATCTCTTATAATTGTCTTACTGCTATAGCCAGAGCATCAATATCTATTGAATAAATAGGGAGATAGAAGGCAGCCTTGTCTTGTTCCTTATTTTAGTGTATAGAATTGCTTTAACTTTCTCTCCATTTAATTTGATGTTGGCTATTGGCTTGCTGTTTGTTAATTGTATGATGGTTAGGTTTGTGCTTTGTATTTTTGATGTCTCTAAGACTTTTAACATGAAGGAATGTGAGGTGTCAACAAAGGCCTTTTCAGCATATAATGAGATGATCATATGATTTTTTTTCTTTCAGTTTGTTCATATGGTGGATTGCATTCATGGATTTTCGTATGTTAAACTATCTCTGTATTCCTGGGATGTGATCATGGTATAGGATACTTTTGATGTGTTCCTGGATTCAGTTTGCAAGTATTTTATTGAGTATTTTTGCATCAGTCTGTAGTTCTCTTTTTTTTGTTGAGTCTGTGTGGTTTAGGTGTCAGGGTGATAATGACTTCATAGACTGTATTTGGCAGTGTTCCACTTGTTTCTATTTTGTTGAATAGTTTGAGGAACAGTGGTGTTATTTCTTCTTTGAATATCTGGTAGAATCTTGGTCTAAAACCATTAAGCACTGGGTTTCTTTAGCTTGGGAGGCTTTTAATCTCTGTTTCCATTTCCTTAGCACTGTTTAAATAGTTTACCTGATTTTGATATAACTTTGGTAAATGGTACCTGTCTCAAAATCATTCATTTTATTAAGATTTTCCAATTTTGTGAAATATACGCTTTTAAAGTAAGACCTAATTATTCCTTGAATTTCCTCGGTGTCTGTTACGTCTCCATTTGTATTTCTGATTTTGTTTATTTGGATAATGTCTGTCTTTTGGTTAGTTTGGCTAAGGTTTGTCTATCTTGTTGATTTTCTCAAAGATCCAGCTCTTAATTTCATTGATTATTTGAATTTTTTCTTTGTTTATGATTGATTTCAGCCCTGATTTTGATTATTTTCTGCCTTCTACTCCTACTCTTCTTGGTTGTACATGATTCTTTTTTTTTTTTTTCTAGAGCATTCAGGTGTACTTTTAAATTGCTGGTATGAGAAATTTCTAGTTTTCTTATGAAGGCATCTATGCTTTGATCTGTCCTTTTAACACTGCTTTTAATGTGTCTGATAAATTTCAGTATGTTGTTCATTTATTTTCATTGAATTCTATAAAATCTTTAATTTATTTCTGTAGACAGCTATATTAGGCTCCTGTCAGCATGTACTTCCTGATATCCACATTAGCGGCTACCTTTGGTGACTGCCCATGGAATGGATACCCAGATGGAATGGTCTCCAGAGAGCTCCTCCTTCAGTTTCTGTCCCACACTTTGTCTCCATATTGGCTCCCTTGAGTATTTTGTTACTCCTTCTAAGAAGGACCGAAGTACCCACACTTGGTGGTCTGTGAGTTGAATCTTGGGTATTGAGAGCTTCTGGACTAATATTCAATTATCAGTGAGTGAATAACGTGTGTCTTCTTTTGTGATTGGGTTACCTCACTCAGGATGATATTTTCTAGTTCCATCCATTTACCTAAGAATTTTTTGAATTCATTGTTTTTAATAGCTGAGTAATACTCTATTGTGCAAATGTACCACATTTTTTGTATTCATTCCTCTGTTGAAAGATATCTGGGTACTTTCTAGCTTCTGGCTATTATAAATATGGCTGCTATGAAGCTAGTGGAACATACGTCCTTGTTATTTGTTGGAGCACCTTATGAGTATATGCCCAGGAGTGGTATAGCTGGGTCCTCAGGTAATGCTATGTCCAATTTTCTGAGGAACCACCAGACTGATTTCCAGAGTGGTTACACCATCTTGTGATCCTACCAGATATTGTTTAAATTTGGGATTGTCTTGATATGTATTATTTTCTCTATCCATGGTGATTGAGAGTTTTGCTTGGTACTGTAGTCTATGTTGGCATTTTAAAGGTTGTAATATGTCTGTTCAGGCACTTCTAGCTTTTAGAGTTTCTGTTGAGAAGTTAGGTATAATTCTGATAGCTCTACCTTTGTAGGTTACCTGGCCTTTTCCCCTTGCCACTTTAATATTATTTCTTGTTTTGTATATTAAGTGTTTTGGTTACTGTGTATAAAAAAGGATTTTTTTTTTCTGGCCCAATTTATTTGGTGCTCTATAAGCTTCTTTTATGCTTACATACATCTCTTTCTTCAAGGTAGGACAGTTTTCTTCTATGATTTTGTTGAAAAAAAAATTTGTGGTCCTTGAAGTTGAGACTCTTTTTCTGCTATTCTTATTATTTTTAGGTTAGGTCTTTTCATGGTATCCCATGTTTACTGGATATTTTGTGTCAAGAATTTATTTTAGGTTTAACATTTTATTTGACTGATGTATCAGTTTCTTCTATTGCACTTTCTACGCCTGAGATTCTCTTTTCTATCTCTTGTATTCTTTTGGTGGTGCTTGTGCCTGTAGCTTTTGTTCCCTTAGGAACAAAACTTAGGTTTTCCATCTCCAGGATTTCCTGAGTTTGCATTTTTTCTTAATGTTTCTATTTCCATTTTCAGTTTGTGAACAGTTTTGCCTATTTCTTTCACTTGTTTAATTGTATTTTTCTGTATTTCTTTCAGTGTTTTATTCATTTCCTCTTTAACAGCCTTGCTCATCTTTTATTATCTTTGTAAGACTGAATTTAAGTTCATTTTCTTGTATTTCAGTTGTGTTAGAATATGCAGAGATTGTAGTAGTAGGATAGTTGTAATCTGAAGCTATTATCTTGACCTAGCTTTTGTTGATTGTGTTCTTTCAAGGGTGTTTAGTCACCCACATGACTTTAGTTTCTGTATGTTCCTATTGTAGAATGTATTGAGAAGGGTGTATTAACCTCGATGGTCATGGTATGGCAGTGCTCTGATGGGTATTTTTTTTTTTTTGGTCTTTATGCTTTCTGATCATCAGGTCTGATAAAGATTGTGAGGTGGTGCCTGCAAGCGGGCATGGGTCTGGTGGGTTGAGTTGTGGGTCCCTCTTGTCTGCTGTCCCAGGCAGCTAGAGCCGTGGCTCAGAGAGCAGAAGCCCTGGAATCCGACTGAGTTCACTCCATGCAGCACTGGGCAGACTCCAGGCTATGGGAAGCCACAGAGCTCCACTCCGGGTGTGGGGAGATCCCAGTCTGAGGTCCCACAGGGGTGGAGCTCTTGAGTTGGGGACACCTTGGCAAGAAGAGGGCAAGGATCAGCTGGTCTCAAGCCCTTGGGCGTGGGGGAGAAGATGAGCTCTGGATGTGCCCCACAGGGAAAGAGACTTTTGGTCACAGAGACTCATTTGGCTGGGCCTCTGCTGGCTTGATTTGCTTGCTTGAGTTGGTGGGCTCCATAGCTGGAATGTAGAGAAGTCCTCTGGCAGGAGATTAGGCAGCAACTAGTTAGTTGAGGCCCCTTCTATGGTTTTCCATGGTGGTTCCCTAGTATGAGAGGGAGTCCATGATCATAAAACGTTTATTGTCATGGTGAAAAGTGAATGATGCTGTACCCCATGTTCTCAGGGTGGGCCTTTTGCAAGCAGGAGGAGGGTCTGTGAAGAAATGCTTAATTGGCTACACCCTCTGGCTTTTAGATATCTCATAATATGGAGATCTCTTGAGGCTCTGTGGCCTGTAGTCACACCCTCTACCTGTGTTATGTGACTGAAGGCCACAAACCTTTTTTGGGAGGGGCTGTGGATGGCTGAAGGTAAGTGAAAGAAACCAGGGCTCAGGAGCAAGGCTGAACACCTACCATCTCTTTAGGGTCTCTGGGGTTCGAGGCCTATGCTCGACCAGGGTACCCAGCCGCCTCTCACAGCCCACCACCTCACAGAAGGTGGGCAGAGAGGTTTCAAAAGCATGGGGATCCATAGAGTATAGCAAATTGCTCAGAGTAGATGGTGTGTCCCAGAGGACTCAGTAGGTAGGAAAAATAGGTAGAGGAAGAAAATATAACTTGTATGGTAAGAGATCCTCTAGTCTGATGAAAGAGTATGGAGAGGTGAGGTGGCAGGCATATGAAGGTCCACCTGGGAAAGCAAATTTATAAAAAAAAAAAAAAAAAAGTTAAAAATTTCTGTGGGAACTGTACTACCTGTTTTCTTATCATTGTGACCAAATATGTAAGAAAATAGGTAACTCATAGAAAAGAATTAATTTAATTTATCATTGGAGAGGTTGCTATCATTTGTTGCAGAGAAGGCATGACAGAATACACAGGAGAATGAAGCTGGAATTTTTCCTACCAGGGCATTCCAGAAAGTAGAAAGCAGGGAATCTGACACTCAGCTAGTTTTCTCCTTTTGTACTTTTATTTTTTCAGTCAGGCACTCTTCTTCATAAGATGGTAGCAGCTATATTTAGAATGAGTCATTCTTCAGCAGTTCATTTTCTTCAGGAAAGCCCTCACAGACATGCTAAACAGCATGTCTCATGGGTGATTCAAATTCCTGTAGGTTGACAGTGGAGATGAGCCATCACAGTAACTCATCCTGGCTTTCTGTTTATTCTCACTCCCCATAGGAGTGTAGGCTCTTAGAGCTATCATTTGGATGCTATATGTTATAGATACATTGTCTGGAAGTGTTCAGACAGCCCAACACCAATTAATGCAAACTCCCCACCAAACCAGATTTATGCTGCAAGTACACATTATTGTGCAATGCAAGCTTCATGAAGACTACTTCACTTAAAGTAGCCCTATAGCATGAAAGCAGCAGTCCCTACTACTCAAGGTTTTAATGCATAACTACCAGGCACTGTGTTAAGTTCCTTTGTATGAATTAAACCATTTAGTTTCATGCCATCAATCCCCTTCTAATATGTTTCCTCTTTTAAACCTGAACAATGCACTCTGTGAAATATGTATTATTTCACATTTTGTAGATTCTAAGATTGAGCAGTTGAGAGAGATCGATTGTCACGGAAATCATTTCACATTTTTCTGATCATGCTGTTGGGAAGAGAATTAAATACCTTGTGAGGTCTGTAGACCAAGAGATAGTCTGTCTTAGGGTTGTTTTCTCTACTGCCAGCATCAGTATTTGTAGGTATAAAATTTATTTTTACAAAATGATTAGATGGCTAAGTATATAAATATCCTACAATTACAATATGTGAGAGGGCCATTGTAGTTTTCTAAATAGCACAAGACTAGAAGTAACTTTGGAGAACCAGTCAGCCAAAGGTTTAAAAGAAAGCAGAAACTGGAGATCAATGGTTTGCTTATGGTCCTATAACAGAATAAGCCTAGACAGATGTTAGGCCCTCTTACTCCTCTGTGGTGAGGGAACAGGCAACTCTAGGTCTTTATGGGTAGTGATTTTGTTTCTCAAACTCTGAAAGCCAACTGCCAAGGACCCTTCTGAGCTCTAGATAATGCATCTAAGTTTGTTTTGTAGCTTAGTCATATTCTTCAGTCAAGAACTAACCCACTTGGACAAAGCTTTCCACAGCAGCTTCAGTCCACTGCAGCTCACTGCTGTGTAGTCAGGCTTCTTCAGGATCCACATAAAGCTCAAATATTGATTCAGCGTCTCTCTCTAAGATCTCCTAAGTTGCACTGGGAAAAGACTGACAAATGAGAAACAGTGAAGGATATACCAAGAGAAAGAGTCCAGGGAAATGAAGTGCTGGCAGCACAATGAAATAAACTTAATGCTCGTTCTGCTATTGCACAGGCAGGAAGGAAGCTGAGGCCATTGCACTTCTTAGAAAACAGAGCAGAGGTGGATGTGAGCCGCTGCCTCCTGTGTGTGTTGTATGTAGAGGTGTCTGGCCTGATCACGGGAGAATTGCTGCTTATTCAATAAGCAGCACCAGTGTACATCCTCTTTTGCAGATCGCCATCTGGATTCTTCTATACCATTTCACAGACTGAAAGCATGTATAATATCAGTACTCAGTTGAATTGTGATGGACAGATCCACCCTGTTTCCCTATAAAAAAAAACAGCTTGAATAATGTTTTCCATTGTTAGTACTGGCTGTATGCTATTTATTCTTCCTCATATGATGCTGCTCTTTCCTCTCTATGCATAAAGCAGTCTTATTTCTGAAGGTGATGGTTTTAAAACAGTATCTGTTTAATATTAAGCCCAGTGTTTTTTTTTTTAACTGAATCCTTGAATCTTTGGATAATGAGCTTAGAAAGTCAACATTAATCTATATGTGGTCTCTTTAAGTTCCACAAGGATCATGGCTATCTTTCCCCCTCAAAGTTCCTTAAAAGTCACACCCTCCTTTCTAGCTTCCTTTCGTCAGTCTATCCAGGTGTCCTCTTTTCATAGTCTTTTATGACCCCTCCTAAATTTTTAAGCTTGGGTGACACCTCCTTCAGGTTTCAAGATTTGCATTCACTTAATGCTTGCTTAAAACTTGCTTAAATTACTACCAGGTGGGTAGTAATTCTCCCTTGAGAGGAAAGCCAAGAACCTGACATAGGTAGACACTCCCTGTTAGTGTGATTATTAAATAAAAGGCAGGGTTTGTAACAGGTGTGAGCTAACTGGACCATATTTTACAATCAGAGGATAGTTTAAAAGATTAAAGTTCTCTGGAGTAGAGATTGTATTGCCATTAATATTCCCAACAGAGTCTGTCTTAAAAAAAAAAAAAAAACAATAAATGTGAATGTAAAGGGCACAGAGAAATTTCAATCTCAAACAAAATCTGAAAACAAAACTGAGAACAAATAAATAAAGGTATTTCAGAAGGAAGATGATGGCAGGAGAGACATGGGACACTGCATTGAGAGGCCTAATCAACATTCAGTTGGCTACACCTGGGATTTAATCTTGGCGGCTAAGCATTGTCCCTGGGGCTCATTTTCTTTATCAGAAAAGGCACACAATAAAAGCCAGCAACTGTAGGGCCTGGAGTTGTGCTGGTGGAATACTTGCATAGCATGCAGAGAGTCCTGGACTCAATCTAGGACCACACAATACCAGGCACTGTATACCTGAAAGCCAGCATGTAGAAAGTGGAGACAAAGGATAGTAAATTCAAGGATACTTTCAGCAACCATGAAAGATTGAGGCCAACTTGGACTATGTGACACCACATTAAACAGACAAACAACAAACGAGTTTGTAAGGCTGTTGCTCTTACTCACATTACTGTGTGAGTAAGAGCTGGACACTTTTCTGAACATGGAAGCCATAAATGGTAGTCACTGTTACATAGGCATAACATTCTTTTATTGCAGCAAGCATGTGAGGATTGTGAGGCAAACCCCTTTGCTATTGCACTATGTCCAGAGTATTCTCATTGCAGTATTTTACATAGGAGGGCATCTTCTACCATCGTAATTTAAGGGTATACAATGTAGAGGTCAGTTTTCAGGTTAAATTGTAGAAATTTGTGGTCCTTCTTGTTTCACATGTAAAGGTGACTGCTATGAATGAAATATATATATATATATTATAAAAGTTCTTCTTAGTTTATGCTGTGCTTTCTATATTATGAGTTACTGATGTCAGAAACTCTCTCATTTTTACTATTTTGCCTTCAGATGTGACATCATTCATGGAATGGCATAGGTACTCTTGTTTTCAATTCTAATTGTATGTGTAAAGTGATTTTAAAATACACAACTATGCTAAATGTATGTCTCTCTGAGGCTACTCTAAGTCAAAAAGACAATTAATATTGTAAAAGAACCTGCCCAAGTTTTGGAAACTAATGTTATAACCTTCAAATATCAAAGTACTTTCAATTAGCAATTTCCTCAACCTCAGAATAGCTGTTTCCTCTGTACTCTATCTTATGCTCAGTTTAAGAGGATATCAGTGTTTTTGTTTCCACTGTTTAACAATATCAGGGATAAAGCAAACGCTCAGGAATTATTAATCTGCCACCAATAGGGTAGAAATATATCCCTAAGAAGAGACCCAGCTAAAGATAACTGTGTCATTTACCTTCTTTATAAAGAACAAACCTTTTTACTAACCATGTAAATTATGCAAAATAATATGTCTATACTATGTACACACATAAGTCAGGTTTGTTTAAACCCACACTGCCTAATATCCTCTCTGACTCTCCTCAGCCCTCTCTACAGTTTTAGCTTTCTTTTTTGTCTCTTTTCTGTTTTTAGATTGGTATCATTTCTTGTTTTCCTCTACCTTCTCCAAATGAAGTAAAAGTATTGACTCTTGACTTTATGCCTGGCTTATTTCACTTTATGATGTCCTTCAATACCACCAATTTTCCTGTACATTACATGGTTTTGTTCTTTTTTAATAGTTGAGTGATACACCTTTGCACCTGTGCTGATAGACTGATTTCTGAATCCAGTTACCTGTTGGTTGGCACCTAAGCTGACTCAGTAACTCAGCTGTTATGATTATGAGAATGAGGACATATGTGGGCATGTATTCAGAGTCTTATATTTGCTTTGGGAATACACTTAATTGGGCCTTTTCACTACAGACTAACCAATCTCACTCTGACATTCCTATTGGAGCATTCACACTTCACAGTGTGTGAATACCAGGTACTAAGGTATGATGGAAGTCATCAGAAAGGACAGAGGCCCCTCAGCTTTAGGGGCTGTAATTTGCAATTTGGTGGGGAGCATATTTGCCACCCAGAAAATGCAGGGGATGTAACAAAGTCCAAAAATGGCTCATGGGTCACGAAGGAGACAGTCTCTGAAGTCCAGGCAGCAGAATGATATCAGCAATCTCTACCAATATGAGCTGTGCCCTAGAAAGAGGTGTGGACACAGAAAAAAATTTAGGTCTGTGAAATACCACTAGACTGGAGCAAAGGCAAAATTCTGGAAGTCCCAGGTCTCAAGGAAGTTATGAAGACACAGTGCAGATGCAAGAGTGACGTGTGACCTGGAAATGGATGAGGAGCCTCCTCCCTTTAAGACAGTAGTATCTACCAGTTGCAGCCAATACTCATTATCCTATCCCACCACTTCTCAGGGATGTTTATATTCCTGTCTCCTCCAAAGTAACTCTCACAGTTACATTGGAGGAGACAGGAATATAAACATCCTTAAGGAGAAGGTTCATGCAGCGCAACTATGTATTTTATATTTCTTACATCTTTTTTCCCCCAAATCTGTGCCTCTAGAATTTAACTCAGTGCCTGACACATGTTTATCTGCTCATTAAATGCTTATTAACTGCTGGCATGAGTTGATAGCTGGGTAGATAGAAGAATGATTCCTTTTTATCTACAATTACTCTTTGTACTGGGGAGAGATGTTTAACACCTTCTGGAATTAAAAATGAGAGACACCTATGAACGACGGCAGGTGGAAACATAAACAAGTGAATCAATCAGTTCAGGCGATGTACTGCAGAGAAAAGTAAACCACAGTCTAAGACCATGTGAGGAGAATTCAGTTACTGATACTTTGAAGTGGCTGAATATTTCATTCTACTTGGCTTTAAAATTTTTTCATGGACAGCTTTTCAGGAGGATGTTGGAGGTAAGAAGGAGAAATAAATTATATTAGTTATATTTATAGTGACTTTATGATGTCCTTCTGTTTATGCTTTCCAGTTTGAACTTTATGAGGCTCATAGAGAAGTTCTGTTGTCATTCTATTAGACATGTGAGTGCTGAATATTTTCATTAATATTGCAGAATTATTGTGGGGTCATCTAGAGCCAGAGGCTTTTGCCAGTGAGTCCCTTAATTTTGATCACTGTGGATAAAAAAACCAATGCCTGTAAAATGGGAAGTAGGTTCAAGTTCAGTATTCACATGTGGAAAGACTGTTAACATAGAGGAATCTTTTGAGAACAGTCCTCAACTCTCAATGTGTTTTATAAAAGCGCTTCTCATTGTTCTCAGTGGGTCTCATATAGTTTTATTACATTGCTTAGAAAAATTACCAGCCATATGTAAACAACATTACTTCATCTAACGACCAATGCTTCTTTAATTTGATATACTCTATGGCATTTGGCATTAGTGATGTGGGAATAATTAATAATGAAGACAAAACAATTTTACATTTAAACCTTGTTAAATGGTGGAGATTGTGTGAATTCCTCTACAGCCCCACTTTCTCCTTAAATCAGTTCTGAGAAGGGGTTCACTTCCACTGGGGATAAAAGAGCAGAACCACTGCAAAAATCAAAGAACAGACATCTCCAATGGTGAATGATGTGACAGTTAGCTCTATCACTTTTGAGCTGAAGTTTGAACATACTTTAATCCATATTCTTATAATTTTGATGTCTATGCTTTAGGTATTTGCCACCCATCTGCAGAGATTGATTTATTTTTGACTAAATAAGATGGTTGATACAAGTGCTTTAATACAAGACATAAAACATGTGTTTATTTCTCTTTAGTTAATAGAAATAGTAGTGTGGAGGTGAGTCTACTGGCCTTCAAAAGATTACTGCTGAAAGAAAAGTCTCTAGTTTGTATACGAGACCAACCTTAATATCTCCGTGAAGAAGCAAAGTCTGATGGTGCAGGCCCGCAATTCTATCAACTGGGAAGGGGATGTAAGATTACCAAAAGTACAAGGTCATTTCTGGCTGTATTGTACATTCAGGCTACCAAGGCATCATGTTGCCAAGCCAAAAACACCAAGCCAAAATTCTCCAAAAAGGTAGAATGAAGACACATGCCACAGTCATAGCTTTCCTTAACTTCTTTCAGGCCTCACTTCTCTCTTCTCTGTGTTGTTGGCTGCTTCTCTTGGGTTCATTCACATGTAAAGCTGACAGCCCATCTGTTCACAGTGAGACTTACAAATAACAGATGCAAACCTGGAATATGGAGCTGACACAGCTAAAGCAAAGCTATCCAGCATCTCCCTTTTCTGAAAGCCGTGGTATGTTTTACAAATGTGTTCATATGACTGTGCTACTCACAAGGAGAAATGATGTAATCAGGCATATTACAGGAGTGCTCCTGATGGTGCTGCAGAAGTTTACTCTGAGACCTGAGGTGTGGAAAGAGGGCAAACACATCCCATCTGGAAAGACACTCACGGAGAAATTCTCACAGCTCTTCCTCTGGCATATCATCCCAACCTCTATTTTATATTTTCTTGCTTTGCTTGTATTGGTTTAGTGAACTTTCTCTTTCCAAGTTAATCAAAATGTGTTTTCAAAAGATGAGTGGAGGGAGCTAAAGAGATGGTTCAGCGGTTAAAAGCATGTATTGCTCTTACACATGATCAGGTTCAATTTCCAGCACCTGTGTTAGACAGCTCACAACTACCAACAACTCTACGTCCAGGGACTAGGACACCCCTTTGTGGAATCTGCAGATACTGCAAGCATATGCACAACCACAGTGACACATATTTTTTTAATGCCTTCATTGTTTGTTCTTAAGCTTTCTTTTGATTACTGCCCCACCAAGGCTACTGCTATTACTTATTGCTTGCACTGCTTGAATGCTTCACTTGGGTCAGTGTCAGGATTAATTAGCCTTCCTGTCTGGTTTAAGCTAGAGTTCTACAGCTTACAACAAGAATCTAATACACTTTTTCTGATTCTAGAATTAACAAGAAAAACATTTGTTTTCTTAAGTTGCTGTGATATAAAGAATATAAGTAGGAAGGACTTGGTGTCACTCCTGGTCCAATGTGAGATATCCAGAAAAATATTAGATTTTCAGATGATGCTTACATAAATCCTCAGCATGGTGCAGTTGTTGAGGGCTTGGTAAATGGCAGAAGGAGGATTAAATCTTGGAGAAAGGTACTGTATTATGTAATGACTTATGGTTAGTAGTGATGTTGAACTATGTGCTGTGACTTCAGAGCCAAGGATGTTTCTTTGTCTGTTGGGTTAATATATATTTGTGCTTATTGTTTTTCTCATTGCTGTGACTAAATAGCTGAGCAAAAACTAGCTTAACAGAAGATTCCTTTTGGCTCATGGTTCACCATAATGAAGAATGGAATGTAGCATGGATCAGCTATTTTCTCACTTATTAGTGGATAACAGAGAGATGAAGGAAAACACAGGCAAGAAAACTCTCTGATACCCCTCTTCAAACTCAACCCCACCAACTAAAAATTCCTCAGCTTCCAAAAAGAGATAATATAACATTCAAACACATGATCTTGAGGGAGATAATTTTCATTTAAATCATACCTATCTCCTCTTTAGATTTTTCTTTTTATTAGTATTTGTCTTTGCTAACTTTGTTTTATATTTAAAGGTTACATTTTTGTTTATATGTTTCTTTTTACTCGTGTATATCTAAAATGTGGCTACCTAGAAAACCTTAAAATATAGTGTAATAGCACTAATGATCACTTAATACTCTGCACAAAAGCAATCAAATGAACTGTGGTGGGAAGGAATGTTAGATTATGTCTAATGCTACAGAAACACACTGGAAACTATGCTGGGGTTATTCTCATGCATTGGGTATCCTAGCAAATCAGCATATATATGCATACCCAGTTAAAATCCCCTCCTTTTAGTATTTTAGCAGTTACCATCCCTTTCCTGACATTTATGGAAATGTCCTCATCCACTTCTAAGTCCCTTGAGGGCTGAAATGGAGAGTTCTAATAAGGTTTCCCTAAATGGTATTTCCACAATCACTGCTGAAGTTTAGCATACCTAAAAGGTCAAAAAAAGATGGCAGTGTTTGCAGAGAGTCCCTTGACTGTCAGAGGCATGAGTCAGCAGATGGGTACATATCAGCCTGCTTTCCTTTAACTAGAGGGACATATGGAGTATGGCTGCTGCACCATAAGCCCATGTCTTTTCCAGCTGTTTGGGCAAAAGGTCAGCTTGGAAAGTTGCCTGAACCTAATGTTAGAGCTACACACGTTCTTTTGGCAGGCTGCAGATGGCCTGTGGTTTAGATTGTCTAATCAATCACAGCTTGTACTTTATAAAATGATGGTCCAACCAAGGACACCTTTATTACCGTATTTTATGAGGCCATTTTACCCTCCAGGCTTCATCACCACCATGGATAATTAGAAGCTAGCAGGCCAGCATGGCAGATTCCATAATTTGGTAATATGTTCCGCTGGCTCCAGAAAGCAAGATTCAGAGCTCTTAGCTGTTGCCTATACTTCCTTTGGCACTGTCCAAGAAGTCTCATGGTCTCTAGAAATCTCTAGAAAAAACCGTGTGCTTTCCAACTTGTATGGCAAGAAAGCAAAATGTAATAGCAGTGTACTAGCCCTTCTTCTGAATGATAAATCACGAGATTAGGCAGAATTCAACAACTTAAGCTGAGTGTCTGAAATCTGTTCTATTTGTCTGCTTTTTTAGAGCTGCTCTTTCAAATATTTTGTTATAATGTATTTGTTTCTCAATGTATCTGAAACAAAACTATTTTTAAAAGCTGAAAAGTGAGCCTTCGGTATAGTCATTCTATTCTGTGATCCAATCAGTCTGCAAGGCTTTACTCTGATGTGCTGTATGCCAAACAGTTTGGCAGCTGTCGCAGGCCTGTAGAACTGAAGCTTTATAGTGGATGAAGAGGAACAGCTTAAAGAAACATATGCTCTGCAGTTTAGAAGACATGTCAGTTTTTACATATACACCCACACATGCACACATACATGTACATGCACCCACATCTGTACACATGCACAAACCCACAAGTATAATATGCTTCTGCAGGGGACTGTAGGAGGCAGAAAAAGGTATTATTCAGAAATGCCTTTCTATTCTGGTATCTCATTCTCCTACAAAGGACCTTATCACCTAGTGATTGTGTTACCTCAGATATATTTTTTTCTTGTCCAGAATCAGATAGCTGCATTTTAGCCCACACACCTGATTGTCTCTATTCCTATTTCAATGAAGTTGGATCTTTAAATCGTGACCTTCAATGGCTTCCCTTTTGTTCTAAGATAATGCACCAAACCTTCTCTCTACGTTTACCTTCATAGTTTTGACTAAGAATCTGCACTACTTTGCTTCACAGATTGCAACTTTTTATTTCTCTTTTCTGGACATTAATTTAATTCCTGCTGTATCTTCTGACTGCTTCTCAATATGAACATGCTATCACTTTCCCTGGTGAGATCTCCTTTATTTTTTTATTTACCTATGGACATAGCTATGCATGATATTTTTTTAAATGTCCTGCTTATATTTGTGTTTCTGTTCATAACAGTCCACATATTGTCTAAGGTAGCATGAATTACATTAATATTTTAAAAATAAACTTCACTAAACCACAGAAATTATATCGGGAGGAATCTAGTCTGTCTTGCACATCAGCCGCTCTAGAACCAGAGATAAGATATGACTTGAACTGAACAGATCAAGCACCAGTTTAATAAGTCTGACAGAATATTTAATGAATAAAATGTTGATTAAAAATGGCATTGTACACTTATATGTTACATAAGAAAAACTAAAAGACCCTTTGTCAGGGGTAGCCTTGCTTACACAGTAAAGGCCTAAAATCAGCAATAGGCCTGAGTCAGACATACATGCCTGCTAACACAAAGATCTTGGTCTCTGTGGAAGAACACTGAACAGATGGCTATAAGATCTTGTAAACAGGCAGCCTTGGTGGAAATCTACCAGCTTAGATAGTCATAGACCTTGTGGATAGGCAGCCTTGGTGGGAAGTACCAGCTTAGATAAGAAACAAGTGAATCATAGACAGAGTCATATGACCTGTTCCCTGAACCTTCACCCAGCTGATAGATACCCTGTTCTGGAAGATATCTGTACTCCCCCTGAGAATACCTACACTCCTGTGTCATCCTCTTCCCCATATCCTGCCTTTATGTGTTTATAACCCCTGTGTGAAAAAGTAAAAATTACAGTTTGATCAGCCTATAGACAAGCTGTTATTCTTTGCATTCGCCTGTTTTTCCCCATTCTCTCTTTCAGGTGGTCCCCACCCCCCACCACCCCAGACCCTGTTCACTGCCCTGCTGGACAGGGCAACCCTTTGTGAGTATAATACATGAGTAACTGACAAAAAGAAAGGAGAGGCTCAAACAGAAGTGACTTTCCTCCTCAGACTGTTTGGAGTTCCTAAGCACCTCAAGGAAGCTGGATCTTTAAATTGTTATCTTCAATAAATTAATAATAACCTTTAATTTCTTTGATGAGTCTTGATTTCCAATTTAAATGTAAAACTCTAAAGCATGAGTACTTTCATATGACGATCTAATTGTCTGACATAGGTAGCTTGTATAAGTTCCCTGTTTGGTAAGTACAGAGTCAGAATCCACAGAGTTGTTCTAAACCAACAGAATATGTCCTCTGATTTTCCCGGCAGCCATCTCCTATCCTTCTCCAAACATGCAGACTGGAAAACCTAGTAAGATTTTGTCCTACAGTAAGAGTCTTGGCAAAAATCTGGCATGGGCCAAGAACAAGGAAATGGGCTGCTTAGCAGGAATATGACATTGGCCAAGGACAAGGAAGTAGGCTTCCAGAAGGAATCTGACATTAGGCTAGAACAAAGAAGTAATCTCAAGCAGGTACCTGAATATTAGGCTAGAACAAAGAAGTAATTTCAGTCAGGAATCTAAATTTTCAGCTAGAACAAGGAAGTAGGCTTCAGACATGAAAATGACCTTGGCCTAAGACAAGGAAATAGGCTTATTTGGTCATCCTGATAAGCCCTAAAAAACAATGATCACAGGAGTGTTCATGTAATTGAGTTTAATGCCTTGCTTTTTCTTTGACTATTTGTGTTTATTGTATTGCTTATTCCTTGACTATTTGTATCTATTGTATTGCTTGACCCTTAACCTAGAACTGACCTTGATACATGCATGTAATCCAAAGGGTATAAAAGCATAAAGGAGGAGGGGAGAAGGAATGGGGGGTTCTAGGGAGAGGAAATGGGGAAAAGGGATGACATCTGTATTATAAATAAATAAAATATCCAATAAAAAACAAAAACAACAAAAAAACAAAACAAAATAAAAAGTGTGGTAAGAATAAGGCCGTCTATCTCCATTTTTTTATTGGATATTTTATTTACATTTCAGATGCCAATCCCTTTCCCCATTTCCCCTCCCCAGAAAACTCCTATCCTGTGCCCCCCCTTTTCCATTTGGCTTTTATACAATTTTTTTAAATGTTAATCAAGGGCTTTATAAGTATGGTAATGCTCAACCAAACCTTGTTATCTGTTATCCCACTCGTTGGGAACAACATGAAATGAATTGCCTTTTGAAAAGTTTTAAAGGCCAATAAAACTTTTCACTTCAATATATTCATATTCACAAACACACACTTAGCAGCGAGAGCCAGGTTCCATGCAGATCATTTAGGAAAGGAGATGCATAGCTGTACAAGGCATCACCAAATATATACTATATTAAAACAAATTCTGAACTCTCTGACCCATGACTATTCAGTCACTAAAGAAGATAAGATGGATTCTTTAATTCCTCTCATATGCTCTGTGAATAACCAGAGTTTCAAAATCAATTTGTTACCAACCAGAAGCTTCTCATTATTTCCAGATATATTATGCTAAATGGCCAATCATTTTTTATTGATTCCCAGTGTTGTTACTAGAGACAACCTGAGTCTATAATCCTTACTGATCTCATGGTCCTTGGAAATGACAGCTAAAGCCAGAAGCTGGCTTTGGAAAGGAGTGGAACAAAGACACTGCTACCGCAGGTTCACGACTTAAGCCTGTAAGCACTTTGATGGATGGTCAAGCAAAATATTCCACTAACTCTTGGTGCTTAGAACTAAGAGATCTTAGATCATCACTGTTGTAGCCAAAAGACAAGTGAGAGGTTAGGGGAAAGGGCCATCAAACTTTAGACAATTCCTCCTCATAACACAAGGGTTGAAATTTGATTATTCAGAAATATAACTAATGCTATGTCAACCTTATTTCCCTGTACACAAGAGTATGTCTAGCTCCAGGAACCTATCAAGGTTGTGTACTCTGAGAAGCTCCACCAGTAGATGACTGAGACACATGCAGATACTTACAGCTAACCATTGGACTGAGATCAGGGACCCCTATGGAAGAGTTAGGGGAAGGATTAAAGAAGCTAGAGGGGGTAGCAATTCCGTAGGAAGACCAACAGTGTAAACTAACCCAGACTCCTGGGAGTTCCCAGAGACTAATCCACCAACCAAAGAGCATACACAGGCTAGTTCAAGGGCCTTGGAACATATGTAGCAGAGGACTGCCCTGGTTGGATTCAGTGGGAAAGGATATTCCTAATTCTGTAGAGACTTGATATCCCATTAAAGGAGGATGAAAGCGGGGGGCGGGATGAGTACTCAGAGATGAAGGGGCTGAGGGATAGGGTGAAGAACTCTTGGAGGAGGGCCTTGGGGGTTAAAAGAAAAAGTATGTAATGATCTAAAAAAACAAACAAAAAGAATATGTTTATCTCATCTTGAAAATATAAAAGCCTACAAGAGTATGAATATTTGAATATTTCTTCTTAAAATTATCTCTGGCTTAGGTAAGTGACCAAAGCATTAAGTTAATACAGGGCAATTAATGAAAACTTAATATTTATATATTTTCATTTAACATTTTGTAAAAAGTTCATCCACGTGGTTGATACATTCTTAAAAATTTTACAGTGTGTAATAGAGTTCTCCTCCTCACTATGCCATTGACTTTCCAGGTCATCATCCACTGTGACCAAGAGAAACTTTATGGTTAGTCATTTATATAAACATAAAGTTGCTTTGTAGGTACACAGGCACATATAAGACATTTTTTTCTTTTTTACTCAGAATATTAGCACTGTAAGCATTCTTCTTTTTTCTTCATTCTTTTCTTTCTCAACTTGTTCCAGCAAGAACTCTATACCCATGAGCAAAGCATGTCTTCATTGTGATCATTGTGATCACAGCTTATAGTTTTCCATTTTCAACCAGACTTCATAATATATATATATATATATATATATATATATATATATATATATTGCAAATAATGCTTCAGTATATTCACATGTATCTAAAAATATCTGTGCATATGTATAAATAGATATATGTATAAATTTTATAGGTCAAAATGTGCATTGATTACAATTCAATAGATATTCTACAACCACCTTTATAGGCATCTACCAAGAAATGTTCCCAGAAGCATTATGTGAGGGCTCATATTTACCCAACATCTTCAGGGGTATGCTCTTAGAACATGTCCATGTTCCTGAACAATTGATAGATTAAAATTACTTCAGTATCTATGTTTATTTCTAACCCCAGGAGAGATGAGTGGCTTTCTTTTACCTGAGACCCTTGTGAATTATGTGTTCATGTCCTGTGTTTTTACTTACTTATTTTTTCAGAAATGGCAAAGTCTCTCTCTAAATTTATAATAATTCTTCACTCATATATCATCTCTTTTTATTTTATACACACTTGTTCATACAGTGTCATTTTATTTGTCTCTTTCCACTTGCCCTGTGTTTCTTTTTCATCTATTTTTTGTAACTTTCTTTTCTCTCTCCCTTCCTCAATCTCATGTTTCCCTTTTCTTTCTTTCCCCTTTTCATTTCTTTCTCTTTTTTCCCTTCCCTTCCTGTTATATACACTTAGATAAATGTGAAAAAGTGCAGATATGGCACTGATATTAGACCTGACAAATGATACCAGACACTAAGTGTAGATCCAAGAATCAATTATGTTATACTCAAACTTATCTCCAAAAATAATATACAGAGTTAGATTTTCGGGTTATGTGTTAAGAATATGTTTAAGTTTGTAAGAACTCTGTTTCTATTACTCCAATGGTCTTAAGAAAAGTTACAACGATAGGATGCAAGACAGAGAGGGAAGAAGAGGGTATGAACGTAAAAGGGGAAGATGAGGGACAAATGAAGGAGAGAGGAGAGAATGTATGATTGAGTGAGAAGGGGAAAAAGGGACATAGCACAGGAGTGATGGAGAGGAAGGGAGCTATAGAGGAATAATTGAAAGGAAGTGAGGAGAGAAGACAAGACTGGGGCATCTATCTCATGAGACTGTAGATTCACAAGAGTTATGATATTGTCCTGCTGGCTGGGTAGAAAGTGAGGTCACAGAGGGAATTGCAGTGGCAGTGGCACAGCCTGTCTGTGGACAAAACTTTCTTCGGTTCTAGGAAGGCTTGTCTTTGTCCATTTGATTAATTTCAAATATGTGATGGGTTTAACTTACACAGTGGGGGTTTGTATACTTTAGTTGATGAGACTTTGAAAATGACCATCAACTAAATATTAACTCCATCTAAAAATATGTCACTGAAAAAACATTGAAAGTAATGTTAGATAAATTTATGGGTACTGTGACCATGCTAATAGTCGTTGACCCGTCAGTCAGACTTCATTCAGCCAGGGTTTTTTCTCATTCTCATTTGTAGAAGTACTTGTCAGTCTTTCTCCTTTGCAACAGCTAGTGTTACCACACATTATATTTTAGACATGCGGATAAGAAACTGATGATAGAAACAATGTGTTTGAGGATGTATTTTACTTGTGACTATTGGAAAACCTCCTGTGTACTTGAACTGTTTATATCTTTGTTGATGGGGGATCTAATAGGGATTTAGTATTATGTTGCTTGCTACAATTGGATTTTCATGGTTCTTTATGTATTCTGGACAGGACACATCTATTACTGGATACAAGAGAAACAGTTTTTATTTTCGTGAAATCCAGGTTATGTCAATTTTTATTAAGAGGTAGGAATATGAGAAGGGGTGTCACTGTCTACAAAAGACATGCTTCTGCTTTGGATTGTAGCCCCAACTGGCCTCACAGTCAGGAGCTTCCTACTTCCACTTGGGTTAAATGTATATATAAAATACACACACACACACACACACACACACACACACACACACACATCACACACTCACGCGCACGTGTGTGTGTGTGTGTGTGTGTGTGTGTGTGTGTGTGTGTGTGTAATTTTAAAGAACATTTACTTAATCCCAGTTTTAGGGATTTCTATGTTCTTAGTTTTTAAGTTATATAATTTGATAAGTAAGATTTCTAACTATAATTTTCTTTTAAATAACAAGTTGAAAATATGTAAGATCTATGGAAGTTAATTGAAGATGAGCAATTAACACCTTCAACACCACTTATTGTATAATCTTTTCTGATGAGAAATATTTGAATCAAGTAAACCCTTGGAATCAAGCTTCCAATAGGTCCATCTATACATTGTTTTCTTATTTTCTAGTTTTTATTTAGGATCCAATGGGTATATCTATGTAAGGTCTTTTTTGTCTCATTATCTGAATTCATTTACAAATATAAAAAAGTTCTGACTTGTCTTGTTTGAATATTATAGCTTTAGAGAAAATTTAGTGTTGGACAAAATATTCTTCAAAGCTCAATTTTTATTAAAATTGCTATTGTTTCTTTTGTTGTGCCACATAGACTTAAATCTGACCTACATCCTATGCTATAGCCAGCCAAGTTTAATCCTTTTTTCTGAACTGTTCCTTGCTTTCTTAGGTTTAAACATTTTGCTGAAAGTAACCTTGTCTACATTGGATGCCTTGCCTAATATCACCTCTTAAAAGTTCATATTTCCTTCACTCATCTCTGTTCTCATGTGGGAATGTTCATTCCCTAAACCATGACATTTACCAAAATTATGAGAGTCAAATGATTCTGTAGTCACTCTAAGGCACTGTGACTTCTAGCAGCTTCTAAGAATCCAAGGGGGTTTCCTCCTCCACAGAGCCTCAGATGGTTTCTTCTTACAAACACATTACTGAAATAGGAAAGGAGGAGGATTCTTCTGCAAAGATGTTTCCATTCCTAGCAACAGCAAATATCCAAACTTGACAATGGTGGTAAATGTGTCATTTCTGAGTGATGTGTTCCTTTAAAGCATTCTGTTGAGATGGATGACTAGTTGTCCATAGAGATGTTTCCATTTCACAGCACTGAATCTACGTAGACCTTTTGAACTATCCACTGTGAGGGTCAATGTCAGACTTCTATTTTTCTTAAGACCTTCAGTCCTTCCCCTAACTCCTCCATTGGGGTCCCTGTGCTCAATCTGATGGTTAGCTATGAGCATCAGCATCTATATTGGTCAGGCTCTGGCAAAGCCTCTCAGGGGAGAACTATACAAGACTCCTGTCATCAAGTGCTTCTTGGCATCGGCAATAGTGTCTGGGTTTGGTGTCTGAATATGAAATGGATCTCCAGGTGGAACATTTTCTGGATGGTCTTTCCTTCAGTCTCTGCTCCACTCTCTGTCCCTGTATTTCCTTTAGATCGGAAAAATTCTGGGTTAATATTTTTGAGATGGTGGATGGCCTCATCCCTCATCTGGGGGCTGGGGTCATGCCTAACCACTGGATATGTCCTCTACAAGTTCTATTTCCCCATTTGTTGGGTATTTCAGCTAATGTCATCCCCAGAGGGTCCTGAGAAACTCTTGTTTTGCTGGCATCTGGGACTTTCCAGTGGCTCCATTTCCAATCTCACACTGATATACACTTCTGTTCAATTTCCAAACCCTCTGTACTTTTCCCTGGTCTCCTTCCACACTTGATCCTACCCCCTTTTCCTCCTCTCTTCTTTCCCTCTCACATTCTTCCCTCTTTCTACCTCCTGTAATTATTTTGTTCCCCCTTCTAAGTAGGACTGAAGCATTTACACTTTGGTCTTCCTTCTTGAGCTTCATATGGTCTGTGTGTTGTATCGTGGGTATTCTGAGGGTTTTTTTTTTTTTTTTTTTGTTAATATTTACTTATCAGTAAGTATACACCATGTATGTTCTTTTGTGTTTGGGTTACCTCATTCAGGATGATATTTTCTAGTTTTATTCATTTGTCTGTGACTTTCAAGAGGTCATTGTTCTTAATAGCTGAGTAGTACTCGATCATGTAAATATACCACATTTTCTGTATCTATGTTTCTATTGAGGAACATCTGGGTTGTTTTCAGCTTCTGGCTACTGTAAAGAAGGCTGCTGTAAACATAATGGAGCATGTGTCCTTGTCATATGTTGGAGCATCTTTTGGATATATGCTCAGAAATGGTATAGCTTGGTCCTCAGGTAGAACTATTTCCAATTTTCTGAAGAACTGCCAGATGTATTTGCAGAATAGTTGTACCAGTTTGCAATCCCACCAGCAATGGAGGACTTTTCCTCTTTTTCCACATCCTCACCAGTATCTACTGTCACCTGAGTTTTTGATCTTAGCCATTCTGACTAGCATGAAGTGGAATCTCAGGGTTTCTTTGATTTGCGTTTTTCTGATGGCTAACAATGTTGAACATGTCTTTTTTTCTTTTTCAGGAAACAAAGACAGCTTCTTTATTTCAATACATATTACTGGTATTTCACGGAACCAAGAGGTACATCTTTAAAAATACACTATCATAAAAGATCATTACAGACATAAGGCAACTGAAAGTTAACCACATGGTAAATGTTTTTTGTTTTGTTTTGTTTGTTTTGTTTTGTTTTGACAATAGATATATCTCAGTTTCTGTACTTCTTTTTTTTTAATTTTTTTAAATTATCAAATCATAATTTTTACTTTTTCACACAGGGGCTATAAACACAAAAATGCAGGATGTGGGGAAGAGGATGACGCAGGAGCGTAGGTGTTCAGGGACAGTACAGCTATCTTTCAGAACAAGGTATCAGCTGAGTGAAGGTTCAGGGGTCAGGTCACTATGACTCTGCCTATGATTCACTTGTCCTTATCTAAGTTGGTACTATCTGCCAAGGCTGCCTATTTACAAGGTCTATGACTACTCAGGCTGGTAAATTTCCACAAAAGCTGCTGGTTTACAATAGCTTATAGCCATCTACATTTCTTTAGGTACTTCTCAGTCACTTGAGATTCCTAAGTTGAGAATTTTTTGTTTAGCTCTGTACCCCATTTTTAATAGGGTTATTTGGTTCTCTGGAGTCTAACTTCTTGAGTTCTTTGTTTATATTGGATATTAGCTCTCTATTGGTTGTAGGGTTGGTAAGGATATTTTTCCATTCTGTAGGTTGCCGTTTTGTCCTATTGACAGTGTCCTTTGCCTTACAGAAACTTTGCAATTTTACGAGGTCCCATGAAATTGTCTATAGTTGATCTTAGAGCCTGAGCTGTTGGTGGTCTGCTCAGAAAAATTTCTCCTGTGCCCATGTGTTCACGGCTCTTTCCCACTTTCTCTTCTCTTAGATTCAATGTATCTGGTTTTATGTTGAGGTCTTTGATGCCCTTGTACTTTAGCTTTGTGCAAGGAAATAGGAATAGATCAATTTGTATTCTTCTACTTGCCAACTTCCACTTAAACCAGCACCATTTGTTGACTGTGCTGTCACTTTTGGCTTCTTTGTCAAAGATCAGATTCTTGTAAGGGTAAAAAACATTTATAAACTTATACTTTGGTAAGTACTATGTACTAAAGATTCCATGAAGAAACTGATCTATGTCAGTTAAAATTATGCCTAGATTATATTCATTATATTACATTCTTCATGTTTCACCTAATTTTACACTTTAGGCAGCTTTACTCTGACCTCTGAGTGTGGATTGGGTGCATCTGTTTTGGAACCTATTTTACAGTATTTATCATGTTATTTTGTAAAGTCTTATAATATTCTATTTCTTTTAATTGCTGTAATTTCTGTAAAGGCTAGTGTTTTGTCTATATTGTTAATCTTCATTTTATCAAGTACCCAACATACTCAGAAAGAGAAGAATACAAGTAAAATAAATATATTACAATAAAACTATTTATCCTTAAAAAATAAAAAAAATTTTATCTTTAGGTACTAATGTCCATTTCTGTCTGTCCTCTGTTGATAAATAATTACTGAGTCTTTACTATGAGCAAACACTCTCCAGGATACTGGGGTACAGCAGAGAGAGAAACTGACCATATACTTTGTACAAAGCAAATATCCTCTATGATGTATGAGCCAGAATTAAAAGTTAATTGAATTTCATATTTTATTTAATCAAATTGTGCATTTTTATAAATAACTTTTACTATTATAAAATGTTACTTTTGCCAAATTATTTTAAGGCTTTATTCATTTTTCTTTATGTGCAGACATGTGTCTTTTTTTGTCTGGGGTTGTGTTATGTGCATATGTGCCTGTGGTATATAGAAAAGTGCCTTAGATTCTCTGGAGCTGGTGGTTGTGAGCTATAGATGGGTCTTTGAACTGAACTCTGGCCAAGTGCTTGAGCAGAATTCATGCTTAACTGCTGAGATATCTGTCTCATCCTTGAATTATTTTAATAATTGATACTATCATCTAAATCAGTGGTTATCAATTTTCCTAATGCTTCTCTTAAATACAGTTCTTTATGTTGTATTAATCCCCAACCATAAAATTATTTCATAGCTATTTCATAACTGAATTTTTAGACTGTTATGAATCATGGCATAAGTATCTGATATGCTACCCATATAAAATGGTCATCCTCTTTCACTCGCAAGGGGTCATAACCCACAGGTTGAAAAGCACTGATCTAAATTGTTGGACCTGCACCGTCAAAGTAAATTTGAGTGGATGTCTTGATAACAACATTCACAGGACAAAGATGTCTTTACAATGAAATAGAAGTTCCCTTCTAGAATGAAACAGGACCTACAAGATTAGGGGTACCAGAGAATTCCACAAAAAATTAGGAATAGTGTAGAAAATCTTAAAAGAAGAGGACATAGAATTGAGGAGTATCTTGAAAATGGAGAGTATCATATAAAGAATTAAACAACGTAGTGTGACTAGTTGACAAATTTCTTAATTTGCTGAGTGTATAAATTCACAGTCATATACTATGACCAACCTGAACTTCATTAGCCCAGCAGCCAGCAGCCAGCAGCCATGTAGAGTATCCCATTTATTCTTGTCTACTGTCTTCTTTCTCTTTACTTATAAGTTATTACAGTTCTGAGACAATAGAAGAAAGTCCAAGACGTGTAATGGAAATCAAAAATTCAGAAAAACTTTCAATATTTTTGAAAGAATATTCAGATTGGTTTCTATTTTCTTTAAATGAAGTTTGATGTATTAAAAAAAATAGAAATAATTTCATTTGGGTTTATACACTGATGAGCCGTGCTTTTAAACTTGTTTCTCTCTCATGAATAATGTCCACATGTAGTAAAGATAACAGAGGTGTGTTGCTTGTCATCTGCTGACCTCTATCCTCTGGCACATTGCTCTCCCTGCCACTCCAAAGAGGAAAAACTTGCTTCCCTGGAAGAGGCTTGCAGGGGGACCCAGGAACATCCAGCTTAAATCCCTCCCATAGCTGTTCTTCACCAATCTGTTCTACCTGGGACACAGCCTGCAGAGATGAGTTGTACTTGGAACCCTGACCTCCACCATATGTCCAATAGCTTACCCTACCATCTCAAAGAGCCTTTTGGGGCCCCAGTAGCAACCAGCTTAGACTCCTCGTCAGCCAATGCCTACCTGCCAGGTCCAACTGGGGTATAGCCAGTAGAGGTGAGAAGAACATTGTTCCTCGATATCCATTGTCAGGCTCCACTTACTTCCCCAGAGAGTCCTGTTGGTATCAGAAACATCCAGACAACACCACGAACTACCAGATGACAGCATAAAAACACAATAAACAAAAGGCAGAGCAATATGGTGCCATCAGAACCCAGCTATCTTTCTACAGTAAGCCCCAGACAGTTCTGGATAGGATACTAACACAACTAAAACCCAAAAAATGTATCTTAAGTCCAATCTTATAAAGATAATACAGGCCTTAGAAGAATAAATGAATAAATCCCTTAAGGAAATATAGGAAAATATAATCAAACAGATGAAGAAAATTAATAAAAATGTCCAGGAAGTGAAAATGAAAATAGAAGCAAGAAAAAAAAACATAAACTGAGGAAATTCTGGATTTGGAAAACCCAAAAAAAGAGAATAGGACCTACAGATACAACGTAACCTGCAGAATACAAGAGATGAAAGAGACAATGTCAAGTATAGAAGATACAAGAAAAGAAACTGATACTTTTTTTTCAGAAAAACTGCTAAATATAAAAAGTTCATGACACAAAACATCTAATAAATCTGAGACACTATGAAAATTCCAAACCCAAGAATAACAGGAATAGAAGAAGCAGAAGATTCCGAGCTACAGGAACATTACCATATTTTCAGCAAAGTCAAAGAGGAAAAATTTCCCAACTTAAAGAAAGATATGCCTATATACATACATAAAGCTTACAGAAACCATAAAAGATTAGAACAAACCAAAAATCCTCCTACTGTATAATAACCAAAGTACTAAATGTACAGAACAAAGAAAATATTAAAAGCTGCAAGGAAAAAGGCCAAGTTACATTATAAGTGGCAGACTAATTAGAATTGCATGCAGTTTCTCAACAGAAACTCTAAAAGTCAAAATGGGCTCAGCAAATGTCTTGCAGCCTCTAAGACACGATAATTGGGAGCACCAACTACTATACAAACATTGAATATATAAAACATTGAATCATCACAGGTGGAGAAAAACAAGATATTTCATAACAAAACTAAATTTAAATAATATCTATCAAAAAATCAAGCCCTACTGAGGATACCAGAAGAAAAATTCCAACTTAAGGGGCTAATTACACCCAAGAAAACACAGAAAATACACAATTCCACACCAGAAAATGAAAGGAACACACACACACACACACACACACACACACACACACACACACACACACTACTACTGCTACTACTATTACCCACATCAAAATAATAGGAATTAGCAATTGCTGGTCACTAGTGTCTCTGAACATCAATGTATTGAATTACTCAATAAAATGACACAGGCTAAGAGAATGGAAGTGTTCATTCTGCTGCATATAAGAAACAATCTTCAGAAAAAAAAAAAAAGATGGACATTACCTCAGAGTAAAAGGCTGGGTAAATGTTTCCAAGCAGCCAACAAATGTAAGAAGAAAGTGAGAGTAGCCATTCTAAAATCTAATCATATAGACTTTTGACAAAATTTGATCAAAAGATATGGGGAAGGCACGTCATACTCATAATGGCATAATCTATCAATATTATGTCTCAATTCTGAACATCTATTCCGCAAATTCAATGGCACCCACATTTATATCGGAAACATTACTGAAGTATAAAGTACACATAAAATCCCACAGATTGATGGTGGGAGACTTCAACACCCTACTCTCAACAATGAACAGGTCACTGAGACAGAAACTAGGTACTAAGATCAAAAATTAATAAATAGAAACTCATGAAACTGAGAGTCTTCTGTAAGGCTAAGGATACTATCAATAGGATCAACTGAGAAAATATCAACATCAGCTCTAATCTTACAGGGGACTAATATCCAAAATATATAATGAACTCAAGAAATTAGACAACAACAAATGAAATAACCCAATTAAAAAAATGGGATACATAGCTAAACACAGAATTCTCTGTTTTTCAGCAGAGGAATATGAAAAGGCTGAGAAGCACTGAAAGAAATGTTCAGCATCCTTAGTCATCAGGAAATTGCAAACCAAAACTATTCTGAGATTCTATTTTACATCCATTGGTAGCTAAGATCAAAAACTCAAGTGATAATTCATGTTGGTGACGATGTACAACAAGAGGAACACTCCACGATTGGTGATGGGAGTGTACACAAGTACAGCCACATTGGAAAACAATTTATCAGTTTCACAGAACGTTGGAAATAGTTCTACCTGCAAAATCAGATATACCACTTCTGGGCTTATACCCAAAAGATGCCTCATTCTACCAGAAGACACTTGCTCAGCTATGTTCATGGCAGCTTTATTTGTAATTGTCAGAAATTGGGAACAACTTACATGTCCCTCAAGTGAAGTAAGAATAAAGAAAATATTTTACATCTCTAAAATGCAATACTACTCAGCTATTTAAAAAAAAGACATCAAGGAATTTGCAGGCAAATGGGTGGAACCAGAAATTATTTTGAGTGATATAACACAGACCCAGAAAGTTATGCCTGGTATGTATTCACTTATAAGTGGACATTACCCTTACCCATAAAGTACAGGAAAACCATGTTACAATCCACAGACCAGACTAGTAATAAGTATGGCCCAAGGGAGGAAGTGTGGATCTCACTCAGAAGGAAAAATAAAATAGACAGTGCAGATGGATGGAGGGAGGAAATTCGGTGGGAGGGAAGGTAAAAAGAAGAATGGGTGTTGGAATCTGGTACTGAGAGGTGGTGCTAGAGGCCTGGAGAGAGCATAAATTGGTGGGGGCATCTCTGGTGCTAGCCTGAGACATGGGATAGGGAAGCTCAAAGGGTCTATGGGAGTGACTCTAGCTGAGACTATTAGCAGTGGGGAAAGTGGAGCCTGAAGTGGCCACTTCCTGTAGCCAGGGTTCTTCCAGTGGAAAAAGGGGAAGATCAACACATCTACAAAACCTTCAACCCAAAATTTGTCCTACCTACAAGATGCACAGGCATAAAGATGAAACAGAGATTGAGGGAATGGTCAACTAATGACTGGCCCAACTTGAGATGTACCACTTGCTAGAGAGCCAACACCTGACACTATTAATGATACTCTGATATGCTTGCAGAAAGGAGCCTAACATTAATATCTCCTAAGAGGTTTCATTCTGCAGTGGATGGAACCTAATCCAAAGATCCACAGACAAACATGAGGTAGAGCTCAGGGCATATTTTGGAAGAGTGGGGAATAGAATTATGCTGACTGGAGGGGTCAAAGACACCAAAAAAGACCTACAGGAACAACCTAAGTCATAAGGTCTTATGAAGACTGAACCACTACCTAAAGAGCATGCAGGAGCTAGACTTAGGCTCCTTACACATTTGTAGCAGATAGGTAGCTTGGTCTTTATGTGGGTCCCCTAACAACCGGAAATGGGCACTCATTCTGACTCTTCCCTCCCACTGGATCACCTTCCCCTAGCTGGCCTGCATAGTCATATGTCAGTGTAGGAAGATAGAATTATGCCTGTTTCGACTTGATGTCCCAGGGTGGGGTTGTTCCCAAAAGGGCTTCCCCTTCTTACAGAAGGGGATAGGGTATTGATTGGAGGGATTCTGAGAGGTGGTGAGCCAATCACTCCGCTGGAAAACTTGCTTGGTTACAGAAGATGGCTATTTCAGGTTCCTGTGCACCCCCACCTCCATTACTAAGAGTTTTTGCCAAGATTACTCTGGTAGATTCCATGTAGTTTGCATTGCACTAGGTTTCTACTTTACCTCCTATGTTCCCCTATGTCCAACTGTTTCTCTCAGTATTTTCTCCCTCCCATCCCTGCCACCTTATCCCTCCTGTTCCAAACCTACCCATCCGAATCCACCGGCATCATCTATTCCATTCCCCTTCTCAGAAAGATCCTTGCATCCTCCCTTCAAACTCCCTGGTTACTTAGCCTCTCTCGGTCTGTATATTGTAGCACTATTATCCTTTACTTTACAGCTAACATCTACCTATAAGTAAGTACATCCCATATCTGTCTTTCTGGGCTTGGGTTACCTTACTCAGGAAGGTTTTCTTTCCATTTGGCTGCAAATTTCATGATGTGATTGTTTTTAACATCTGAGTAATACACCATGTGTAAAGGCACCACATTATTTTAAATCTATTCCTCGGTTTAGGAACATCTATGTTGCTTCCAATTTCCGGCTATTATGAACAAAGCTCTTTATGAACATAGTTGAACAAGTGTCTTTGTGGTATGGTGGAATATCTTTTGGGTATATGGCTAGGAGTTGTATAGCTGGGTCTTGAAATAAATAGATTCCCAATTTTCTGAGAAACTGTCACATTGATTTCCAAAGTGAGCATTACTTTTTAATGAAGTATCAACCTCAGGAAGGAAGAATGAACGGCATAGGTTTTACAGTTCACATCACTACAGAACTCTGAGTCATGGTGAAGGGCTCAATTTCAGTGTGTGGTGTTCTCCTACTGCATCAATGTCTGTGAATACTGGGGCACCTGCTGAGCATGTACAAAGCATTCTAGTACTTCTGCTTTGCTACATGCATTTCATATGCTTAATAGGAATAAGTATATCCACCTGATTATTAATTGATACGAGTTATTGGTAGTTTCATAAGTTTCATCCATGATCTTCATTCATTACAACATTGACAAATCATTGATGACTTCATTTTACAGATTAGAAAAGCACATTTAATGAATCATTAGACTGGAGCTTACAAGTCATATGTGTGCATATGTGTGCTGAAATCCAGCTGGGTATGTATCATGTGAATTCTAGTACTGTATATGTATACATTACTTTACAGTCTACGGATCTGTTTTGGAATTATTTGCCTCTACTATTAAACTTTAAATCAAGCATAGAAAATTAGAACTATGTTGAGTATATTTCAAAAATCTATTTCTGAGCAATGGAATTAGAATTACATGTACTTCTCTTATATTACAAAATCTGACTTGATTTTCTAGTTCTTTCAAGTCTTTGCGCATATAGAATTTATCTCCAAAATTCAATGTACCAAGATCCCCGACCAGCTAGGTAAATAATGACCCTGGTCACTGTTACAATAAGAGCAGTGAGCTTCACCTGATGTAGAACTAAGGATGCACATAAATTCAGACAAGAAACTGAGAGCTATTAGAGGGGAGAAGTCTGGGTTGTGATAGGTAAGAGCACAAACAACAAAAGCAAAAACAGCAGATGTGAGTGTTCTGTGACCATTCAGATCCTCAGACACTGAAAACAATGTAATGAAGGCAGAGAGAAGTCTTTTGATTACTTCCTCTCATACTTCTAGGTCATCTATGTTTCTAGTTCATTTTTCTCATTTCTAGTTTTTATTTTTTTTTTGTTTTTTTTCCTCTACTCATTTTCTAATAATTTTATACATTAGTTAATGCTTTTAGATTTCAAAATTAAAAAATAAAAAACACATCCTAATAATCTTACAGCATCCATCTGTGACTCTTATTTTCGTAGTTGAGAAACACAATGGTTTTCAATTGTGTTTTCACACGTTTTATCCGATCCTTATTTTCACTATGACTTTCTGCTTCTTCTCATTAGATAGCAGTGGAAACCAAATACAGAAGTTGAGTCTCAACAGAAAGCAGAGAGCAACATGAATGGGAAAAGCAAGTAAACAAATGAGTCTACATGTATCTTGACAGATAGATATATAAAACAGAACAATGGAATCAAGCATATAAAGGAGAAAGCAAATGCAAGGACACCTTCTAACACTCAGTAGCAGAATCCAAAGATAATGAAACAAATGATATGACAGAAAGGGCAGGTAATACTGCTTTAAAAATGTCTGTGTAGATACATCCAGATAACAGTATATAAAGAGAATAACAATCTCTTTCAAGACTTTGACAAACATTCAAGTAAAAACACACATGATGAACAGCTCAAGGACAAAACTGACCTAAATCTAGCTCAAATGAAGACCTGTCAAGGTGCCGGGCGGTGGTGGCACACGCCTTTAATCCTAGCACTTGGGAGGCAGAGGCAGGCAGATTTCTGAGTTCAAGGCCAGCCTGGTCTACAGAGTGAGTCCAGGACAGCCAGGGCTACACAGAGAAACCCTGTCTCAAAAAAACAAAAACAAACAAACAAACAAAACCAAAAAAAAAAAAAAAAGTAAGAAAAAGAAAAAAAGAAAACCTGTCAAGGTAAAAATCTCTGCACATTCACAGGGTAGTTCTGAGTGAGTAGCCCATAATTTCTGGCAGGCTTTCTGTCCCTGCTTCTCAGTCAGGTTCAAACTTTCACCAAAATTCTCATTGAATGATAGACTCTCCTTTGTCCATTAGTGAACCAATCCAAGTGGCAAAATGTTGCATGACATACAGACTCCTGAGGGACGGGCTGTGTGTTCCGCTTTCAGCATGGCTCCCGTATTGCCTGTACACAGACTCCTGAGGGACAGGCTGTGTGTTCCGCTTTCAGCATGGCTCCCATATTGCCTTTACTTCGGAAGGTGCATCTGTGAATTAATTGTTCCAGATGTACTTTTATAGATTTTGGGTTGTGTAAACAATACTATCACAGCATTCCCATAGCTATAAAGAGATAAAGCAATTATCAAAAAAAGAAACACGCAAGCTGTGGAGTACAACCTAAAGTGTGTCATGGAGACATAGGAGGGAACACCAGGAATTGAAGTGTTGGTGTTTTCATTTTGTGGTTAGACTTCAGGAACAGAGCTTCCACACGATGCTGTGAAATAAAGGACAAACTTACAGGACACTTGGTGGGACCTCTGAAAAAGGTTGTGTTTGATTTTCTTTTTCATCCCTTAGAGACAGCTTGCCAGTGAACAGTGAATTCTATTGTTATGCATAGAGAAAAAGTAAGGTCAACTTTTAAATGCTTTTTTTTTTTCTAATTCTTTGAGAATTTGTATCTTGGGCATATTCAGCTCTACATCTCCCTCAGACTCCTCCACGTTCCACTACTCTTTCTTCCGCTCTTTACCTCCACTCATGCCCTCCTTGTTTTTTTTTTTTCTGTTCCCTTGTTTGTTTTGCTTTTATAAGACACAGTCTAACTGCAACCAGTGTCTGGCTCTTGTAATGTCTATGCCCTTCGGCTCACAATGTTCTCTGAGCCTTAGATGTAGGTTGTGAGTTGTAAATATATAAACTGAAGACAGGTAGCCAAATGGTCAGTTATTTTCTGCAATTTTAACCTTTTGTAGATTTCTGCAAAAGAGAATTTGACGTCAGTTGAGAATACTTGTTTAGGAAACTGACAGTTGCAGGTTGTTTTCTAAGATCCGCAGCCTGTCCAGCATGCATTGTTTGTTAAGTTCATATTGTATGGCATGGATTCCCTCCTACTGAATTGATCTTATATCTACTTAGGTGCCTCTCCATCCCAGGCAAGGGACAACAGGGTTCAACACAGAGCCACACCGGTGGGCCAAGCAGGAGCAAAGAAAGAACAAAGGCAATTACCAAGAACAAGAAATACATGTCTGACATTTCTGGCCTAGTTGATACTTTGTATTGTGCTATCCCTTTGCTTAAGATTTTTCTTACTATCAAAGATCTTGATCATATAATGAAGGAAAATTACACTTCTCCAACATACTAATGGGTATGTAGAAAACAAACAAACAAACAAACAAACAAACAAACTACAAAAACCCCTGAGTCATCAGAAATCTGATCAAATCCCTGTAGGAAACATAGCAGGCTCCTTGTTAAAAGTAAGAAATGGAGACTCTGAAGTGAAACTGAGTGAGGAAAAGAGGAAGTGTTTTAGACTGAACTTGGAATTTACAGTAAGGAGGAAACTGATGACTGCAGGAAGGAGATGCCTTCAGTAACCCAGTCCCCACCCCACACATTTCCAAGATACTTTGATTGAACTCAGGCCATCTATCTAATTTGTTCTCTGGAGCATTCTCAGATTATTTACACACACACACACACACACACACACACACACACACACACACACACACAATCTAAAGTTGACTCTTTTAAAATTTTCTCAGTCTATTGGATGTTCTAAGGTTATGACATTTTTAAGCTATTAAAAGGAAATGCCTCAATAGGTAAATTAAAAATAGCAGACTTAGTAATAGAAAGCACTGCCACTAAAAGGTAAAAAAAAAAATCTATATATAGCAGTGGAGATGGTAACAGACAAATGTCTCTGAAAATTCAATAGAGTTGGAACTTAAAAGGACTAAATCAGGAAAGAAAGACTGTGTGAAGTTATCACAACTTTACATGAGACAGAATGTCCAGAAACCTTAGGAAGAGGCAGGAAGAAAAGGCGTCTGTGGCAGGTGGGGTATGGGTCCCACTGTGCTCCCAGGAACCCATTTCCTCGGCCCCTACTGAGGCAGCAGTGTAGCTGGAAAGAGTAGGGATCTGAGACCCCACATTGCATGGTATACTCCCCCACATCTCACAGTGAAGAGGTGTATTTTGATATGTCTCTCTAAGACATTCCACGTAGTTCTAATTCCTGTAATACCAGGGCAATGTTGACATCTCCAGATTCATCCTAAGAAGGGGTCAAATATTTACCCACACATAATAGCATGTAAACAAAGATAAATGAGGATTTTATTTCCAGCTCACTTCCTAACTGAATCTGTAGGAATAATTTCTAAAACTGTAACACTAGGATACATGGTGCTATTAACATTTATCTGCGAACTATACTTTAGCTATAAAATTGACAACATGCCATGGTTTACATGCTCTGTGCATGCATGGCTGGTTTTATCTTTGTCAACTTTGTGAAGGTTAAATAAAACTGCATTCTCTTTTTTTAAAGCAGCAGAAATTAAATGCAATTAATTAACATTTAAAAGTCTAATAGTTTCAGTCCTCTAAATTGGTGTTAAGTACCACTGATGGGAGATGACCTGCTGTTCTAAGCCTTGATGGTCTCCACCTACTCTAGGAGAACTTAGCCTTTGCACAGCATAGCATTTTTACTTCCTGGATGTAACTAAGAGTCCATGGCTTGATGTAGAATATACCAGTCTTGAACGTGGCATTTAGCCTTTTGTTCTGCACTCACTGTCATCTCATGAAATAGCACCTAAGAGCGTAGGGTTAGTGACTTCTTGGATTCCAGAGTGCTCAGGAATAAGCATGGTTACATACCTCAAAAAGGAAGAAGATGGTTAGTAAAAACCCCTTGATTCCTGCTTTGGTTCAAATTGTTGCAAAGAAGAATGAACTAGGAGAAGGGGTGTGGTGCACATGGAGGTATCTGGGAGAATGACTGGGGTGATTTAAGGACAATTTATGAGAGCTCCATGGCCTGGTTACAAACATTATTTTTAGTTAAAGACATTATTATGAACATTAATGAGCAGCCAGATGGCATAGCCCCAGAAGTCTAACCAATAACAAAATGCTATTCACTAAGGCACTGCATACCCAGGTGGCCAGAGTAATGCAATCCTACTTGAGTGGAATAAAATACACATCACCTAAACACAAAACAGCTTCCTGTATATCCATATATACACAATGACAGATGTGCTCACACAGACATACATAGATATACAGATACATAGAGAGGTGCGCATATATGCATACACACACACACACACACACACACACAGAGAGAGAGAGAGAGAGAGAGAGAGAGAGAGAGAGAGAGAAAGAGTCACAGACCCACACACAGTTGCTCATACACAAACATGAACACACACAGATCACACAGATACACATATAGAGATATCGACAGGCACATACTACGCACACAATAAAACAAAAAAAAATACACAATAGACCTGTCTCAGTTCTTACATTTGTTTAAATATCAACAAAACTATTAAAGCATCTAACCCATAGTGCATGAATTAATGGACAAAGGCATTCTGGAGCACTTTCTTGTGGAATAATACATACAAGGTAAGGAATGGCTGGGTGTGATTCAAATTCTGAAAATAGTAAGATGAACAAAAGACTTGGTTAAAAACGTAGAGTAACACCAAGATATTTTATATTATTTGTGACTATTGTAAGGGTATTGTCTCCCTATTTTCTTTTTCAGCCTGTTTATCGTTTGTATAAAGGAAGGCTACTGATTTGTTTGAGTTCATTTTATAACCAGACACTTTGCTGAAGTTGTTTATCAGCTGTAGAAGTTCTCTGGTAGAATTTTTGGGGTCGCTTATATATACTATCATATCATCCACAAATTGTGGTACATTGCCTTCTTTTCCAATTTGTATTCCCCCAATCTTCTTTTATTATCTTATTGCTTGAGCTAGAATTTCGAATAATATATTGAATAATTTCTAGCATAATGAAACATCAGAATTCTGTCAGTACCAATAATATGAAGAACAATTTTTTTTTTTGTAAATCGATTTTGTCTGGCCCTGTTGAGGTTGAGTCTATGGAAACATAAGGGAGCATCCTTCTTTTTGTTCCCCTCTACTCTCTGACTTTAGCAGAAGAGTTCCAGCTCACTCTCTCATTATGCAGTCGCACAGATGTGCATGGCAGCACTATACACCGCTGTGGCTGTTAAGGCCTCAGCGTCTGCTCCTGCTGCTGAGCGGCAGGAGGAAGTCTTTAATGAACCCACAGCACAGGGGCCCATGCTGTTCCTTGCTAGTCCAGAAGCATTGTTTAATAGAAGCCTGGGATTGATTGCCTTCAGAAATATGGCAGGATTCCTTGTCCTCAAAGGCACATGATGATAAATGTCATAATTAATGTTGAAGGGAGGCACAGTGGACTCTTCAATGAACAGCCGAGTTTTCTGTCTTAATTACAGACTCGAGATGAAACACTTCCACGGCTACCTAAGTTTTTTTTTTTTTCAAGCCTGCTATTCTTACTGTCCAGTAAGGCTCTTCGAACAACTGGAGTTCAGGTTGAGAATCCTTCTGAAGTCTGCACAGGGAACATGACATCCCACGGCTTTAGGTTCTGTCACTTGGGAATGTCAACCAATGAGTTAAAATCAGACTTCACCTCTGCAAAGGGAAAGAGAAGGGTCTCAAGGTTGATAGTATGTAAAAGGTTTTTCTTACATCGCCAAATTTGGTTCCTGGGTTTTCTAGTTCCCTCTCAGATTCTCATTCTTTCTTGCAATTCTGCAGAGAGGAGATGACTCACAAACTAAACACTGCAGTCTCTACCTCTCAAGGTCAGAGGCGCACTGGCATCGGCTTTGTGCGTAGTTCAGAGGAGTGTTCCCCCCCCCCAACACCCCAATGTGAACTACGATTTTTAGCTGAAGACTTTTGACTCACCTGCTTCCATTGATCAAGTCGTTTTTCACTTGTGTTCCAGAGTTTTCTACTCGTAAACCCTAACATACCTTGCACGACACTTTGGCATTTTACTGGTGGATTTATGTGAGTAGTTTTTTGATTCACGGCCTTTTAGCCTATTGTGTGTTTCCTGGAAATGGGATGGAACAGTTTAAGTCAAAAGCACAGATCTAATCACCAGAGCCCCCAGCTTGACCCTGAGCTTCCTTGTGGGGATTTACCTGGGGATTATTTAACTACTCTGAAATTAATTTTCTTTCAAAGAGTAATATAAAAATAGCGGCACTTAGTGTGGCTGGAAAGCTCAGTAATATTCACCGCAGTGCTTATGCTGGAGCTGTGTCTGCAGTGTTACCTACGTGACCACGTTTGTATTCTTTCCTCTCTGATACCATGATATTTTCAACATTTCTTAAAAATTGTGAGGTAACTTGTAATTTGAGGTGAATGATCCACACATATTTTTGTAATAGTGGCTATTATTATATTTATGATTAATATATGAAAATTAGGTGAATTAATCCCATAAACACATAACTTTCATATTCATTATGACATTGCCTTCATTTTAAGACATGGTCTCTGGTCTTAAAGGTGTTATTGTAGCCAGTATTATCTCAAATTCCTAATACTTCCTTCTCCACCTTCTAAATGCTAGAATTACAGACATATCCCACCACATTCATGTATAGCCATTTCATAATAATGAAACAATTTGTCATTATTTGAGACTCACTGGAGTCAGAATGGGAGTCACTAGGAAGCAAATAGCAAATGCTGATGAGAATATGGACAAAAGGAATCACTTTTGCACTGTTGCAGGAAACACAAACTTGTCCAGCCACTAAGAGTGTCTGCACAGAAAAGTCTCAAAAAACTAAAAATGGAGCTAGCATTTGACCCTTCTATACCTCTTACTAATATTTACTCATATGACATCAGTGATGTCAGCATATTGGAGATATTGCACGTCAGTGTTGCCTGCAGCACTGTTCACAGTGGTAGAGCCGTTATGTCATGAGCATAGATGTCTGTCAACACAGCATGGTTAAGGAAAACATGTTACATACAAACAATGGGAATTTTTCAGCCATAAAAGGAAGAACATATATAATTTTCAGGAAAATAAATGCAAATAAAGATAACCATATTAAGCAAATTAAGTCAGTTTCATAAAGATACATTTCACGAGTTGATTTTCTTGAATTTGGTTCCTCAATTTTGTGCAAATGCATATATATGTATAGATATTTATAGGCTGTTTTACATACATCAGATATTACCTGTATGGCATGAAAGTAAAAGCAAAATTGTCTAGGAAAGCAACTGGAAATATTGTGGAAAGGAGGGTGGGATAAAGGGTGAGAGTGGATATAGGAGAATGATCAATGCACAATAATCCCTTATTTGAAAATTTCCTTATGCAATGCAGCATTCACCATAATTTTGTTTTTAAAGAAAAAACAAATTAGAGTATCTGAAGACAGAAATAAAAAAATAAAAATTTCCTATTTCAATGAGTGCCTGCACACTGCACTTCTAGGAATGTATTTTACTGCCCTGTTCTGTGCACCTTATGTAAGACTTAGATATTTAGCTTTGGCTTTGAGACATCTGGTTATCTTCAATATACTTCCCAAATGGGATTTTACACAGGATAAGCACTCAATCACCACTTTATTTAATAAGAAAATAAGTTACCATTATGTTACAAGCTTATGACCTCAAGGTCATAGACTGAGTTGCCCAACATAAATGTAGCTGCCCTGCTTTATGTAGACAATTGGGGATGAAATGTCATGCAACTGAAGTTTATCCACACAAGAACATTGACATTACTTTTGGGAGAAGTTATTCTGCACAGCTTCCTGTTTCCCTTGAATATAACCTACAATGTGTATGTTGTCCATGATGCCAAATAATATCTGGCTGCATTGGGCATTACAGCCCATCACAGAAGGATATATTCCTCAACTGTCACATGTACAGCTGTAAATGTGTCTTAAATTCTCCTCTATTCTGGTTATTGATCACTTCCTGTTTCCAGTCACCTGGACTTTGGGAATTCAAGTGACAAAGACACTTTTCTTGTGGGTCAATAAAAAGAATATCTCCTGACCCCAAAGCACTAAACTTTTATTGAAGAGATTTGAGGAGTTACTCAGGATTTAGGAATTTCTTCTACTTAATGCAGGGACATCAACTGCTACAACAATAAGTATAGTTCCTATACAAATCATTTTAAAGTATATAAGGAAAAATTTACAAAAGATTTAGAGATATTGGTGTTTATTAATGAAGTTAAGATCATGAACTCCTGAGTTTCTACAGGTGATAAAATTTTCTGCTAGTGATAATGATAATCTATAGTATTGTAGAAGTATCCATATGTGACATTTTAAAGAGATATTAGTTACTCATTTACATATATACGTATTTATATTTTTTTCTTTTTATAAAAGCAGATTGTTTTTCATATAAAATGACCTATCATGGTTTCCTCTCTATCTTCTCCTCCCTGTTCCTCCTTACCTCCCCTTCCATCTGGACTCACACCTTTCTGTCTATTCTTAGGAAACAATGGGAGAATATAATATAATATAAAGATAAAATGAAAAGAAAGGCCTCAGAATAGGACAAAACTACCAGACAGAAGAAAAAGCACTCATGAAAGGCATAAGGAACATGTATAGACACAGAAATCCATTCATTCACACACTCTGGAATACCATAAAAACACAAACCAGAAACCATAATATATATGCAAAGGACTTGTAGGATAAACAAATGAATAAATATAAAAAAAATAAAAAACATTAAATTAAAAATAAATAAAAAGCCTGGAATTAATATTATGGGACTAGAAACCTGCAAAGATGCCATAGAGTTACTTTTTCTGTTAGGCATCTCATTCTGAGCATTTATGTAGTTTGTTTCCCCATGAAACTTTCTTGTAGAAAACTACATTTTTATTTGCAAGTGATTATCAGTTGGAGACTGCTTCTGGATTAAAGATGCCACCATGTTCTACTTTTCCTTTGATCTCGATTACCCCATCAGGTTCGGTCCCATGAAGGACCTATGCATGCTGTGACAGTCTCTGTGAATTCTTTTGTGTGCCACCCTGGTGTGTTCAGAAGATCTGTTTTCTTGGTGTCCTTCACCCTCTTTGGCTCATACACTCTTGCTGGTTCCTCTTCTGCAGAATTTCCTGAGCCCTGAGGTGAGGGATTTGATTGTAAGATCTGATTTAGAGTTGAATGTTCTGAAGTCTCTCACTCTCTACACATTTTTCAGTTATGGTCTTTGAAATTCATTCCCATCTGCTGCAGGAGAAAGCTTCTCTGATGATGGCTGAGCAAGGTGCTGATATATGATTATAGCAGAATTTCATTATGAATCTTTTTATTGCTAAGTAAATATTAGTGTGTTTCTTGTTTATATACCAGAAACTCTACTAAGCAATATTTCAAACCATGTTTATTAAATGCTGTAGAGTTTTATGTAGATCTATTATTGTTCTGGCTTTGGAGTGGAGGATCTGAGCTTCTGTGCATTTCTAGAATTGCTCCCAGGTTTAGTAATTGAAGGTTTGAAACTGTGTCTAAGTGCTGTCAGTGTCTTTTGCCTTCTAGCGTGGGATCTGACATAATCTCTTCATCAAACAGTCCCAAAGAACATCAGTCCAATATGGCTAACTGTTATGATTTAGGAGATTCCTTTGCTGTCAAGAAATGGGCTTTGAGAAGCTTGCTCTTAAAAGGATCACGAACCCCAGTAAGAAGGTCGTGGTCCAATTTCATCTTTTGTGTACTATCATCTCATTCTTAATATGCTTTAGAGAATACCAAGTATGGATTCTCTGTCTCTCCCTTCTCCTCAGCTCCTCCTTCCCCTCTTCCTTGTTCTCTTCAGTCCTGGTAATACAACCCAGAGCTTGGTATTTTCTAGGGACGCACTGTCCCACTGAGTGCCAAGCCCAGTTCCTGGATTTACTTATTTTATATTTCAATTGTATGGGATTTGCTTTGGTACAAAGCCAGATTCTACTTTCTGGTTATAGGAAGCTGAAGCTGACTCTAGAGTATTGCCCACTTGAAGGAATTATTTGTAAGTCAATATAAATATCCCTTCTAAGTAGACATGGTGATAAAACATCTATTGTCTCTGTCACCAGTTTGCAGATTTCTTGCACAGAGAGCTGGCACTTTATGCAGCTAAGTGGAGGAAAAATTACCTCTATCATACAAGTGTGGGTAATGATATTGTCTGTGGTTTTCTGGTGAATCACAACTGCTACTATGACAAACACACCTCAAAAGTCTTCAGTGAAAAACACATTTAACTTTATTTAGCTTAGTAACTACAACATGATTTTTACTTATATGCTGTATATTTCTTTGGTTATACATATATCAGTATGTATGTGAGTGTATCTTTTTTATATATAAAATATGCAGTCCATGATTGTAATTGTTCATTGGTCACATTTCTTGAATATTTGTGTATCACTAATATAGCTAAAATGTGAATAAGGATCTTGTGTGGAGTGAAGACATGTTATATCCTAATATAGATCATATCAGTTAGATTTATAAATGTAGAGATTTAGGTTGTATCATGAGTATGCTTTCTGGTAGGCTAAGGAACTTGGAACTTGATCATCTGAAGTCATTTTATTGTGGAAAAAAGTTCTGGATTGGCATTGTGTGCCTCAGTGATGACTCTGCATTGTCCTGACTGCCCTGTCTCCATTACTGTCTCATACTCTGCAGTTACATAGATATGCCATGGAGTGCTAACTGATTGACTTGCATAGTATTGTCATTGAAATTACGATAGTTTCCCAAAGATTGGCATGAGTATTTCAGGTGTATGCCTCTCCCCCCTTTTCTCTAGAAGTTTGTACCTTCTCTCCAGAAGTCAGACAGATGGCTTCTCAGAAGCTGGCTTCTGCAGCCCTTGAAAAGAGCAGAAAGGAGCATGGTCACCATAATGGTGAGGTCATTCTGCTTTAACCTAGAAGTTTATTTTTAGTTTCTATGGTGTGGGAGTGACCTACTAATCACCATCAACTGCTAATACTAGGATATGTTACAGGCTTTCAGGGGGCAGTGAAAGAGACAACTTAAACTGAGAAACTAAACTCCTTGCATGTACTGAGTAAAGATACACGAGGGTCTGAAAACTATTCTTCCATGGCAATCTGGCCAGTCTCCAACATCTGCATGGTTTGTGAGTTCAGAACGGTGTTATCATTTTGAACTAGGTATACAAGTATCTCAATTTTGTTTCGTGGGCCATAAAGCTTAATGATTTACTCTCTGGCCCTCTATAAATGTTTTCTGATCCCTGATCTTGGATATTAACTTTATAGGCTCTATCCAATGTTCTCTATTAAATACTCTAAAAGGAAGATGGACCACAAGCTTAGTTATTGTTGCTGAACTAGTGGTACTATTGTCTGCACACAGTAGTAGATTTTGAGGGAACCAAGGAAAATGGTCAATGAATCTTTCATAAAAGATTTAGTCTATATATTTCAAACTCTGATAACCCTGATGCTCTCATTTCTTCTCTATTTCTCCATACGTAACAGTAAGTAAAGTAGATATATGACCAGTTATGTCAATTGGAGTCTTCCTAAAGCATCAGAAAGTTAGATTACAGTTGGCCCTGAAGCATATATAGCATGGTTTGAGAAACAGTTAGATGTGCTGACTTCATGGGTCTGATAATTTAATCATGCTCATAGAAATCAGAGAAATTCACTCTCTACAGAAAGAAGAGTATAAATGGAAAACAGAATAGAGTCAGGCAGAGAGATGACCTTGTTACACATAGCTCACTACTTGGTGTTAGGATGCATTGCAGCTTCTTTACACTATGTCAGGCACTTGCTCCTTATCACTGTGAGTGACTTAAAAGTTGGGTAGTCCAAATTGAGGGATGCTCTGCACATAAAATATTTGCCATTATTTCAAAAAAAGTTATGAAAAACTTAAGTATTTTATGAGCATTTATATTTATTTTATGTTGAAATAATATTTCTAATATATGGAACTGTATTTAATTTCACCATTTTTTGTCTTTTTTGGCGCACTAGGACATTTATAATTACTAATCTACTTCATAAAAGTGCATTATTAGACATTTTCTAGAGATAGTAACTCTGATCATAAGAAATATTTTTTTTCTATACAAATATGACTTCTCCACAGAGCTTTTCCACATTGGTGTTTCAGGTTGGTTTTAAAGTAAAAAAAAAAAAAAGCCTAAATAAAGCAATGAATAATGCCAACATGTCCAACATAAGGTGTCTCATGTACTGATAAAAATTTCACCAATGAGGCAAAAATCCCATCGCTAAAAGTATACATACCATTTCCTAATAAAGCATCAATATCTCATGAAATTTTTATTTTCTGGATACTTTTACTGGTTTACATGTCCTTCCTTATGCTGTTTAACTGAAAATCCATATAATCTCATTTGTGATTAGAAAAATGGAATTACTGGAGCAACTATGCTACTCACTCAAAGTATCCTAATAAATGTATTATTCAGTTGCTTTTTAAATCCTCTACTCCAGGCCTTTAGACAGTCCCTGACATGAGCTGATGGTGACTGTGTCAGTAATATCTTTGACATATGATTTTCTTTGAAACACACAATGAGATTGCATAAGGCGCGAGCACACACACACACACACACACACACACACACACACACACACAATGTGAGTATGATGATTTTTCCAGGGAACCAGGGAAGTGAGAGGCAAGCTGCAATATTGGAGGAGAGTTTGAGAAAAAACGTACACTTTCTCTAATCTCTGGATTGCAGGAGTCTGGCTTTTCAGAAAGCTGAAGGTTTATGGCCTTGGGGGCATCTTCTAAATCAGAAGGGAACCTTGTGAGTAGATAGATATTAGAACCTTAGCTCAAAGGTCAGCCTTGATTTTCTGTTTCCTGATCCCATGATTAGATATACTCTTCAGAAGTGTTCTTTCTTTCAGTAGTCAGAGAGGAACCCTCTTTAGCAATGAATCTCAATTGTCATCATATTGGGAAGAAAATTACTCTTATATAATAATTATTTTCTTGGGCTCTGCTGAAGATCAGACTTGGTAATAAAAGTTCTAACAATGATGATGACATATACAGACTTTCTTCTTATGAGTTACATTATTGACATTTGTATTTTTATTCTTGCTAAAGAATATTTGTCTTTAGCACATACTCCTATTCGGCTATAGGTGTTTACGTTTTCTTAACCATGTTGAGTTATCAGATAACTGATGCATTCTGTGCCTAATTGTTTATTGAAACAATTGCATTAGCAAACATATATTTTAAAAGTAATGAAAAAGACTTGTGAAGGAAAGGATGACTATTATACTAAGCACTATTGTCTACCTCCTCAGAAATGCATATAGAGAAGGTTAGGTGACAGAAAGCTATCACCATTAAGAAAACAAAGTGAACATACTTGTCTGTGAATGTATCAATGTTCCAGTAAATAACAACTCAGTTAGGTTGCCATCCCTAACCCAGCCTGGCCTAGCACTATTGAACTGTGCTTTGGGGACTCTTCAGGCAAATAAGTTAACATTCAGGCAGTATTTCTGGGACCTTACATATTTAATATGCTGTAAGCATATATTACTAACATAGTGAAGACTGTCATCCAAGACAGTCCTCAGCACCTGTGTGGATTGCCCTCTTTTGCAAATTTGTCTTTCCAGAAACCACGTACTATTTTCCTGGGATTATTCTCAGACACGACACTCCAGCAAATAGAGAGAACTCTCTAAATTGTGCCAATTACAATCTTCTCATGTAATTCTGCAGTTAGAATTTATGTGTGCTTAACACATTAAATGGGGAATGGCCCATGAACTTCAAAGGGTGGGTCCTGAATTTTCTTTTCACCCATGTATCTGCATTATTTCCAAGGCAGGTATGATGGAAGGGCGCTTACTCCCTTTATAGAACTTGTGGTGGTAGAGGTTTATTGGGTGTTTCTGCAGCCTGGAGTTTCATTCTTTTTTCCCATTGCTTTTTCTCCCCCATTACTGTAATTCTCTCTCCTTTGTCTACCCTCAGGGCCTTAGGGATAACTCTGTTGCTTTCTGATTTGATTTTCTTCTGGTAAATGCGTTAAAGTGTGGCTCCATATATCCTCTCTTAAAAGAACACTCAGCCCATAGGAAGTTACTTCAAAGGTTGGGATTCAGGTTCCACAGCAGTCTGAGCACTTATTTGCTCCATCAATGTGCTCCAAAGGCATGCGGAAGTGAAATCTTCCAAAAAGCCCCAGTGGATGTGGCTGGCAGCCCCTGAATTGTCCTGTTAAAGAAAATCCTCATGTCCCCTCGTCATAGCTGCATCACTACTCTCAGACTTCATTCAAAGTTTTGGACCTCTATTGCAAAGAGAGACAGTGCTAATGTGCAGTCGTACAAAGCTACCTACAAAAACAGAGACTTGACAAGAAGACTGAGGGTATCTAACCTTGCCCTTTGTCTTCATTTCAAAAGAGAAGGTGATTTTTCTTGGTTGAAGTCTCTCCCCGTACTTATAGTGAAATCAACTTGACTAAATTTAGAAACATAATAGAGATATATCTCTTGTCATGTTTCTGAAGATATTTCCAGAAGGGTTTTTATGAGGAGGAAAGACTCCTCTTGCATGTGGGCACCATTAGCATCACTCCACCGGATAAGATCCTGAAGTGAACAAAAAGGAGAAAGTGAGCTGAGAACCAGCATTCATTTCTCTCTGATTTCTAACTCTGGACACAGAGTAACCCGTTGCCTCAAGTTCCTGCTGCTATGCATCCCCCAGCAGGATGAGCTGTACTCTCCAACTGCAAGTGAAAACCAACCTTTCCTTCCTTGAGTTGCTTTTGTCAGACATTTTGTTACAACAACAACAACAACAACAACAACAACAATAACAACAATAACAATTAACTACAAAATAACACTTAGCAAGATGAGAACTAAGGGTAATTCAAGAAAAATACATCTTGTTTATGTTTTTGAATTTTTATTTTTAAAGTTTGACCTCTCCCCTACCAAAGAATTTGGGAACTATGGGTAATTTAAGGAAAACGTTTAGTTTAGGTTTTAGTTTTCTGATCTTCCTTTTTATACACTGGCTGTGATTAGATTCTTGCAGACATGGACTGCATCCTGTCCTGTCTTGTCCTGTCCTGTCCTGTCCTGTCCTGTCCTGTCCTGTCCTGTCCTGTCCTGTC
>JANHMN010000006.1:77852672-77887670 GCA_030674055.1 Rhabdomys pumilio | reverse complement strand
TCCTGTCCTGTCCTGTCCTGTCCTGTCCTGTCCTGTCCTGTCCTGTCTGCCTTTGCTACACTGGACGTCATACACTGGATGTCACCCTTTAATGGTCTTCATTTGTCTGAACATCAGACTTAGTATATTTTCCCATAGATTTTGCTCTTGAATACCAAGATTTCTTTTCTACAAATTTTTAAGTTAATGCAAAGAACATTTCCCAAACCTTGCTTTTTGGGTCTAAAAACAACAATAACACTAGTGCAGTTCTTACCATGAGGAGAGCACTCCAAAGCTTTCCTGTGTATTTGGGAAGGAAACCAAATGTCAATCATGTAACTCTCCAGCCATGATTAGTCCTATGAGTAGTGTTTAACTCCATGTAATAAAATATAACCAATCAGGGAATGAGATTTAGCAATCTTATTTTGTGACTCAGATCATGCTTCTGGAAATACACTGTTGGTAGTATTGAGATGAGTAATGAGATGAGTGTTCTGTGACAGAGATTCCTAAATGTCTAAACAAGTCCCTTGGGAGCTAAAAATGTATTAGATGAATGAAGTAATACAAGGAATTCTGATGAATAAAAAGAAATTAGATCACAACAAGCATCTTAGGGAGTATTTGTGTAGAAAAGGTATATGTGTGTGTGCATACAGGTATGTAGACATGTTTGTATGCATACAGATATGTATGCATGAATCTGCCTATGATTCATACATTTATTTGTATGATTCATACATATACATACACACACCACACACACACACAGATGGTGAGAGAGAGAGAGAGAGAGAGAGAGAGAGAGAGAGAGAGAGGCACACAGACACCCCCACACACACACACATGAATGCACACACACTTGCTCTTTTCCGTAATTCAGGTTTTTAGCCTATCAGTGACAGACCAGAATGAATCAGGCCATATTTTTTAAAATTTAAGGAATCATTATACATCATACAGTCGTGACATTCTGAATAACAACCACTAATTTTCTGTATTAGTAGTACACAAAGTAACAAGTGGATATTTCACTGGGTGAAGTAGAAAATCATCTTGGAAGATAATAGAGATAGTGGTATGGACAAAGTCAAGGAAGATCTTAAGCCAGAATGGAGGAGGAGTCTCAGTTGCTCTATTGTGCATCCTGACTTACTCTCATAGTACACCACACACACACACACACACACACACACACACAGAGAGAGAGAGAGAGAGAGAGAGAGAGAGAGAGAGAGAGAGAGAGAAAGAGAGAGAGAGAGAGAGAGAGAGGCACACAGACACACCCCCACATACACACATGATTGCATACACACTTGCTCTTTTCCGTGATTCAGGTTTTTAGCCTGTCAGTGACAGACCAGAATGGACCAGGCCACAGAATGCTATGCCTGACCCATTCTATGAATTCATAGGTAACGTGATCCCTTTAATAGTAAGTATCCAGAAACATTGTTTAAGAAGCACCTCTTAGCTGGACATGGTAGTGATCACCGTTAAACCCAGTTATTAGGAGGCAGAGACAGGTAGATCTCTGAATTCTAGGCCAGCCTGATCTATATAATGAGTTCCAAAATTGCCAGGGTTATATAGAAAAACTCTATCTCAAAACCAAAAGAAAACAATGGAAACATCTCTTTCTTCTTACTCTGCTGGAAGAGTTTTATCAGTTGTGTGCCTATTCCCAGTCTCTAACTCTTGTCTCATCTTTGCTCTCCTGTCTTTTTCTGTCACTCTCTCACACTCTATCTCTTTTTCTGTTTATCTCTGTCTCACTCTCCCATTTCATTTGGGAATTTGTTCTATATTTCAAGGTAGTTTCCAAGTTTTAATCCTTTGGCTGTGCCTACTGTGTGTTGTTATGAGGATGCACACAGTTCTGATGACTTTTTCATGAATTCGACAAGCATTAGAAGGCCCTGGGTATGGAGAGTATTATCCAGAAGCATTACAAGAAGCATCTCTCAGACTGCCTTGGACAGTTGCAAGAGTTGGAAATAAACTGAGCACTGACTCACTAAGACTTCATATCTAACAGGAGATGTAAAGGGACCCTGAATCTTATGCCAATTTCTCCACACCTCAGGATCCTTGTCCTTTGCTGTGTTGTCTCTCTAACATGTTCCATTTTCTTACAGTCAATAGTATTGAATAGTAAAACAAATATCTAAAATTGGATTCCTGTTTCCCCCAGAAGATTAGGATGGCCTTGAATCCAAAAATGGACATAAATGTCTTTATACACACTTTCAGGGGCTTGATAAATGTGTGTAGACTGCATGATTTCCTATTAAGAATATATTAGTTGAGGCTGAAGATCTGGCTCAGTGCATATAACGCTTTTGCAGATGACAGGGGTTTGATTCCCAGTACCTAAGTCAGGTAGTGTACAACTCTCTCTAATACCGATTCAGGGACATCATACCTTGACAACCTGTTTTGCCCTATGTGGGTACTGCATCTATGTGTGCAAACCTACACACAAAGACATACACATATAATAAGCCTTTTCTCTCTCTCAGTGACAGAGATACAGGCCAGGTTAGACCAGATGAAAAGTAGATAAAAGCAGGCTTATTAGGAACAGCTGTTTGGTGGGCTCATTGATCTCACAGGTGAAGGTCAGTGAAGTCACATGTCTGGGGCTGAAGAATGGGGTTCTTACAGAGCTTAAACAAGGAGTAATTACAGGCTAGCTAGGAATGGAGATTGTGCCCATACATGGTCAAAAATTGAGCTCTTGGGCAGGCCCTTTTAGGTGGGTTGCTAGAAACACAGAAATCAGGGGTGATGACATGTTAACCCAGAGTTTTCTCCAAGAAGGCTGGGAGATTTTTCTGTGAGGGCAAGGTTGACCATGAAGGAGGACAGATGGGTTTTTCTAACTTTTGCATGAGATGAGCAGGGTTTCCAGCCTAACAATACCTACTTAAAAGTTAAAGAAAAGAGATCATTAATTTTCTGTTCTTTTTGACCTAGTTATAAACCTATATCATAGAGAAATTGTGAGGCACTAATTTTATTTGCGTCTCTCATATATTCCATATGTGAGATAGTAGCCTTTGTTACCAGGCCTAACTCACTTTAACATCCCCCTTCACCATATCTGAATTCCACCTTCATGGAATGGATACAGAGGGGATGCTGCTTTAGAAAAAATCAATTACAGAGCTGCCTCAAACACAGATGCCTTTAGATGCTCATTGCCCTTTCCCCAGAATGTTTGTACCAGGGAAACTTAGAGAGAAGGGATGAAAGCTAATCCTAATGCTTAGGGACCCGATATAGGAGGAAATGAGACATGGCTCTTCCACCTCAGCTTTGTCAAAGAGAGATCACAGCACATGCCCAGACTTCTAGCCTCTGATCCCTTTGATTCTTACCATTTGGTTTTGTGACTATGGAACACAAACCTTCAATTAAAATACAATGGCTTCGTGGCCAGCATTGGAGAAAAAAATATTCTCAAAAATCATGTAATTACCAAAGTCATTAGTATACCAAATACCAAATACCAAAGTCAAAGTTATATTCTCTGAAAGAAAATAAAACTGAAGTTTTCATCACTATGTATTTATGCTTTTTCAAAATTCACAAGCCTGTATCATAAATTGTAGAGAAATAGAATAGTTATTAACACACTTTCACCATATGTCCAGCCTGTGCTGAGAACCAGAGTTTGCAAAGATACATACAGAAATGGAAAAAGGTTGTCCAAGGTAAAGAGTCTTGGTCTTTTCAACTAGGAGGTTGAGATACTAGATTTTAAACCAAACATCACATGAGGCTCAGCTTCTGCTGTGCACATTACTGCTACAATAAAAGCCCTAGCTGGAGGGAAGTTTCTAGTCTATGCCCCAGAGGCATTTGTCAAGTTAAAGTTTCCAGAAACCTCTCCTATTTCCTCATGCCTTCATTTAAACAGATGTTTCAGCAGGGCCTTCTGGGGATATCTTGAGGATCCATAGGTAGATGGAGTCTCAGGAAGGAAACAAAGGAGTTCAGAAGCAGAACAGGAGCCAGAACCTTTCAGTGCAGCACAGGGGTATGGCATTGGAGAATGAGGGTCTGAAGAGGAAACTCACAGTACACTGAGGACTCAATAGGGCTCTGAGGTTCAGCAAGGGCTGGAAGATACTTGGAAAGATTTAGAGAAAATGTCAAATGAATCGATCAGGAAAAACAATGCATGCCAGCAACTGACAGTCAGCACTGCTGCAAAATATGGTCCTACTTAGGATATCTAAAGTAGTTAAGTGTGCTCTGAAACAAGCAAGACAATTGTGCGGCACAAAGGATAAGTGGCAACTGAGATGTGAGTTGGTACTGGATCCTGTGGCTCTCATTAATTCATGTTCTTCATTAGACCAGGAAGAGACAGACCACACCTCAACTAGTCACTTGGAAAGTTTATGTTTGTACTTCAGAATGGGGATCACTAAAGCAAAGGAAGGCAAACTTTAAAAAAAATATATAAACCAGCGTCATGTCTATTGTGGCAATTAGTGTTAGATGTGATTCTTCCACAATTCAAAACGCTAAAACTCTATATAATCTTAACGTTTAACACAAGAAACTTTTCCTTTTTGACTTTGTCTTCTTTTTGGGGGGTGGGGGGGATAGTCTAGATTTTCTAAGGGTAAGTAATACTGACTTATTTTTTCTGGATTTCACTTTACACCTTTATTGAACACTTACATTACAGAAGGTACTGTTTGGGTGAATCCAAACATTATCTTGATTTAAAAAAAAAAAAAAGCAGATTAAAGACTGAGATGGTGGAATACACCTGAAGTCACAGTTAGTGGCAAAGTTGCTTTGATTTCCTTTTGTATGTGTAGAGACTATCCAGGGTTCTCTGGGTCTTCTGGAACTGTAGTTACAGGTATTGTGAGCTGCTTTAAGTGGGTGCTGTGAATGAAATTCAGGCTCTTTGAAAGAGTAGAAAGTAGCAAGTGCTGTTATCTGCTAATCCATCTCTCCTGGAGTTGTTTTTTTAAACAATGGGATTGTAGAATATTTGATGTTGATATATTTTTAAACTACAGTGTCCAGACACTGTCTATGGGAAAAACAAAAAACAAACAAACAGACAAAACCCTGTTTTGCATATCATTCATGTCCTCAAGGCCAAGAGGAGATCTATTCACTAACACAACTCCTGCACCTCAGACCACTGCCCATATTTGTATATGAGTTAAAAGCTGCCCTCCATGGTTAGTGCTGATTTTAATAACAGTGAAAATGATGGCTCTCACATATTCCAAAGATCACCATGTGGTCTCAGTAGATGCTAAGAGGCTTCTATGGTCTAATGTGGAAGGGAATGTCAGATTAAACCTAGTGTATCTCTTGCCCCATATTAGGAATTATTAGACAGTTTATTATAGTAGAAGGGCTTAAGAATCCCCACAAATCAGAAATATGAAATTTCTCAATTTATGTGACTAATAAAACATTTCCCTGATAGTCCATTTGGCAAAGGTTACATCATATTTATCTGTCAAATGTAAGGTTGCTCAGAGAAAGCAAATGAAATAGGCAATGCCCAGAATCCTGAATTTTAGGTAACTCCACCAGAGGAAGTACCTCAAGTTCCCCTCAGACTTGGCATTGCTGGCCACTCCTTGTAGATCAACACAAAAGGAAAAGCCACCTGTGAATATATTCTTGACCATTCCCGTAAAAGTCATAAATCAAGAAGGGCAATGGCTAGGAAGAGAGAAGAAAGGCCCTCAACGCCTGTATTCCAAATCATCCATAGTGAAGGCAGAGCACCTAGAAACACTAGGAGCTGGTGCCCTGCTGAGACTTTTTAACTCAAGCAGTTTCAAATCAAGATGCTTTCAGCAATCACATTCAATCATTTTATTTTGAGTTTCTCATCCTCCTAGTGAGTTAAGTCTCATAAATGGAATTCTCTGTGTTTCGTTGGTGTGATGAGCGTTGGCAGCTGGGAAACTGTATAGATCCTGGTGACAATGTTCAGTTGTTTCCCGGTCCCCACCCCCACGTTCTTCCTTCCCAGACGGTGCCTGCCTCACTGTCTGGCTACTGTCTCACATGTCAGCTCCTGCCACCTCAGCTCCCAGCTGTTCTTTCCTTTCATGCAGTGGATTGTTCTTTCCTTTAAACTGAAGCATGGTTTTGCGCTTCCAGACATGTGATCTGTTTCCACAGCAACCCAGAAAATGGGGTAATTTGATGCAAGACCTGCCTAAAAGTTTTCTTTGCTGAAAGTTTTCGCTTGTGTGTTAAGTTCACATGGGCGTTTCCACACAACGCACAGCATTTAGATGGTGTGCAAAGTGACCACATTTCAACGAGTGAGTAGGTATGGTCAGATTTTTGATTTTATAAAACAGATATGCTCAACTAGATTTAAATATTGCATAATAACATGTATCAAAATGCCATATGAGACTCTAAAGATGTGTATAACTTTTTGTTTGTTTGTTTGTTTGATTTAAACTAAACAGAATTTTAAAATAATTGAGGTAAATGCCACCCCTAAGGATATTTTTTTCCTATCAGAGGAGGCTTACTTGGAGATTATTTGTAGAAAATTGAACTTTTTATAGTGTATGCTATTCTCTTTATTCCACAATCATAGCACAGTTTATCAAACACTTATGTACATAACTGGTCTGAGATAATTATTGTGCATACACCTGTGTTACTTAGCTTTCTGTCTCTGTGACAAATGTGTGACATGACTAAACTTACAAAAGGTAAAATACATTTATACTTGCTATTTAAGAGATCCTGGTCCATGACTGTTTACCATATTATTTTTGGATCTGTGACAAATTAGCATATCACATGTGTGCCGTACGAATTTGCAGTAGACAAAGCTCTCAGCTCATGGACTAGAGGAAAGAGGAAGGAATGTACTAGCAGAGAGCTTTAAAGACCATTAACTGCACCTCCTCAACTTACTAGAAGTGCTGCAAGCTAGAGACTACGTACCATACATAGACTTCAAAAACAACTTGTCTAAACCACACTAGACGTAGAGAATATATATCATGGGGCTTGAAAATCTAAAGAGAGTTCAGATATGTGACTGAAGGAATTGGCTTAAGGGTCTTACATGAGTTAGATGAAATCTAGTTCTGTTTGCTTAGATACAGTAGGGCTCTGGGAAAATCACTTTCTTCTGAATAGTTTTACATATGAACAAAATCAACATAATTTCATGTCAGCAGGTAGCTGCCCAGAATGAGTAATTTCCTGTGAATCAGGAAGCACAGCACTTAGAAGACAGAGTTCAAAGACTAGGGGAATTTTATAAATGAAATTGTAACGTGAAGGCACTTAGCAGCATGATTGATTGAGCATGAGAGAGTGAACTGTAGGATGGACCAATTATACAGAGACACTGTTGTGAGGGCAACCAGGAGGTAAGACCAATTTCGGTCTAGACTTTCAGTCTTCTCAACAAAATACTTTGTAGTCAGGTACAACATGTGGATAGAATGTTGTATTTTGCACTGAAGAAGAATAAGAACCATTGGGTAAAGGCCAGAGGCCTTTTAATGGGTTCAGAGACATTGAGGAAGAGGGATATTTAATGAGGATTGTTGGTCAGTCCCAAATCTGATGATAGTAATAGGTTGTGTACAGCTCATTACTTCAACTCACAGGTACGATTCAATTCTACCTGGAAAGTACATAGTTAAGACACTTGTACTTAAAATTATTTTACTAGGCAAACACCTCTTGTGGAAGGCCACATACAGGTCAATTTTTAAAGGTTTTAGGAGCTCATATGTTGTTAGATTTCTTAGCTCCCAGTGATTTTGAAAATCAGAGAATACTTGAAGTAGTTATTTACGCATTGATTATTAGACAAGAAAAAATGTAAAATTAAACTCAAAACCTTCAAAGTAGGTTCTCTTTAAAAGTAAACTAGCCATCTGACTCTTTCCTTAGACCAATGATTATTCTCAGTCTGGGGTCTACTATGACAAACCTGAGATTTTTGGGTTTAGAGCAATTTGGAATCTTTGGAGGTTAAACGTACTCAGAGTAACTATCCATGGCTTCCTTTTATCATGTTTCCAGATTTTTGTTTGCTAGTCACCATCAGCCAGGAGCAGTTTTCTCATTTTTCTGCTTTTGTATGATTGTTTGAGGTCAGTGGTAATTAATGCACAGAAGGTAAGAAAAGGAATTCTGAGTTAATAAGTTAAGAAAAAAGAAGACAGAAATTGCATGTAAGAAATGTCAATATGGCAGAAGGAGATGTCTATACAGTTAGTCCAGTGGTAAGAATTTTTTCTTGCCTCGTTTAGTTGTCTGGGAACCATAATAAAATCAGTTGTCCACATCCAGATGATTCTAACTGCAAATTATCGTTCCTTTTGCTAAAATATTTCCTATTCTCATAAAAATAGTACGCTGTTTAGTTGAAATTATTTTGTAGGACATCTTCAACAATTGTGGCATAAGTATGAAAAAAATAAATTTTATTCTTTCTCGTTGAATTCATACTTATATGAAATTGGTTTCTAAAATGTGAAATGAATCTACCAATTTCTTCAAAATAGTATTTCCGTCTTGCACTGGGATTCTTTGAATCTGTGGCATTATGTGAGAAATTATATTGCAACTCATGAACACAGTCAGCATTTGGCCCCATATGTACTTAAGTATGCCACAAATATACAAGGCATACATCCATGGACATCCGCAACCCTCATAGTCATAGACACATCCATACACATGGAAAAAGAAAAATCAAGAAAAATTAAAGAAAGTAATCAGTTATCTTGGAAAAGGGGAGACATTTGTAGAATATTTGTTCTTAAAGTACTCACATTGAAAATATATAAATTCCTAAAAACCTAATAGGAATCAAAGAATAAACAATCACGTCAACGTGGGAGAAAGAAAGCCATCCCATAGCAAATGAGGCAGGAATATCTCATGGGCATATGAATTTGTTATCATAAGGAATTAAGAAAATATGAACTAAAGATCATTGTAAAATCCATTTTTCATAGTCAGAAAACTAAAATACTAACAGAAAACACTCATTACTAAAGATGAGGTAAAGAGACAGACACATGTCTCAAGAGGATGGACTGAACCAGTCCATTGGGAAAACCTTTTAGTCTTACATTGTAAGATTAAATAAATGTTTAACTAGAGGTCGGGTCAGGCCAGATAGTCTTTTTGTACTGTTTTGTTTTTGTTACCAAGAGAAAGAGACATATTTCTGTCGTCATCTTGTACAGGGATATTCTAACACTTTCTTCAGATTAGTTACAGACTGGAAACAGCCTTTTCAGAAGTGAATAGATTAAAACAGTAGCATGAGTTTTGAGGCTTGTTTTCTTTCATTTCTTTTTGGTTGTTAACAACCTGGGCACAGCAGGGAATAGTGAATTAGTCATATAGACAGAAAGGAATATCTCGAAACTACTAGATTGAGTCAAAATACTGGCAATCTAAAAACGGCATACCTTACAATTTTGTTTGTACAGGTTCACAAGAGACAAAACTATTCTGTATGTAGAAGTTAGGAGCAGTGATCACATCTCCTGTGGGTGGGAGACAGAACAGAAAGTAGAGGTATGAGGTATTGACCCTGTGTGAAAATCATTCATATTTTTATAACTATTAGATGACTGGTATTTTAAATAGTCAATATTTGTAGGTTCTAATACTTAAAACAAAGGGGTTTTATTTGTATGAGGATTATAAGTAAATAAATCACTTATGGTAAGGGCAAAATACTCAAGGTGCTTTATAATGAAGAGTCTGTTACTAAGACAAATGAGAATTATAAACAGGAAGTTGGAGATCTGTATTTTGGAGAAAACTTTAGGCTGAGATATGAATTGAGGAATCACTAACATATATAAAACATGAAACTGTAGGCTCAGATGAGGTAACTTCTGGGACAAGTGAAGACAATAAAGAGAATGAGCCCCATACTTTATCGTAAGGACAACAACTTTACATGCCAGGGAATATTTAGGAAGCCAGTGCTGGAGACTTACTGGAATTGTGCAGGTAAGAAGGAAACCACAGGGGACATTGTTGGACCAGCTCTGTAAAAAAAAAAAGCTTTAAAGTGAACAGAAAAATTAGTAATCAAATGTCTTTTTCAAAAGTCAACAAAAGACTTAGTTGTTTGGAAGGGATTCTTGTCCTTGAGAGGTTTCCGGGTCAGATGGTGGCAGTAGAATCTAATTCTTCCATTCTAATCATAGATGGAAGAGGAAAAGTTGTGGTGAGTATATTTGGATAATGATTTAGGGAGATGCTGTCTCAGAAAATACAAAGGCTGTTTGCTCAACATAAAATGGAAAAGCAGGGCTCAAGGCTTGGGAACTTGCATCTTGTGAAGCAAAGTCAAGGTTTATATACTTGGCTCTGAGAGAATTATGAAGAATCCTCAGGACCAACTAATGTCTAGAAGCCAGTTACAAAAGATGTGTAGATAAAACCTGACATAGTATGTATGCAATGTCACATAATCCTTGTCTGTCATAAATTCAAAGGTCTAGGCTGATTATTAATACATTTATTGCACACAGATTCTTTCTGGGCCTTTCAGTACTGGGACTATGTGGTCCTGTATGTTTGATTAGGATTAAGCCACCCATTGTGTTTGTGGGTTATGGTTTTGTTTAGTTTATCTTATCCACCTTCCTGTACATGTTCTAAATGAGAAGACTGTATATACAAAAACTCAGAGGTGAAGAAATTATACAAACCACTTCCATATTCATTATAGTTAGATCGGTGAGATACTGTTGTGATGAAATTAAAAAAAAAAAAGAAAGAAAAATGGAAACCACATCAACATTTGAATGAAAGAGATGCTGTAATTTTCTTAAGAAAGAGTTTCCACTGAGTTCGGAAATCAGAGACAAAGGGACATTTCACACAAACCCAGAAGAGTGAGTAGGTGCACAGGAGCACAGCCGGAGGAAATTTGGGAGGAAAGAAGAACAATCATATGTAGAGAAGACTGAGGACATTAAGAGGGAGGAGCCCAGGGAGCAGGTAATGAACAATGGAGCTTAACTTGAAGCGGGATAAGTGACAGGGACAGAACAGGAGTGGGAAGCAAGGAGGTGAGCAATGCTTCAACACTTTGCTCAGGACTCGCTTTATGGCTCCCCAGTCCTGTATCATGTTCCACTGGAGTGCCAGGCATCCAGCCAGAAGCTAGCTATGATTGGCTTCTTTCCCACTGAACCAGGGCTCTAATATTCTGTACTGGGGACAACAAAAGACAATTTCTTTGCTAGAATGAAGTGCTGTAATTGAGCTATTAGCATGGCATAATGGAGAAACAAATGTATTGATTATTGCCATCCACAAGGCAGGAAAATATAACTGACCAGAGGTAAACATTTAAGGTGTGCTATCATCCCTCCTAGCCTTTTTTCATTCCACAGGGAAACTGAGTACACACAGAGGAAGGGAAGAAAATCTATTAACATCTGTTTAGTGTTTCCAGTGACATTGGAGTCATTTTAGTAGAGTATTGAATTCTATGTGTTTCCTGTAGAAGGGGAATTATGCATAGTGCCAAACAGGATAAACAAAGACTTTCTATTGTCAGGCAATCCCTTAGACATTCACCATTTCCACTGATGTTTAAAACTCTCTGAAAAGTCCTACACTCAATAATTTTAATGTAAAATTTGTCTTGTAATTAATAAAATATTCTTTGTTTATTTCAAAGACATATGTAATGAATTTTGACCATATTCACAGAATACCTCCATCCTTTCTTTTCCCTCAAAGTTCTCTTCTTAGTTTTATCTCTTTTCTTCCTTTTTTCATGAATTACTGAGTTGAATTAGGATTCTTTCTATGAGTATAGGGAAGGGATTATTTACTGGAATATGAGTAACTTATCATTGGCTATACCTCTGCGGGGGGGGTCGGGGGGGGATAAAACCCGTTTCCCCAGTAACAGTTAACTGTCAATACCTCCTAAGTCAGGGCTAAGATTTCATCAGCCCCTCCACTATCCATGATGAATTGTTGGCAGAGCCAGTCCTGTGTGTGCTGTGCATGTGACCACAGCTGCTCTGAGTTCATGAATGCGGTAGCCATGCTATGTCCTGAAGAGAGCACTTCACCACACTCCCCCCTATCCTCTAGTTAACATTATTCTACTCTTCTGTGATAATAACTAATAACTAATAACTAACTAGACTACAGATTTTCATTTCACATTAACAATATAAAAAAATACTTAGTCCAAGGAATGTGCTTTAGAATATGTCGACTAAGGGTAGTCAAACCATTTAATGTAGATAGGCCTACTAGTCATATATTGTAGAAGGCTCTTAGCCGAGAACATATGGTCATTGACTGTAGACTCTTCTCAAAAGAGTATGAATCACCATCCTGAACTTTAGCCAAACACCTACATTTGGCACAGTGGGCATGGCTGTGAGCTCAAACAATATGATTCACTTAAATGTTAGCTTTTGAAGTAAAGAGCATTTTTAATGACATTAATGATAATGCAAAAAAAAAAAGTTCTTCATCCTCACTTTTGAGTTAACTTTCTTTAATGGGAATCATCCACTGCTGCTTGTCTTCCCTATGTATGATTGACTGACTAGAAACGAAAATCTGTCCTATATTCTCAGTCCTGCAAATCCTGATTTTATTTTTTCTGAGCTTTCTATACCTTCTTTAACTGTTTCCTGAGAATCATCTAAAGGTTGTGTTTTCTTGTCGTGCTTTCTTCTGAAGCAGACAATGTGTGTTAGCTATATATGCTTGGCCTGCAGTCAGATCAAAGAAATATCATCTGCAAATTGCATACCTCACTCTCACGCTGTTTTTTATTAGTTTTTTGCCTTGTGCCAAAAGTTCACATGCTGTATTCACATCAGCATTAACATTTTTCCAAATAGTTCTACACTTGCATTGCTTGCATCCCTGTCAATCTTAGACGACACTTTCCCAGAACCACATAAGGATGGATAGTGAGGTTATGGGACTGCCTCATTTAGTCTCCATATCAGCATACTTGAGTTTCTGTACTGTAGTCAACAAAGTTCTCTCAGATTATAGACATATGGAGAAATGCTTTTTAGCTCACATTCATGCTTTTGACAGTTTTTCAGCACCCTACCTTCATCTTCCTCATTCTGGAAATTCTCAGCTTGAGGATCAACTCTTGTCATAGACTTGCCAATTGCAGAGCTGAGACAGAACCATTCAGCTAAGACTTGTACTCATTTTCCTTCTAGCAATACTTCATTGAATAACACAACTCACTAAACCGAGTTAAACTAAATATGCAGTGTGCATAACAAATCTAAAATGGAAAAACAGGACCTTCAAAATTAAAAGCACTTCAGAAATGAAGTCTTCCCTCTCTTTACAGAAGAGTGATTGAAATTCAGAAAAGAAGACTAGTATGTCCCAATTCAAAGAGATGTTTTTTAAAAACTTTTGAAATATATCTTTAATTGAAACAAAATTACATCAGTTTCCCCTATCTCTTCCCCTGCCCCCTGCAGCCCATCCCTAGTTTTCTTTCTCCAAGGTCTCCCATTCATACCCCATGTTTATAGCCTTTATTTCTTTGATTGAATACAGTCTGTATATGACAAAACCACAGCCAATATTAGCCTAAATAAAAGAAAACCTTGAAGCAATCCTATTAAAATTAGAAGCAAGACATAAGTGCCCACTATCCCTGCTGCTTTCCCATACAGTGCTGGAGTTGCATGCAAAAAATAAGGCAAGAGAACTAATAAAAAAGATAAAAATACTAAAAGAAGTCATATTGTCCTTATTTACAGATGGTTTATTATGCAAAAGAATTTCTCAAAGTTTTACCAGAAAACTTCTAGAAACCAGCAGTAATTTCAGCAAAGAGGCAAAATACAAAATAAACTTAGAAAAAAAAATAAGTGAGCTTTCGATACATCAACAGCAAACAAACTGAGAAGGAGATAATGCACCCATAGCCATCTACAAGAGCGTCAAAGATAATAAAACATCTTGGAATAACTATCTACAAAGAGAAGTTCAAGTCTGTAAAGAGGAAGATTGAAAAAGACACTCGAAAATGGAAACACATCCAGAAATGCTCTGAACAGCCAGAGAAACAAACTTGAAATAACAAAGAGTCAAGGAAACAAATGAAAGATAAAAAGAATATTTATTTAGGAGTTAGAACAATTTCTTAGATGTTCTACCTCTTGCAACCATTTTTGAAGCAAAAATTGATGTGTAATAAACAGAATAAATTTTATTTTCAAAAGCTAAGCGTATTTTTTTCTTCCTATTGGATTGCCTGTTTGGCTTTGATTGGAGGGTATTGACTTGTCTTATTACATCTTGTTTTGTCACATTTGGGTGTTGCCTTTTGGTGGCCTGTTCATTTTTGAAAGGAAACCAAGGAGACATGGATCTGGGAGAGAGGGGGAGTCTTTGTGAGGAGAGCTGGGAGGTGTGGAACAGGGAGAAATTGGTTAGGATGTATTGTATGTGAGAAGAATCAATTTTCAGTTTTAAATAGGTATGTACATACACAAACTAAAAGTTCATTGCAAAATTAAAGGTTGGAAACATATTACTCAATTGCAGCAATTGCAACTACAGATTTCTTACTCTTTCAACCCATCCATAGTTAAGAAGCTGCCATCTTTTTAAATTGCAGCATTAGTAAGTGAGGTTATGTGTTACCTTTTTATTTCTTGTTTCTCTTAGCTAACGTGATTTTTTTTCAGAACAACTATAACTTGCATGTCTAAATGTATCAATAATCTGTTTATTAATGTTATGGAGTAATATTCTATTAGTTGGATTTTCTGCATTTTTTTTCTTTACCACTCATCTGTATATAAGCATTTGAGTTCTTCATTTGAATCTGGAAACAAAGACATTGTTTTATTTTTTTATTTTATACCAATATGTTTTGAAAGACAATATTTTTTATGTACAACTTAATTTTGCTTTTGTATATTGCTCTACTGTTGTCATTTAAGAAATCTTTCCAAAATAAAGATCTTCATGTACCCCTTACTCATGTAATTAAGTCTATCATTTGTTTTTTTGATAATTTTTGTGCATGTATGTGATAATAATTTGTACTAGTCAGAAGATTATTTATGTATTTTTCACACTTTTAAAAGTCTCTGGTTTTACTTATTCAATTCATTTAGGTACCTTTATTAAAGACCAGCTCTCTCTCTCTCTCTCTCTCTCTCTCTCTCTCTCTCTCTCTCTCTCTCTCTCTGTGTGTGTGTGTGTGTGTGTGTGTGGTTTACAAGTGTACTCTTTTTATGTGCATATAGGGCAGATAGTGACATTAGATAGCTTCCTAACTTCCTGACTTACTTCTCCACCTTTCTTTCTGAGACAGTCTTTCATTGCATCTAGAAGTTAACAATTGTCTAGATTAACTGACTGGACAATATATTGCAAGACCCTTTCCCATCTCTACCTGATAATTCAAGTATGAGATACCATTCTGGGGTTGTTAGAGATTTTCATGGGTTCCAGGGATCTGAACTTGGTACTATGCTTTGAAATGTAAAATTTAAAATGAATTTATGTGAATAGTATCTTTATGCTTGGTTTTAGTTCAATTACTTAAAGTATTCTATTGTTTTTTTAAATGACTTCTAAAGCATAGTTAGGCTTTAACCTAGGCTTTAATGTGGAGATATTATCCCCAAATATAGAAGTAGTAACATGCCTGTTCATATGGAGAAAGAAGCCAGGCCCCAAGAAGTTGAAAAACTTGCAGACTTCCAAGACTTGGGAATCTCATAGTTACAAGATTTACATTTGCCTATGAAAGGCTATAGAGTTGTCTCTTTCATATCTTCTCTCTAACTCTCCAATCATCATAGAAACAAGTTGTTTTACTATGCTTCTTTCTTTTCTCCAAACATATCATCTGATATCTCTCAACAAGTTAGTACCTGCTTGGCTTTCATTATCAGGTGAAATGGGTAATATTCAAGATGATATGGTAGCAACCTAGTATGACATTTAAAAAACATTTTCTTATAGTTCATCGTTTTAGTTATTTCATGTTGGTAAATCTAGTCCTTATTTATTCTCCATGGCTAAAATTGTGAGTTGAATGCTTAGATGTTCAAATTCATTGCTTTCTTTGCTTCATTGAAATCTATGGTAATATGCTCAAACAAAGATTGCTTTTATCAGATTTTTTATTGTCTGAAACTTGAGCAAATCTAATTTGCAATTTGTCTAGGCCATCATGAGACTTGATTAATGACTCACTGTTGAAATTGATTGAAAAGATAATAATGAGGACAACAATTATAATATTAAGATTGGAAGTGAATGAAATTGATATTAATTGAAATTTCTTTATTATATGGTTTGCTTTGGGCTACATAAATTCCAGCGGCAATGTAACCGTGAATATTCATGTCAATGAGCCCTGCCTCATAATAGTCAAGTGATATAGCTGTGAGTGCCCATCCTTCCAATGTCCTGAGCAAACATGGAAGAAAACTCTTTTTATAAAGTAATATGACACCCATTATAATTTTTCTCAGTTATAATAATTTATAAATTTTTCACACAAGATAATGTGTCCTCAAATTTAAAAGAAGAATTAAACCAAATATGGGTACACAGGTTTGTAATCTCAACAACAGGGAGGTAGAGGCAGGAAGATAGGGACTTCAAGGTCAACTATAACTTTGCAAGTTCAAGGCCATCATCATTCCATTAGATCTAAACACAAAATGAGAAAAACTAATAATAATGTATTTGATTGCCTTGTGGCCAATTTATCCTTGCCACCCTAACAATCCTTCTTAAGGTTTAAGGGATATACTAGGACTGTAGCTGAATTGTCAGGGATGAAGCTTTTGTCTTATTCCACTACACATAACTCAAACTATTGTATGAGGGATAAGTTCTGTGACAGAAAGTACAGAATTCTGTGATAAGCAGAGATTGTGAGTCTATAATGATGAGCAGAGGTTAATCCTGTCACTCCCATTGTGTGCATATAATGCCCTAAGTTTGTACCCAGATAAGATGTGTTCTTCCCTGCCTATAGCTATAGTTACCATGCAACTTCTTGTTTTAAGCCAGAGATATACATAGTAAACTCTGCCTCCATTGAGACTCCCATGTCTACTTATTGGAAGAATTCTTCATTAGTGAATAAAATGTAGGGACTTGAGATGGAGAGATGGCTCAGTGGATAAGAATACTGTTGCTCCTGCTGAGGGCCTGGGTTCAGTCATCAGCATACATGTAACGACTCATAATCTTCCATAACTCTATTCTCAGGGGATTCTAAGACCTTTTCAATCTCTACAAGTCCAAGGCTCACACATGACATATATACATTCAAGCAAAAATGCACATACATAAAATAAATATTTCTTTAAAAAGAGATTTTTTTTAAAAGCTAAAATAGCTCAGTTCTCAATTGAAAAATTCTCTTATAACTCACTGATATGGCTTGGACTCTATCTGCCATCTACCATAGCAAAGTGAATCCTCTGCTTCCCTAAAGTTAGGGCACAGAGAAAGTGATCTCTGTACAAGTCCCCTTGGACAAAATGTTGGGTTGGAAGTAGAGTTCTCTAAGGACACATTTAGAAAGTAGCACTCAGCACTATTCAATGCTAAATGTAACTATGTATTTGCTTAGGAAGAGCTTAGGAATGTGTTGGAGGTGAAGATATTCTTAGTAAGCTGCCATCCAGACTTAAATGTTCTCAGACTATACTTTGGACTGCTTGTGGGGCTTTGTTATTATGATAGTCATGCATGGATGAAGAATCTTACTTTTCCAAAGGAATTCAGCAATTCTCTCCTTCAAAGCTACTTTGTTGGTAACTTTTATACTTCATAGTCATTTTAGCTTTAAATTACTTTAGTAATTTTTTCTAGACATTGAATAAAATAACTCTAAAAGGCAAGAAAATATGTTAGGTTCTCTGACTCCTGACACCATGGAGCTTCCAATGGTGAACTTTCTGGATATTATGTTTCTATATATTATTGTTTTGATTCTTTGGAAATCTATAGCCATGGGCTCATAGTACACATTCAATTTTCATGGACTGTCTAATGTCAGGAAAAGTAAGATAAAGAAATTACTGATTAATGTAGTGATAAGAATACAATTGTGTATAATTAGGGAATGTTTCTTAAAAATCTTGAGAAATAAACACTGTGATGTTTTGTTTTTCACAATGAACTACAAGTAGAGATGGTAAAGCCAAGTGGCTCTTACAAGTGTGAATTGGGGGAAACGAGCTACACAGAGTACCAGCTTGTACCAGTAGGTGAGATTTGTATGTCTTAGTGACTCTTACAGCTCTTAGATGCTTGGATGATGTTTCTTTCTCCTAGATAATAAGCTTAAAACACACAGAAACAATTTATTATTATTATTATTATTATTATTATTATTATTATTATTATTATTATATTTATTTATTTATTTATTTATTTTACATCCTGACCACTGTTTTCCCTCCATCCTCTCCTCCAAGACCCTTTGTCCACCTCCCTACTTTCCCACCTCCCCTCTTCCCCCACCCCCAGTCACTCCTTTACCATTTCTTTTCAGAAAAAGGCATACCTCCAATGGAGGCTTAGATCATAATTTGAGTCTTCTGTTGGATTTCTGTGTGTCAATGGAATTTAGTAAGAAAGGAAGGCTAGTGAACAAGATTTTCATAAAATGGTAAAGCAATTGGTAGAGAAATTTTAGAAAATGCTGTCCATGATTTCAGAAGACTTAAATTTTTTATTTTATGATTCTAGTTGTTTTGTAAAAACAAGTTGTATTTACAGTAACACTGAAAATTGACTATCAGCAAAAAGAGGGAAATTTTTAGGTGATTATTGGAAGGTTTTTATAGTTTTAAGATCCTGGTGACTGTGTTTGGTGATATAATCAAGACTGATGTGATAGGTATCTAACATATCTTATATAAACATTTAAGTACACAAATAGTTGAATTATTTAAAAAAGAAAAGTGTAGATCTAATTAAACAAAAGTGAACTGTGGACATTTCAATTGTTTCATTGTAGAAGTGGGTAAAATGTTATTAGAATTTTTTATCACCCAAAGGCGTTTTATAGATTTCTATGAATTCAAATCATTGTCTTTAGAATAGATTCCACATTTAAAATCATTATTGAATATGGTACTTGGAAATGCCCCAAGTAATTCTTTGACTTTTCCTCTTTAGTGGGACAAAAAAAAAATGTCATAAGCTCTGTAGCTCATATTTTATGTCTATAAATAGTAAAAAATTTAGTCTTGATGGAATGATTATGAATCAAACAAATCATTTTATTTTTTGGTCTTTCTTTTCTTTTTTAATATATTTTTATTGGACATTTTATTTACACTTCAGATGTAATTCCCTTTCCCCATTCCCCCCCCCCAGGAACCCCCTATTTCATCCCCCCTCCTCCTCCTTCTATGAGGATATACCCCCAACCAACCTCCCACTCCCACCTCCCCACTCATGATTTCCCCCACATTGGGGAATCCAGCCTTCACTGGACTGAGGACTTCTACACCCACCTATGCCTGACACTGTCATCCTTCCCTACATATACAGCTGGAGCCATGGGTCCCTCTCTATGTGATCCCAGGCTGGTTATTTAGACACTGGAAGCTCTAGTAGGAAAGTATTGTTGCTCTTCCCATGGGGTCACAAACCCTTTCAGCTCCTTCAATATTCTCTCTCACTCCCCCATTGGGATCCCATGATCAGTTCAATGGTTAACTGTGAGCATCCACCTCTATTTCTCAGGCTCTGGCAGACCTCTAAGGAAACAGCTATATCAGGCTCCTGTCAGCATGCACTTCCTGGCATCCACAACAATGTCTACCTTTGGTGACTGTACATGAGATGGATACCCAGGGGAGGCCGTCTCTGGACGGATCTTCTATCAGTTTCTGTCCCACACTTTGTCTCCATATTTGGTCCTATGAGTATTTTGTTACTCCTTCTAAGAAGGACTGAAGCACCCACACTTTGGTCTTCCTTCTTTGTGAGCTTCATGTGATCTGTGAGTTGTATTTTGGATATTGCAAGCTTTTGGACTAATATCCAATTATTTGTGAGTGCATACCATGTGTGTTCTTTTGTGATCGAGTTACCTCACTCAGGATATTTTCTAGTTCCATCCATTTGACTAAGAATTTCATGAATTCATTGTTTTTATTAGCTGAGTAATATTCTATTGTGTAAAAGTACTACAATTTCTGTATCCATTCTTCTGTTGAAGGACATTTGGGTTCATTCTAGGTTCTGGCTATTATAAATAAGGCTGCTGTGAACAAAGTGGAGCATATGTCCTTGTTATATGTTGAAGCATCTTCTGGGTATATGCACAGGAGTGGTATAGCTGAGTTCTCAGGTAATGCTATCTTCAATTTTCCTGAGAAACCACCATACTGATTTCCATAGTGGTTGTACCAAATCATCCATCATGATCAAGTAAGCTTTATAGCAGGAATGCAGGGATGGTTCAATATTTGGAAATCCATCAATGTAATCCACTATATAAACAAACTAAAAGAAAAAAAAAACACATGATCATCTCACTAGATTCTAAGAAAGCATTCGACAAAATTTAACATCCCTTCAAGGTAAAAGTCTTGGAAAGATTAGGAATTCAAGGCCCATACCTAAGCATAGTAAAAACAATATACAGCAAACCAGTAGCCAACATCAAACTAAATGGAGAGAAACTTGAAGCAATTCCACTGAAATCAGGGACTAGACAAGGCTGCCCACTCTCACCCTACCTATTCAATATAGTACTGGAAGTCCTAGCCAGAGCAAGTAGACAACAAAAGGAAGTCAAAGGGATACAAATAGGAAAGGAATGAGTCAAACTTTCACTATTTGCAGATGATATAATAGTATACTTAAGTGACCCTAAAATTCCACCAGAGAACTCCTAAACCTAATAAATAACTTCAGCAAAGTGGCTGGATATAAAATCAACTCAAACAAAACAGTAGCCTTCCTCTACTCGAAGGATAAACAGTCTGAGAAAGAAATAAGAAAAATTACACCCTTCACAATAGTCACAAATAATGTACGATACCTTTGTGTGAATCTAACCAAGCAAGTAAAAGTTATGTACGACATGAACTTCAAGTTTCTGAAGAAAGAAATTGAAGAAGATTTTAGAAGATGGAAAGATCTCCCACACTTGTGGATTGGCAGGATTAGTAGAGTAAAAATGGCCATGTTGCCAAAAGCAATCTACAGATTCAATGCAATCCCCATCAAAATTCCAACTTAATTCTTCACAGAGATAAAAAGAGCAATTTGCAAATTCGTTTGAAATAACAAAAAACCCAGGATATCAAAAACTATTCTCAACAATAAAAGATCTTTTGGGGGAATCACCATCCCTGACCTCAAACTTTACTACAGAGCAATAATGAGAAAAACTGCATGGTATTAGTACAGAGACAGGCAGAAAGATCAATGGAATAGAACTGAAGATCCAGAAATGAACCCTCATGCTATGGTCACTTGATCTTTGACAAAGGAACTAAAACTATCCAGTAGAAAAAGGACAGCATTTTCAACAAATGCTGCTGATTCAACTGGAGGTCAGCATGTAGAAGAATGCAAGTCAATCCATTCTCATCCCCTTGTACAAAGCTCAAGTTCAAGTGGATGAAAGACCTTTACATAAAACCAGATACACTGAAACTAATAGAAGAGAAAGTGGAGGAGACCCTGGAATACCAAAGCACAGTTAGTGAACAGAACATCAATGGCTTATGCTCTAAGATCAAGAATTGACAAATGGGACCTCATAAAATTGCAAAGTTTCTGTAAAGCAAAGGACATTGTCAATAAGACAAAACAGCAACCAACAGATTGGGAAAAGATCTTTACTAATCCTATATCTGATAGAAGGCTAACATCCAATATACACAGAGAACTAAAGAATTTAGACTCCAGACAACCAAATAACCCTATTAAAAAATTTGGTACAGAGCTAAACAAAGAATTCTCTAATGAGGAAAATCGAATGGCCAAGAAGCACCTAAAGAAATGTTCAATATTCTTAGTCATCAGGGAAATGTAAATCAAAACAACCCTGAGATTCCACCTCATGTCAGTTAGAATGGCCAAGATCAAAAACTCAGGTGATAGCAGATGCTGGTGAGAATGTGGAGAAAAAGGACCAATCATTTTAATTTTTGAAAACTACTATCTAACTCATAAAACTTAGGGGAAAATTGATCAGAAGGTCTCATTGGTTGGTATTATGATAGTTGTTATTCAACTTGTTTGTTTTGTTCTTTCACACAGGATCTTTTGTAGAACAAGTCAATGTCAAACTCCTTATGTAGCTGAGGATGAACGTGGACCTTATGATTTTTCTATGTGAACCTCCATGGTGTGGTGCTGATAGGCTTATAACACAATGTTCATTATGTAATGTTATTCTTTAAACAAGTGGGGAGACATTGTAAGAAACAATGTTCTCTATGGCCCTGTGTCATAGACCATGAGCCCAGGATAGAGTTTCAAACCTATGGTGTAGATGTGGTAAAAACTTATTACTTCCTTCCAAATGTAACTGCCATTTTGTTCTATTCACGTAATACTCCTGTTTGGAGATCCACTCTACAAATACTTACATGTCTTTGCAGAGGTTTGCAACCATTGTGTTTCCTGAAGCATCTTCAGCCCCTTCAACCTAATGGACTGTACTAATTCTCCACCTGGTACTATTCTGAACCAGATAGTATGTCAACACACAGCCAAGAATATTCTAGAGTGTTGGGTGATAGCTAAGAGGAAGACTCACCTTTTTCTTTTTTTTAATTTTTATTTGATATTTTATTTATTTACATTTCAGATATCATCCCTTCCCCACTTCTCCTCTCCTCTCTAGAACCCCCTATCTCATTCCCCCTCCCTTTTTTTTTTTTTTTTTTTTTTTTTGGCTTTTGTACCATTGGAATTACATACAGTATTCAGGTCAGTTCTAGGTTGAGGGACTAGCAATACAATAGATGCAAATAGTCAAGGAACAAGCAATACAATAAACACAAACAGTCAAAGAAAAAACAAGGCATTAAGCACAATTAGGTGAACATTCCTGTGATCACTGTTCCTAAAGGCTTATCAGGATGACCAAAATATCTGAGTCAACTCCTCTGTCGTAGCCCAAGGTCATTTTCATGTCTGAATCCTACTTCCTTGTTCTAGCCTAAAATTTAGATTCCTGCCTGAAATTACTTTTTTGTTCTAGCCTAATGTCAGATTCCTTTCTTGTACTTGGCCACTGTCATATTTCTGCCAAGCAGCCCATTTCCTTGTTTTTGGCCCATATCAGATTCTTGCTGAGCACCCCTAAAATCTCGCATTCTCTCCCTCTTTTTTTTATTTCATTAAAAAGACTGAGCCTGCCTTAAGTCTTTCTGACAAGAATGCCTTCCTTGCTAGTCATGGAATATGCATTATCAAAAGCAATGCACTTATGTCTTAGGTTGGTAACAGTCTTCATTTGGAAATCCAGTTCTGGACATTTCCAAAGGTATATATGGAAGTTAGCTGCAGTTCTCTATGATGTTATATTAGGAAGAGATGAAGTTGGGACAAGATATGGATTGCAAACAAGGGTTAGTACATATGTTAAGGCTCTCTTAATTGTCAAGTTAAAATTATGTTTGTTTTTTCTACAGTATTTAATGTAAGTTGTGTTGATTGTATACCTTTTAATTGTATTTATGTTTTGAAATCCAGCAAGTCAGTTATGGATGTTTATCAACCAGCTTTTGTCTTAATGCCTTGAGTATCATAGAACCTTGGTATTCTAAAAAATAGCCTGCAAGTACTGGAAGAAATGAGTCAGGCTTTCAGCAGAAGCAAGAGGGTAGTGGGCTGGATTATTGCTGGTATAACAGCTTTATTACATTAATTGCTAGCACCACTGCTTCTGCAATTGCTTTGACACGAGAAGTTAAGACAGATACTTTTGTTAATCATTTAGCAAAAAAAAAAAAAGTTACTAATATGTTGGATATAAAAGAGGATTTAGATAGGCATTTGGAAAAATGAATTGATGCTCTTCATCCTATACAAATTATCAGAAGGAGGTTCAGAATTTAAGGGTATGGAGCCATCTTGAATGTCATGCCAAATATCATTGGATTCATGTTAGTTCTAAAATGTACAGTGGTAGTCACTATAAATAGGGAAAAGTTTAAAGACAGTTGCAATGTATTTGGCATAATTCTAACACCTCTCTGGATGTTTTAACTTTACATAATGAGCTTATGAATTTCAAGAATACTGCTCTGCTGAGTGTTTGATGCAGTGGATACTGCTGATAAAATTACCCATGGCCTGAGGTCAGTATTTCTATTTTGGTCAATCTTCAAGAATGGCATATATAGCTTGATCACACTAGTCCCTTTTTTCCTGGGAATATTTTATCCCTGTCCATCTTGTTAAAGCTTATCTTTAATAACATCAACATATTGGCAGCCAAAGTACATGGCTTGAACCTGAAAATGGACCCCCAGACAGAGTTATTAAATTAACAGGCTGACAAGCCAAGGATAGGTTAGATTCTGCACAGAGACTCACCCTTTTCTAATGGTAGTGACGGTAGAGGATTGAGAATGTTATGTATGTCCTTGCCATGTAGGAATAGAAGATTTAGGATTTTAAGTTTCATGTTTCTTTTTTTCTTCAAATAAATTGGTTTTCCTTTTTAACACTACAATAGCCAAAGCCTTAGTCATCAACACAAATGTTCTCAGTCTTACCTCAAACCATCACAAGTACCCTGGGTATGGGTAAGCGCTTTGAGTTCTCTAACTTCCTCATCTGTCAAAATGGAGGTGAGAAGTTTAATCATTTTTATTTTCATTTTTTACAAAGTTAGATTGATGAAATTTCATTTAATGTTATACACCTTCATCACACTCAACAGTACAGAAATTCAGTTCCAATTCCTCCAAAGGACAATTTATTTGTATGAGATGAATGATTATTTAGTGATTTCCAAACAAACTCTATCATTTACAAAAATAAATATAATTGTTTTTAATTTTTTTATTATAATTTAATTGAGACACACCATCATAAGGAAATATAAGCAGGATTCACATTTTATTTAGTATTTGCAGTGGCTGACTAGAACATACATTTCGATGTTCTACAAACAGTATAGCAAAACAACCTCTCACTGTATGATGTTGTCTTCACCAGCAGGGACTGTACAACGGTTAGCACAGGGAATGTGTTAGAGTTTTCATATTATATCTAAAGATGGAGACACATGGCATGCATAACAGAAAAAAAGGAAGAGGCATGAATGATGAAGCCATAAAACTTTGAACAGAACCACAGAAAGAATGAAGTTTCTCTTTGACACATTTGATACAACATTTCCAAAGACTAGGTATACCAAAGAATTTCTTAGAAGTCTTATAATCCTCTTTATTTTTCATTATCAGTGACAGTACGTGACTGGACAACTATTCTGCACACCCACCACTTTAATTACATGTAGGCTATGGCTCTATCAGAGGACTTACAACATTCTTAGTCCTTTGTGGCCTTGAAATATAACCTTAAAATGTTAAAAGATGGCATTTAAGTCCTGCTCTAGCTTCTGAAGTTAGTGATTAAAATTTATCCTGGTAAAACACTTTTCTGTTTTAATCTACATCAACCTCTGCTGATTTCCCTCATTACAGAGTAAGGCATAGATTCAACAGGGTGCCTTGAGAGGAAAAACTGTGCTGAAGTAAAGCTAAATTTGGGACAGACATTCTAATTTGACTATGGATTAATGTGTGATAATACACAGAGTGCCTGGAGTAAAGTTAATGGTGTAGAAAAGACAAAGTTCAATTAATCTAACGTGTTTATAGTTACAGCATTGATTCTGTTGAGAAAGGTTTTATGTGCATGCTTGTGTGGTGTGCATGTTTGTATAGGTTTGTAGAGAAAATATTATTAATATAATTATATTCATTAGGACAATTTATCTATCATTCATTCATTTTAAAATTAGGTATAATCCTATATGATTCAGACAACTTTCCCAGGTAGATCTTGAACTTCTGATCTTTTAACCTGTATCTCCAGAGTGCTGGCATGACACATGTGCACCACTGCACCTAGCTTTGGATGTTCTCATACTATATTTAATGTTTTGAGAACTAATTTATAGTGCTTCCCAACTAAGACAGCCACCAAAGCACTGGTTGCACTTTTTATTTGCATTCACTACTTTAATAATCCATCATGAGGCTTTGTCAAGTGATCTTCCAAGGGACACTCATTTATAAAGTGGTAGAGAGAGAAGGCAATCATATGCTGCTAAAGGTCTGTAAGTCTAAAATAAATGTAAAGTCTGTTGGTGACATTCCAAATTAGTCTTAATACTCTCTCTTTGGGTTAACAAAATTAGTAGTACAGTGTTTCTGCCATGAGTGCTTCTCATGCGAACAGGTTGATCCAGTGGAGTGTGACCTCAAACTTGCTGTGTAACTTCTACTTCCCTGTAATATCCCCACTGCCTTTTCTATAAATTAGAGTAATGATAGCATGGTCCCATCAAGTTGTTAGCAATGAATAATGTTTCACCAGTGATTCACCCATATTTTTGACCCTAAGCAAATACTCATTCTTGGAGGTGTGTGGATATGTTAACAGCTCATTATATACATGAATTAAATTCTCAAAAAATAAACTTAAAAATATTGTATTAGAACTGCCTCATCTGGTTTCAGTGGGAAGGGAGGCATTTGGATCTGTGGAGGCCTGATGCCCCAGAAAAAAGGGATGCTAAAGGAGTGAGGTGGGAGTGAGTGAGTGGGTAGAGGAGCACTCTCTTAGAGGCAAAGGGGAAAGGGATGAGGTGGAGTGTTCATGGACAGGAGACCAGAAAGAGGGATAACATTTGAAATGTAAACAAATAGAATGATTGACAAGTAAAAAATACTGTATTTTAAAAAGAATTGAGGTACTAAGTATGTTTGAATTATTTTTGGAAAAAAATATTGTTTGTTTCCTCATATGCTTCATTCTTTTAAAAAAGACTCTGTCTCTTGGTCACTGAATTCAAACCAGGACCCTAGAATATGCAGCCTTTGCTCTGTGTTCAGGAAAAAGGAATCAGTAGAGCTTTCCCCTGAATGTCCTTGTACTGCATCTGAATAGGACTACCCCAGGATCTCTTTCCTTTGTTTCTTGATTCTTTTGGGCCCCTAGTACCCAGTGTGATCTGGAACCTACTTCTTTCTCTGGTACACACTCATTGACATGCCTTACACTATTTAATAAAGTAAAGTATTTCAAAGGTCTTAGTGGCTTTGAATTTTTTAAATGTATGTTTTCAACAGATGGCCCCTGTGTTCTACTTTGAGATATCTCTATCAGTCATCATCAGGCATGTGTTCATATTTTGAAGTTGTGCATGAGCCATTTTGTATAAAAAGAGTGGTGATGTGGATGGGAAAGGGAAGGACTGCTTCCCAAATGTAATCAAATTAAGCAATATTTTAGTTATCAGGGAAATGTCTCTTGGTGCCAATCATGTACTACCCTGTCTTTCCCTCTAGCAATCACGGTGAGAATGTGCCCTAGGGAACAGGCTGGTTTTCACAGGTGTAAACATTCTTGCAAAGATCCTTATTTTTTCTGCAGCAGAAAAGCAAGTGGAAAACTCTTAGAAAAAATAAACTTTCTAATCTCAAAACTTCTGATGCCTAAATTATGTTAGTTATTTAATTTAGCATTTTTAAAGCATTATCACCTATGAGTGAGCCAGGATTTCTGTGTCTATGTATTTGTGAGACTTACTCTCTTAGTAGCTCCATGTGTCCTGATTGCAGAGAATTAACAGAGAACTGCAATAATCTAGACACTTTGGCTGCTGGCGTGGTTTGACTGAGAATGGCCACATAGGATCATATTTTTGAGTATATGGTTACAAGTTGATGTCACTATTTGGGAAGGATTAGGAAATGTGACCTTGTTGAAGGAGGTAAATCACTAAGATGCAGTTTAGGTTTTCAAAGACTTACACTCTTCCCAGTGTGTTCTGTGTTCTCTCCTATGCTTGCTGCTACTTATGGAGCAATAGGCAAGCTGCAAGCTCTCAGCTGTTTCTGTAGCTGTGGCTTTGCTCTGTCATCATGAACCATAACCTGCTGAAACTATAAGGCTATTAAACATTCCTTTTATAAGTTTCCTTAGTCATGGTGTTTTCAAAAATCTAAACCAACATTGTTCTATCACAGTAGTAAAAAAGTAATTGAGGCAGGTGCCATATATTTTAGTGTTCATAATTTAAAGATGTTACAATTTTATATAATGCTAAATGGCTGAACATGCATACAATTGATAAAAATAACTGTCAAACTCAGGTCCTCAAATGATATGTGATTGTCTACTAGTGAAATAATGACAGATTTGTAAAACCATAGTTTGTCAGACATTCCTGAAAATCCTCCATTGAAAGTCTATTTCACTCTCTTCTATGTGAATTCACACTGCGGAAATGCATGTCACTGAAAAATAACCATTTCATGTTGGTTTTCATTTAAGCCAAGTCTGTGTGCAAATTGAACTCAACTTCCAAGTCAAGAGTATTTATAGTAGTTCACAAATAATAAAAATATACTCAAGTAAGAGTATGTCCAAGATTACGAAGAAAGTAAAAGTTGGAAATTCTTTATTTCTTCATAAGCTTGTAAGTATTCTTTGCAAGAGGCTGCATAGAGGATTCGCAATGTGTAAAGACTTTAAAAATCTCTGCTAAGTGAATACCTCAAATAAAGTTATTGAAATATATGCATTGACTATGTTGAACTTTTTTTTTTTCTAAAAACTTAGTTTTCTGGGTTAAAAAATTAGGCTTCAAAAGACAATTGCAAATCCAATAATTACATGAATGGCCTTGGTCAAACTAAATGAATCAAAAGAAAAAAATCCCAAATGTCATGAGTCTGGGGAAAAAGCTGATATTGATATGGGGCTGTAGGTTGTTGACCAGAATACTAAGGAATTAGGAGGAGTTGGAGCAGGGACAACAAATCAGTATATATTGTACACATATATGGAATTGCTGGCTAACCAAATTGATCAATAAAGAAAGCAGAAAAAGATTAAGTCTTATTGAATTTAACCACCATTAAAATAGGGAAGCAGGATTTTACCTATTATATTTTATTGAGCTGATATAATTCAACTCTAAATCTTCTCTCTATAACACACTTCATTTTATGTCAATAAAATTATGAATGGCTTCACTAATTACTTGAAAACAAGCAAATAAACTAGTCTAATAATCACAGTTCACATAATTGCTAAGTAATAGCAGAAGCTTGATGTAATCTAGAAAAACAAAACACAGCTCTGTGGTATATTTTGGAAGATTTTCGGTAGTAAAGTACACTTAACTCCTGAGCATATTTGTTTGTATATTTTTCCAACTTTTTGGAGATTGTAAGAGACGCCTGGCTTCTTTACACATGTCTATCAAGCCCTGTTGTTATTCAATGCGCAGCCAAGATGACTGATAAAATAAATGAGAAGAGAAAAATACATCAGAATTCACTTTTAATTTCCTTTCTCTCCTGATTGCTCACAGTGTGTGTTTGCAAAAGCATGAAATTATGACACTCTTCTGTATCAGGGATGTCAGTCTTTCCTTCAGTTCTCAGTGCCAGAAATATTTTTTGAGTCCTGTTCTAATGAAGGGAAAGAACGAAAATAATTTTCAGAAGAAAGAAAGCAAGAATTGAATTTGCTTTTCAAATGATGGAGCATTTTGAGTGACAAGTGAGATTTTAGATCTTCTAGGCCTGGTTTTTCCTCTGCATCCCTACTTTCTTTCTCCTTATTCTTGTCTTTTTCAGTCTCTATCGTTTTCTCTTCTTCTTTATTTTACATAATACTTGAGAACTAGCAATTAACCCAGGCTAGTAATTAGGGGATTTGTCCAGTTATGTTTTCAGGAAAGACTGCATTGCCTTTCCAGACTTCTCCCCAAAATCAGCTTGGATCATCCAAAGTATGTCAGGGCCATGGTTAGAGCAGAGACTTTGCTAGATTTTTTTTCTAGTTATTTTACCAGGTCTTTACCTGCTACCCAGTATTTATGTAAACATATCAGAAAATGCTATAAGCTGTGCAGCCTGAGAAAGTCATACACCACCTTTAAATATAAGTGTAAACTTGGAGCATAGTATTCTGATGAGCACTAAGAATAAGCTCATTAGCAAAACCAGTATCACACTCCTATGAGGTTTCAAGGTGGTTGGTGAGCTACTACCAGAGATGACACCAAGAGGAGGCACATAAGGACTCTGGGTGTTTCAAGCACATTAAGAAACTCATTGTTAGCATATCTGAGAAAACTTTGTTAGGATTTAGGCACAAAAATGAAGTGGTCAGATTTTCTGTTTGACATAAAGGTTAAATTTGATTTAGTATAAAAGTACATGATCGATGAGGAATTTTGGTAAGAGAGGATGTTAGTGTTGCCCAAGGGCTCAGATGGAGGCATTGGTGCTGTTGTCAAAGAAGGGGAGATGAGCAAGTTGATGTAACATATTGAGAAGGAGAACTACATTGCAGCATCTACGTTCCTGGGCTCAGCCATCAGATGGATACAGTGTGCTTCCACTTGTTGAGAACTAAGATACAAATTAGCAATACACTGAATGGGAAGATGGATACGATTCACATTATGATGAACTAGAGACAGGATTGAAGCTTCAAGGGGCAATGCTGAATAAGCAAATTGGTTTGAAGTACAAAAGAAAAGTTTAGAAACAGAAACGAGGAAGCTAATGGCTGAGCGTAAATGAGGCTATTTTGAAAAGTGTTCTGCAGTATACTAAAAAGGAGAGAAACATAGGAGAGAGATCTAGTGTTGATTCCATTTTAGAATGAATGTATGAATTTCAGTAAAGCACTCTGAAATGAAACAAGTCTGTTGAATTTAGTAACAAGCATTGATTAGTATTAATTAATATCATCTCCATGTTAATAAACTAATGGATTTAATGGGTTGAATAAACAGATTAAATGAATGAGGAACTAAACATCCTCCAAGGTACTATGGTCACCTATTTGAATACATAATAAAACTAAGAGAAAAGCAATGTGTGTTTGTGGATTTCTAGACATGTAAAAACAATGAAAAAAAGGCTGCTAGAAAAATACTATAGAAATTATAGTGCATTTTGTTATTGATATGATGAATAAAATGGACCATGAAGTATTGGAATATAGAGAAGCCTAAAGGACAAAAGCAGCGATTGAACTTAGAAGGTCTGGTTGTTTTCTCTAATATGAAGTAACATGAAGGATACAGATGGATAAGTACAGGAAAATATTGTAAGTGGTTTTGTTTTCAGGTGGGCATATAGAACCCGGGGAACTTTTTCTGTTCAAACCACAGTGCTTTGTTGCTTCTTCCTCTCGTTCCTCTCATACAAGGGGTGTGAGGTGGGGAGAGACAGAGACAGAGACAGAGAGATAGAGAAAGAGAGAGACAGAAAGAAACAGAGAGAAAAAAAGAGAGAAGAAAGAGAGACAGAGTAAGAGAGAGAAACCGAGAAGAGAGACAAAGATGGAAAGAAACAGAGGGAGAAAAGAGAAAAGCGGAGAGATGGAGAGAGACAGAGAGAAAGAGAGCAAGAGTAAATAAAAGAGAGAGAGGAAAAGGGAGAGAGAACACAAACAGACATAAACACAGACTGAATTTTGATTAAAGAAAAAATAGACATACACATGGATTTTGGAATTAATGAGGTATACACATAATTTTAAAGAAAGCTGGTGAATGATTATCTGATTATCTAGGGAAATAGTACATGCAAAAGTTTAGAAAACTAGTCTGGTAGTGCACACCCCTATTCCCAGCACTTGGGAGGCAGAGGCAGGTAGATTCTGGGTTTGAACCCAGCCTAGTATACAGAGTGAGTTCCAGGATACCCAGTGTGACACAGGAAAACCGTGTCTCAAAAAACTAAAAGAAAAAAGAATAATCTGTAACATCAAAGATTTAAGGTTTGGGCTGCAGAGATGGTTTAGTGGTTAAGAGTACTGACTGCTCCTCCAGAGGTCATGAGTTCAATTCTCAGCAAAGACATGGTGGCTCACAACCATCTGCAATGGGGTCTGAGTCTTCTCGTATGTCTGAATAGAGCAATGACAGCAATGGTGAATATATAAAATCAATAAATCTTTTAAAAAAGGTTTAGAAAAAATACTAATTTCACTGATAAAATAAAAATACATTAATCTGTCCTTTTAAGAAATATTTGACTGTCAAAATCCAAGAACAGAAAAAACAAATACTAACAGAAGTAATATGTTATAAATGGTTTATGTTAAAAATAAAAAAGGAAGAAAAAATCTAAGGTTAATTTGGATTTTGAAAAGAACAATATAATATGGAAGCTTAGAAAAAATTACTGGAGTCTTGAGGAGAACAGGTTATGAGATAAATCGGAGACAGAATGTGTTCCATAGAACTTTGGACACCATTAGTTCATCAGGAAACCATAGACAGAAAGGAGAGATTTGGGAAGACTTCTGAGTGTGATGTGCAAGAACAAGGTGTTGCCTATGGTAGGGCCATCAGACAGATGCCTTAATTGACACAGCAATCATCCAAGCTGATGTATAACTTGATTATGTGGACTGTAATTGCAAGAACTTCATGGAGGCAATTTGTTTGCAATTCTCACACTAATAAAAAAATCAATAATAAAATGAAAAGGATAATAATAATGTCTACCGAATGTGTTGCTAGTAATTAAGCTGATTTGTATCTATTATCATAATATAAAGGAGTATTACTGCCTCAGCTTTTGTACTGTACGAAGTGAAATTACAAGGAGTATCAGATCAAAAGAATGGCCTTACAGACTAGAGGATGTACAATTTAGTTACTATTTTACGCTGCTCAATCAAAATGTGACTCATATGAATTTCCTATGAAAAGATGAAAAATGTGGGCGAGGCTGATATTTAAACTCCAAAGTGAATGCAGGTATAACAATGGAAGACAACATTGGCATCTTAAGTATTTCTTTGCTACTCCAAGATAAATATTCTCTCCCGCGTATTCAAGTAATTAAACCTCTGCACTGGTAACAGAAATGACGGCCTATTAGTCTACATGCTAAAACATCTAAAACATGGGCTTTGCTGAAGGCAGGCACACCACCTTCATCTATAAGGCTGTCAACAATGCATCGTACTTCTTACTAATAATATGACTACAGGTCTCATTCATTCACTGACACTACTTTTTGTGGTGTTATAAAGCTAATAAAGTTTATCACAATTCATATTTTAAAAAAAGAAAAAGAAAAACAAACCAAACCTATTCTCCCTTTTAACTGAACTAATCTGTAAGAGAAATTTACCACCCTGAGAAATGCAAAACAGTGAAGCACACAGCAGGCTCCAGGCTGCAGGTGCTTCTGTGTGAAGAGAAGGAGGTGGGAAGGGGAGAAATAGGGAAAGCTTCTCAGTGCAATCGATCTGACACTGGGTCTTGAATGGTGAGAAGAATTTAGATGAACCTTGAGAAGCACAAAGGCATCTTTGGGTAAAGGGATGTGTGTCTGTGCCCGTCTCATGAGCGTCCCTAAGTTTATTCTTACTGATTTTTATTACAAATACTGATGCAATAGACTGTTTATAGTATGTGGACAACCGGTCAGGCTACACATATCTTTATTTATCTTATCACATGTGAGAGGAAATACACTCTCATATAAGGTTTCTGCCTTCTAGGGATTGATGTAAGGCATTTCTTACAGAAAGAGAATCATGTATCAGTGACTCACCCATGCAGCTGTAGCAAGTGAACTGTCTAAGGTGCATTTGCCACTCAAATGTGTGAGGAGAGAGATGCTTCATGGCATTAATCTCTACTGTAAAAACCTTTCAGTGTACACAGAGCAAGACCACTGGTGATGCATGTCTGTGGCATTAAGGTAGCAATTACACAAGGATTTCCATTAAGGCACTCATTTTTCAGGTTTTCATATTCAAGGCAGAATCTATCCTTGGAAAATGATAAGACAAACCCTCAGCTGAGGTGATTTGACTTTATAACACTGGCCAAAAGTCATTCAGTGTTTTTGTGCCCATCTAGCCCCGCAAACACAACACAGAGACATAAAACCTTGTGAATGGTTGAGCTCATTTATGAGGGTACTATAGCATAACAAAATATTAAAATGAAATTCTCCAAGTTTAATGAAGAAATGATTGCATCATTTGAAAGATTAAAATATAAGCACACAGAAGTTTTGTTATCTGGTGACTATAGCAGCATGTTCTCTGCACTGTTATTTCATTGATATTTGCAGCAAGAATCGTAAAATCACTGTTCCTTCCACTAAGAAGCAAGCACAACCCCAACTAGCTGCAGCAGAAAGAATCACTCTTGACAATTCAGGAGACAGTAGATAAATAAGTATGCACACACCATCCTCGATTAACTTGTGATAGATCTCCAAGAGCCTGTAGAGTCCATGGGATCAATAATCCATTACAGTTCATACTGGTGACTAAATGACCTTGGGGGTTGGTTCTGGCATCTGAGATTTTTTTGCCCTTAAGCTATGGCTGGTAATAAATCCAGAGTTGCTCTCTGGCATCAACACGTGGCTGCAATAGGGGGTTCTTTAGTCAGTATCTAACATGGAATAAGAAACTAGAGAATTCCAACATAATGAGTGCATGGGTGAACAACAGGCTCACAAATTGCTTATTCATTCCCCAAGACTCCCTTATGCCACCAAAATTCTTTATATATGGAGCCTATTGAGTTCTTCCTGACCCTCTGATCTCTTATTAGAGCTGGTGATATTTATTTTCCTTCTTACTTAGTTTATAGTACTCTTCCTAGTTTTGCATGCATGTTATCATTGGATCTGCTAATAACTGTTTCTTTGTCTCTGTCTCTCTCTGTCTTTCTGTCTCTGTATCTCTCTTTCTGTC
>JANHMN010000006.1:77811567-77852662 GCA_030674055.1 Rhabdomys pumilio | reverse complement strand
TGTGTGTGTGTGTGTGTGTGTGTGTGTGTGTGTGTGTGTGTTAATTTTCATTTATGCTGTGTAGCCTCAAATCTATAAGGTGATTCAAGGGAAGAGTTTATTTGACTAATGATTTCTGAGGTTTTAGTTCATGGTCACTTAGCTGCAATGTTTTGATACTGAGACTAAAATTCGGATCACATTCTGGAGCAAAGCTGCCCATCTCTTGATGCTTAGCAGGTAGATAGAGAAAGGTGCTGAAACAGAGTGAAACTTACCACTGACATACCAACCGAAAACTCATTGCTATTGCTCCAAAAACGCCCAATTTCCTAAATGTATATTCAGTGTGAACCTATGCAATGATTACTTTAAGGCAGCCTATGTATTCATGATTCCATCACCTTTCAATAGGGTTTCTAGTCATTGCTTAGCTATGTTTTCTACAACAAGAGTCCAGAGGATGGATGTCTGTCCCAATGTTGGACATATCTACTGTGAAACAGTGTTTATGACACCAAACAAGTAACTGAAAGATTAGAAACGAAGCGACAAATATGATATGTGTGGAATATCTATATTAGGCCCAGTCCTAAGCTTCTGTTTTCAATTTTACAAGAATGCTAAAATACATGTCTTGTCTCTAAGTTTTAAGATAATAAAACTCATATAACAGCCCAACAATTCTCACAGATTATGACTTCACACATCTCTGACCTAGAAGTGTAACTTCCAGAATGCGGCTGAGTCTTTGTCCTTGCTGCTGGTCTGTGCTTGATTTCTCTCAGTGTTTCCAAATCTAACTTTGGAATAGGACTCACTGATGAAGAGACCAAGGCTAATCCGTAGCTGAAGCTGTTCCTTATTTCTAATATCAGACATGAGTATCAAGCCATGTAGACTTGATCTTTATGTTTAAAAACAGACATCGGATTACATTTATATAATTTTAATCGAAACATGAACAATCAAACCTAAGGGCTCATATATGCTAGACACGTGCTGCTCCACAAAACACATAAGCTTTGCGAAGATCCACAGGTTGTTTGATGATTATTACACGTTGTGTGTAAGTTATGAAGGGAAATGATTAAACATTTGATGAAGAAACCTTAGAAAATTCACATGAAATATGAGATTTTTTTCCTAAGCAGAGTTATTTCTCAAAGGGCAGCCCATTTTTCAGTGCTTTCAAGAATAGCAGGTTTAGATGATCCGTGTGTATTAGTGTGCCTTAGTCTGCATCAGTGTACCCTGTCCTCATTGGCTTATCATCCAGTGAAACTCTCAGTAGTCAGGTGGATAAAATAATGCAGTTGATGCATTTGGTGCTGGTAACAAAAGACACTAAGCTGTACATGGTAAGTGGGTCTGATGGGCCAAAATTAGTGGCAAGGCTGCACCATTTCCTGGACCTTATGGGATTGACCACCCACACAGAAGAGGCTTTCCCCTCCCCTAATAGTTGATTTGGAAATTTGCAGTTTCCCTTGCATGCATATCTTTGCTAGTTTCTCTATCCATGCTACACTCTTTATGCCATAAACAGTAAAATAAAATTCATCTAGCAGACACAGAATTATTAGACAAAATTATGCAGAATCAACAATCCTGATCTGCACGTTTCTTCTTTAGATCGAGTTTGAAGAAGTAGTCACAGATCAGGTGGTGTCAACGCTTTGCTAGGTCTATGGTTGAAAATATAACACACAGTGTGTACTCTTAGATGACTGCCTTCATATGGACCAATCTTTCTCAAATTCCAAATATAAATGTCTAGGAAACAAGATGCAACACTCTGAAGGACTCTTTTTCTCTAACCATCCATTGACCCACTTCTAAGCATTTTATTTTTGTCTCCCTGATGTCTAAAGGTGTATTACAAGGAGAATCATTACTCCCTGGTGCAGATACAAGCAAATTTAGAAACAGCTGTTTGAGTTTTGCAGCAGTTTCTCTGCCAAGATCCCGTAAATCACAAATGGTGTAGCTATGGGACCACTGGTGGCTGCTTCTTAGAGGCACTCACCATCTGCATTGCTTTTGTTGACAAATTTTGGAAATATCCCAGTTTTCAGTTTTGAGTACAAAATACATGTAGATGCTTGCAACATTCTTCTCTAGCACTTTAATGACAAAGTAAGCCTACAACTCCCCACATTAAACAATTCCTATTAAAGTACACAGAATCGTCTATTATTCTTCATGAATTCTATATGGAGAATTTATAATATGGACATACTCCTAAGAAGAGAACAAAACAATGAGCAAGGTATGGATTTAGCTGTCTGAAAATGGTTGAGAAATGACACAGGTAGTGCTTGAGCTGAACCAGCACATGGGTAAGTCAAGGAAAGCAGCCTTACTTAGTATATGAAGCTAAAAGAAAGTCTTTAATCAATGGGTGTGGTGAAGTCTTTGGTTATTTGAAAGTCTTCAGCTGTATTAAATCCTGATCATAGATAGACATAAGTGAGAAAAGACATATTTCTCGTCTTTCTTGTGTATGAGACATGCTATCACAATGGGAAAGTGAAATAAAGTTTGTTCTCTGTGTACTATGGAGTTACATCCCTATAAACCCCTTGTGAGATAAAACCATCATTATTTAATATCTCTTTCCTCTTGAAAGTCACACATAGTCATACACCATGACCTAGAGCACATGTTCCTACTTCAGTCATCATATGACCAATTTGGAGTTGAGGCTGCTTCCACTGACCAGTATCACAGGATATTTTGTCACCTTGAACAAGTCAGAGGACAGTCAAAATTCAAATTTTTAAGCATGACTTCTATTTGGTGTAAGCCAGTGCCATGTAGATATCCTGTGTCTCACTAAAACATACTTACCCATAGTATCACAGACATTGAGCATTCTGCAAGCACTGTAGGTGTGGTTCCATATCCTTTACAAATGAGAAAAAATGGTAATTATAAATCTTAGGCTTTTTTTTTTACTCACTGAACACAACTATGCTGGTATTTAGTTGTGTCAGTCCTATGAGAGAATAAGCATATAAAGAAACAAACAGGCAAATAATACCTGTCATCTCTGTATCTTCATGCTTCTTAATGTATCATGAACACAGGAATTAATTGCTTGTTCCTTTTAGAAAAGGAAGAACAAGAAGTGTTATACTATCTCAACCTGAGAAATTCCTGGAAAAGACCTACGGTTCAAATCCTGTGGAGCAAACAGCTCAAGCTTATGCGGACCTGAGGACTGAGTAAGCGGTGATGTCTGATTCACACAGACACAAAGGACCAGAACAGAATGCCATGTCTTCCCATGACTCATATCAGATATGCGTCTCCTCCTGCACTGGGTAGGCTCTGTCTGTGGGTGCTCAGGAAGGCAAATTCAGTACTGCTGCTACTGGGCTGGAATAAATTGTGTAGTGAGTTCTCAGGTTGTTTGCCTGCTGCTTCCTTGTAAAGACTCTAAATTAACATGGAATTATTAGGAAATTCATGGCAGAGCTTGGAGGGTCCTCCTTTTTATAAGCATTCCTTCCTATTCCAGAATATGAAGAGGCATAAGCCTGAATTACATAAAATTACTGCTATTTAATTGTTTCAACTTCAGACATGACATTTTACACCACACTTACTGAATACAGAGATGATTCAATTTCAGACTAATAATTATTTTAGCTCCTTTTGCAAACACAAAAATCACTTCAATAAAAACAAAACAATTTCTGTTTAAACAAAGTACCAGATCTGCATAGTCACCAAGTTTGCATGCACACAGACTTTGAAGGATGCATCATCACTGTGGAGAGAAAGTATTTTAAAAGTTGTCTAATTACAAATTGACTTGACCAGGTCAATAATCTGAGAAGCAAAGAAGTTCTGCAGGAAATAATTGACCGTTCTGGTTGAATCAATAACAAATTGACTTAAAAGTCTAAATTATACTGAGGACCAGGGTGGCACTTAGAAACAAACTTTCTAAATGTAAATTGCTGGAAAGTTTGAAATGTGCCATTGCTTCATAATAGTGGAAAAATACCTGAAATGTGTAAATCTTTCCATTCCTATTGTTGGGTACTAAGAGATATTTACACACAAATTACTGCACATGGAAAACCTAAGTAACTATTTCCAAATGTCATGTTGGAGGAGAGACATGGAGCCTGCTCTCTGCGTGCCTTGGTGAAGCTTGAGAGAATTTAGTAACATACAAATCAAAGACTGCTTGAAAACTTATTCTCAACCACGTAACAGCTCATTGCAAAGGGGCAACAAATTGGTGGGCTGGGGAAAATCAATATTATAATGTTTAAAATCAGATGTACCTAAGTATAAATGAAGATAAAGATGTGTTGTCAAAAGTATGATTTAAAAATATCTGAAAAGACTTTTGAGAAAGAGAGAATGTACAATCCTGAGATCTCTACTCTTTCTGCTAATCTAGCAAATTTCAGAATTTTTAGAAAAGTGAAGAAATCTAATCCTAGGATAATTACCATAATATTTTCTAAAGTAAATATAACAGATTATCTATAGTAGTGTTGTAATTAGCATGAATAATTAAAAAAAACAAATTTTAGAAACATTGTGTTTAAATAATACATAAAATGCATATAAATTATAAAATAGGAAACACAACAAATATGGAAGGTATTTGTATGCATGGAATATAGTTATTAAATCTGCAATCTTAAAATTTGTGTGCTCTTAACATACACAGAAACACACACACACACACACACACACACACACACACACACACACACACATTCATGCACTGCTGACAAATGGCCACAGGAGTTGTGCTTAGGTATGATCGTTGATGAAAGCACACTCACCACAGGACTATTTACAATAGCTTGGTTATGGAGTCAATGGAGGTAATGAAGGAGAAAGTAGTTTAGGGAGAAACTCTGACACATATACACAGACGAGCTCTATCCAATCCTAAAGAATGAAACCAGATCCTACGTGAGACAGTGGTTACATAGGGGATCTACATACTAAGTAAGCCAAATGTAGAAAGAAAAGTCTTTTATGTTTTCTCTCATAATCAGAGTCTAGATAAAAACAAAACATACGGAATTTGACAGGGGCTATTAGAAATGAAGAGATCGAGAAGGGAAATAGAAATGAAAAATTATGAACACATACAATGAATGTGTATGAAGATTTTAAAATAAGCCTTGTATTTTGTACATATTCATATTGAATAGTGAAAAAATAAGTGTAACATGGATCACAAAAGCAACTCTCCAGGGCCTATAGAGACTCAGGAAGACTGAAGCAACTCTCAGGGAGCCTGTATAGGATGACCTAGATACTATGTATATGTGTTATGGCTGTGCAGCTTGGCATTCTTATGAGATTCCTAACAGAGGAGTAGGAACTGTCTCTGCCTCTTTTGTCTGCATTTGAAACTTCTTTTTTCTACTCGGTTACCCTGCCCAGCCCTGATATTAGCCTATGAGCCTAGTCTTACTGTAACTTGCTATGCCATGTTTGATTGAGATTCTTTGGAGGCCTGATTCTTTTTGAAAAGAAACTGAGAGGGAGACGTGGATCTGGGGAGAGAGAAAGTGAACAGGGACTGGGAGGAGAGGAGGGAAGGAAAGTTGAGGTTGGTATGTGATAATTGAGAGAAGGAAGAAAAATAAATGATATAGATAAATAGAAAAATAAATAGATGATAGATAGATAGATGATAAGTCTGTGCAATGTTGTAAATTCAAATAGCACTAAAGGAATAAAGATTCATTTTCTTTACTTTCTTACTCAACCCCTTTTCGAGCAATTTTACCTTGCCGCCCGATCTATGTGACTTATTTAATTTGTTCTTCTTAATCCATTCAGAAAGCGTTGACATCTAACTAGAAGTCAGCATCATAATTAGGTTTAATGTTTGTGTATTTTCTCAAATATAAACATTTCTCTCTCAAAAATCTCACCAACACATTTGTATCACAAGCTTTAAATTCTCAATATTTAGTTAGCTATAAATGAGTAATGTTTGTTGAGCTGTATAGTCATCATAATTCATTTACCTTCCTTCTCAAACATTTTTACTGAGGTTCACAATAATTGTCCTAACTTTAACTCTTTGTTAGTCAAATCTATTCATAGATAAAAAAACTTATCAATAAATAAACACAAAATCCTTATAATGCAAGATTTTTCTTTTATTCCTACTTTGAATAAAAAACTCTCTTTTTCTGTCTCATTCCAACCTCTTTCACTTTCTACGTTGCTATATTATTTTTATTTACCCAGGCATTTTGTATCATTATGATGCAAGATGGGTTCTCTCTCTCTTCTCTCCCACTCTATTTCTCTCCCTCTCTCCTCTCTCTCTCTATTTGTATCTCTCTCTCACATACATACACACACAGACACACAGACACACACACAGACACGCACACACACACACACACACACACACACACACACACACACACTTGTTTTCTCATTTTCTTGTTTTTTATACTGTATTAGTGACCAATATGGTTTTTTTTCATGTCAAAGAATCTTGAAAAGATATGTCTAATAAAATGTTCTATGTCTTATGAATAATCTTGGTATTCTCATCTGATTGACAATTTTCTTTAGCATAGACATTTAAATAAATTTTAAAATATATTTTAACCTAATAATTTTAGTAAAATTAAAATTGTTAATTAAAATTTAAAAAAATCAAACATGCCAACACAATCCAATTCAAACATGTACTAATTTGATATTCACATATAGGGAAATTATGGTAGGAAAGTACTAAAAGTCTAATTATGCCATTGCATTTTTTATAGTAGCAAGGGTTGTATGTACACTAAAAGTTCATCAAGTCATGGGAGAGTAGTTCCAAAGCTTGTCCTAGGTGTTCATGTTCCATAGTGTTGTTTGGTATAATTGGTGCAAAGCGAAGCTGCTTATACTCAGAACCAAGAATGCATGTGACACCAGATGGGTGAGTGCCAGAACCTTACCAGATCCATTAAGGGTTTTTTTCCATTACTCTGTTGTCATTTCACATTATTGGGGTAAGCTTCTAGTGTGTCAAAATTTTTTCTCTCTGTCTTGAGAGGCTCTGTGCCATTGGGAATACCAATACAGGGTGTAAGCTTTTGAGAAGATGTTTCAAATCTTTGTTAGCTTTTGATTCTGAAATGTCACAGTGATGTGGCCAGTTGAATTTCACTCATCACATTTCCTAAGCATTCTGGGAAAAATAGGTTCTAGTAATAGGGATAATTTAGAAATTTTTTAAATTATTATTCCTATTGCATAATGGAACTCTATGAGGCATAAATTACATTTCCCATATAACTTGCACCATAAATTTGTGTAACTTTTATCTTGCAGCTTTTATCAAGTTTTGGTTTGCTTTCATGATTTTCAGTTTAAGAACTCTTTTTCTCCTCCTTACTTGTTGTTGTTCTTGTTCTTGTTGGGGGTGTGATAGGGTTTCTCTGTGTAGCCCAGGATGTCCTGGAACTTGTTTTGTAAACAAGGCTGGCCTCAAGTTCAGAGATGTCTGGTCTGCCTTTGCCTTCCATGTGCTGGGATTAAAGGCATGCACCTAGCTTAAGATTTTTTTTTGTACTTTTGTTTCTTTCTAGATTTTCTTTTTATTAAGGAAAGTACTTTTTCCTTCCCCATAGTTTTCTTTCTCAAAATTTACTACTTTGCCTATTCTTCATTCCCTTTCCGTCATCTCCGCCCATGTGCCATAGACTACAAATATTTATAAAATATTTATGAAAGAACTCTATAGAAGTAAAACTGAGTCAGTAGAATTGTCAACAGAGCCTGACAGATTCTTGGGCATTTACGATGCTTCCTTATTGTAACTTCACAGCAAACAGCAAAGTGTGAACTGCTGTCCACTAGAATCATTTCTAAGTAAAGCATGTCATTGGCAGAGTTCCCAGTTTCCTGCACAGAGAAAGCAGTGTTAAATGCCATCAGGTTGAGACCTAATGCCGGAGTAGGATTTGGGTCAGGGTCATTACCACAAATTCAGTTTCAATCAATCCAATCATCAAGGAGATAATCTTCCATCTACAGGGATACCTGGTTCTGCCTAGTCATCATATCTAACTACTTCCCTCAAGGGAATAGACACATGTTCCTTTAGAGTGACAAAGAGAATCCACAGTCTTTTTTGTTTATACTTCAGATGTTTTTGTTCGTCGTTCCAAATAATTTTACTCTTCAGTTTTGAGTGTATGTAATTTTAGTAGAAACAACACAAAACAATGTAAAAGCACTAGGGTGGTTTTGTTTGTTTGTTTGGTTTGGTTTAGGTTGCTTTTGGTTTTATTTGTTTGTTTTGTTTTGTTTTGTTTTGTTTTGCTGTTTTCCCCCACTTGCAGGGACACAACAGATAAAAATTATGAACTAGTTTTTCTGTCTTTAACAGTTACAGTGAGCACTCTGTTCTCCTGCTGTGGCTTCTGCTTTCTTCAGCATTACAGACTATACAGCTGGAGGCTTTGGTTTAATTATGGTCAATTTAGATGGGAACAGAAACAGTTCTGGATTAGTTTATCATAGTTACACTGAGATTCTTCCTAATAATTCTCTTTTCTCCTTCCCTCCCTCCCGCTCTCCCTCTCTACCTGTCATCTTCCTTACCTTCCCACATCCCTTTTCTCACCCTTCCCTCTTTCTGTTCACTCCTTCCTTTCTTTCAATGGAACAAAACATTTCTTTATGTGACAATAATACCCATTTTTAAATATAATGCTATGATACTTCTTCCTATAACAACTATTCCTGCTTCTAGAAAATTGTTAGTAAATATGGTCTTCAAACCAGGCCTCAGCAGTGGCTAGCCTCTCCCTATTGGCAATGTCCTGACCTTTTTTAGGTAACTTTTATTCCCAGATCCCTCTTCACTATATCACTGTAGACATCTCGATATGATTCCCATTTCTCTAGAGCATGGAGGTATCTGAGTTTCTGAGAGGGTCTAGAGAATTCAGTCTTAAGCATTTGTCTCTGCTCACTTCTTCTGTCACTCAGTACAATCTTTTCCTTCTGTAACCTCATATCCTTCCCATGTCAAATAGCTTCCCATTTCCCAAAGCTGTTTTGTTAGAGTTATACTAAACTAGAACTGCATACTAGTGAAATGTCCCTCATTCAGATTTTTCAGGAGGGTAATGAGCTTAGAACTAACCTAAAAAAAAATGAGTTGAACCGCAGAGACACAGGGTCATCTCTGTTTATTTTTATAATATTAACAATAGGCATATTTAAGAGTCAGCTTTGGTGTCAATTAATAGATTAATGGATAAATAGTGATTCATATATATAATATAATTTTTACCAGACATAAATAATGAAATTAGATTGTCAGTAAAATTGAACTACTGAACACAATATTAAATAAAAATGGTTAATTGCACATTTGTTTTATATTTGGAACACATATGCATGTATATATAAAAAAGAAATGGTAATATAACATATTTGAATTAAAACATTTTTATGAGACTCATCACACGAAAGTCACACAATTGTATAATCACATATTTTGATTTAGAAGTCCTACTTGTTATTTTATTTATGTATACGTGTGATAAATTAATGGAAAAACAATTCACTAGCCTATTTATATAAGATACAGAGTTGTTAAAAGCAACCATTAACTGCATTTGATTGAATAATTAATTTTATTAGTACTGAAATATTACATTTTATTCAGTTAGTTTGGATGGATTCATTTTAGTTGTATTGTAAAAATTCCAAATAGTAATAGTTTAGGCTGAGTCGGCTAAATATAATCCACTCCAGGTGTAAGTATTGTTGGGAGCCTACTTTTAGCAGAAAGTGGCTAGAAAGCAGCTATCAACTTTGCAGCCATCTGGCACCATATACCCTGATGAGAGACTTGCTTTTCAATAGCCTACAACAGCTGAAACACACTCTGATAAATATCTTGTTTATCCCACATAGCTTGTTTTGCTGTTTAGTGCCCCCAGCTGCAAGGAGCACGTGGTATCCATGCCTGCAAGACATGCAGTGCACGTGCTATCCACCCCATACATGCCTCTAAGGTGCACGTGCTATCCATGCCCATAAGGCTCATGTCATATCCACACCTGCAAGGCACATGGTATCCACGCGCCTACAAGGCACGCGGCAAAAGCCTATAAATACCCCAGACTTCCTTTCAAAGAGGGACAAATAAGAGAGAGAAAGGACAAATAAGAGAGAGAAAATAAGAGAGAAAAATAAGAGAGGAGCCCTTCAATGAGATACACAATAAAAGAGAGACAGTAAAGGAGACTTGAGACTTGAACAAAACCTCTGTCTTGTCTCCATTCTTCACGTCTTCCCCCCAACTCTCTCTTGCTAGGCCCTGACTCATAGACTGGAACAGCAGCACTGGCTGGGTCATTTTGGCCCCCAAGTCAGGAAGAGTACAGTCCTCAACAAGTTTAAACTGGCCAATAGAATTCTGCATAAGTTTTCAGCGTGTATGACAACAATTAATGTAAAAAGAGGCCATGGATTTAAAATAAAGCAAGAAGGGTATATGGAAGACTTGACAAGGAGAAAAGTTAAGAGGTAAAAGATGTAGTTATAGCATACTCTCAAAATTAAAACAACTTTTTTTTCTAAAAAAAAAATATGTGAAATTTCTTAGGAAGAAAGGTTAAGTCACCATTGGCTAGGAAACTCTAGAACTTACTTAAGCTTCCTATAATCCTGAAGATGCTAAAGCTACAAGAACAGATGAGCATCTGGGGAGGATGTCAGAGCCAACCACTGGGAGCAGTAGCCTCAAGTAGGTTCTTCTCAAAGTTGGAACTTTCACCTCAAACCTACAACTTGCTCCTTTTCAAGGATTCCTTTAGTGCACAAACTGGGGCATCAATATGTGTGTTCAAAATCTTGTTAGTCACAGTGTTGTAGAAGTCGTTCCCCTCTGAGATGGCAGCTTGTGAGATTTATGTTCTCAAAGGCTTGATGGGTCAACCACAATGACCAACTTACATTTCATAGCGTGTTGGAACTACACAAGGGAATGGATAATAGTGCCATTCAGTTCGTGCTGTTCAGAACTCTTCAAGTGCAAGTTACTAGGGCACTCCATTATTACACAGCTGCTGGCTGAGCATGAAATCAACAAAGAAAGTTAATTACAGGATTTGAATGTTTAATGGCAGGAGGCTTGATGACCTGATGTATCTAATAGAACTGGATGCACATATATGCTTTTCAGAAAGATCCATTAATCAGAATGCGCCTGTAAGAAGCCCTAGCAACTCATCACAGAGTACTTAAAATTTTATCAAGCCTCTTTATGACTGCTGCTCATTTCTTGTTTGAGTCTATGGATGTGGGGAAATATTAGGTTTTTCAGGCCATGGAGTGTTTCATAGAGGTTGTAGCCATTTTATTCTTTGGTTTGGTTATTTTATTCTTTTTTATTTCCTTTTTGTATTAAAAAAAATGAGAACATTTCTCAAGACTCAATTTAAAACGTACAGAAAATAAAGTTTTCATTCTCCATGCAAACCAATTGCTTGAATTTATAGAATGTATTTATTTAATTATTGGTAGGCTTCTCTATATTGACTTAATATTTTGATGGAGACATCTATTTTCCACCTTCACTTGCAGATGCATGTGTTGACAGACATGACTGACTGAGCACATGACTGAGTGGCACTGGACATCAGCAATGACCGTGGCCTAGACAACTCATAGCTTCCCTTTTTGAGGACTTTGTTCAAAGAAGATTAAATGAAACATTTTTACAAATGACATTACGTGTGCTTACATATAGACTGTAAATATTCTCAAACTTTTCAATTGCGTTAGTATCTAAAATCTGTTTAGAAGAGTGCAGGGCTGGTGGAGGTATCCTTATGGTAGCAAGGCAAAGAGGACAGCTCACTGTAAGGGAATTTTCTTGCATTATTGCCTAGGTTTGAGGAAAAATGAGGCCAGAAATAATCTTACAGTTTTGTGCTCCACACCACTCTTCATAAAATGGCATTGTGTCCCTTTCCTTTCTCCTTACTCTGTTCAGAAAGGAGCTAGCTATCCTCCTAATGGTTTTGATTTCCCTTTGATAACAATTTGAGAAATATGGCAAAATTCCAATTTGTAAGTAGTCCTCAATTTTAGGCTTTGTTTTCACAACCAGATAAAACCCAGGCTATAAATTATAAAAAGATCATAGATTCAGAGGCATAAATTTGATTAGAAAATAAAGAAATATTTTGAATCAATAATCTAACCATTACCTTAAAAAACTTGAAAAAGAATATCTGAAACTCAAGTGAAAGGAAAAATATGAAGCAACCAAGATAATGATTAAATTCTTAGCAAAAACCATGCTGGTATTAATTTAATGAATTTTACCTAGATGATTAAGGATAAGTTTAGAAGTGATCAATGTTAAGAATGAATAATGAGGTATCAATTAAAAAATTGATCTAAAAAAGTACTAATAACTTTGTAAGGAGTATTCTAAGAATTTAATTCGATGCACAGATGGGTTCATCTAAATATTTAATAAAGGGTCTATTTCTATACAAACTATTGTAGCAAACAGAAAAAAGAAAATGCACCCTAACTGATTTTATAAATTCAACCTTGTTTTAATATTGATTGACACATATTTGAAGAAATGGACATATTAAAAGACAGCTGTACAGCATCTCCCATAAATGCCCATGGAAATGACACTTTACATGTTAGTGAACTGAAGTAAAAACTCCATGTCACTAAATTTAAACTTAAAGAATATACACATTGCATATAGATTTCTATCTCTATTTATAGTATTACATTTATCTATTTATATCTAAGTATATCTATATCTAAAATTTATTTATTTTTCTATCTCTATATATCATCTCCATTATATATCATTTATCAATACATTATTTATGTATATATTATCTCTCCTCCATTATATACCATCAGTCTCCTGTCAATTTAAATTCTACTTTATATCTGCCTATAAAATGTGGTATATCTCTCACAGCTATCTATCTATCTATCTATCTATCTATCTATCTATCTATCATCTATCTATCATCTATAATATATCATCTATATATCTATTTATCTATTGTGTAGTGTCTACTACTATTTGTCTGTCAGCTACTTATCACTGTGATCTACTTATATATCATTTATATGTCTGTCCACTAACTCTGATCCTCTATTTCTCTTTCTATTATCTGAGTTTTCAAATGCTACGCTACAAATCTGTCTGTGTGCCCAAACTGGCAACTCCTCTTCAACATAAGTGGCTTTTATTGCTTTCCTTCCCCTCCCTTTTATTATAGACAGAATGCCTACATTTGTTACAAACCCATAGCTTGCAATTATAATTTTCAAAGTGATAGTATTGGAACTTGAGCCCTTGGGAAGGATGAGATTATGAGTGGTGTTCTCATGAAATCAATACATTCATAAAAAAAGGGAGAGATACCACATTATTCCTAATTTGATAGATGATTGTCATAAACTCAGAATCAGAGAATGATCTCTGCACACTGGTGGACCAAGAAGCTCTGACAAATACAGAATTAAACTTAGGATTTCTTTCTATTCCTATTCTACTTAAAATTTGATAATAATAAGTTAGTTTTAAAGAATTCAGTAGCTTCTTGAATTTTTCTTCTTTCATTTAGGAATGGAGCCCTCTAAAACACTCCCAGAGTTATGTCGGCTCACTGTTTTTAACCTTGTAGGTTATATTTTCATAATGAATTGACTGTGGAGAAGTTTTGTCCAGTCAGTGACCCTCCTGAACATCTATCTTATCTCCCCACTGTGGCAATCATCATGACAGGGCATTAAGTAGGGAGTTAAAACTTGGGAGTTAAAGTCTATTCTTGGTGATTGATGGATTATTTTTCTACTTTAAATTCATGATTATGCAACCTTGGAAGAAGTATAACCCTATCTATTTATTGCATAGATAAGAACTAATAAGAAAATGCCTTGCCAATGATTTCACAACTATTGAATTTTAATATTTGTTTTCAGCTTAGAAAGGCAGCTAGAAATGCAAAGGATATGTACTGAATCCTAATCACCCCGTCTGTAAAATATAACATAAGATAACACTGAGGTAACAACTTATCTCTAGCTCTGATGGGCTTAAAATAGCAGATATTTGTGTCTTATTCCTCTTATAGCTCCAACAAGCTCAGTAATGGTTCTGTTCACCACTCCTACAGAGACCAAGTGTGGTGGAACAGATACTGCCTCAGACATTTCCAGTACTGGTCCAAGGAACTGAAGACCATCTGTTTCAGGTCGCAGCTCATTGCAGGTCTCACGACCTTATATGACTCTGGGAGTGTGTAGAGGGCTCCAGTCCCAAATAAAAGAAGAAAAGCATTAGATTTAGGCTTCTGGGAAAGTCAGAGAGCCCTGTATTTCCACACAGTTGGCTTTTGCTCTTTGGTCCTGGGAAAAAGCCTTTTCCTAACAGGAGAACATTAAAGAAAGCGACAGTTCCGAAGGTGCGCCTCTTCATCTGGTGGTGTGAACTTGCTATTTATTAAGAATTAGTTAATTCAAAGCAACTGACTAAAATTTAGTATCTCAATAATAATTAAGAAGTAGCTAATGAAGACTAATTAATTAAGAATATCATATCTTTCTTAAAAACTAACAATTGTTGGTGTGCTGGGTATAGGATCATACTACTGACCGTTCTACTCAGTCTAAAAGAGAAGTGACATGGTGCTCCCTAGTCTTTATTAGCTTAAAAGTGCCATGGCTTACATTTATAAATTGTGTGTGTGTTTGTGTTTGTGTGTGTTTGTGTGTGTGTGTGTGTGTGTGTGTGTGCATGTGACTATCACTGCATGTGCATAGAGGTTAGAAGACACACTCGAATTTTGATCATTTTACCCCTGCTTTATTGAGACACTATCTCTTTGTGGCTGGATGTGTCAGTCTAACCAGCTCACATGCATCTATTGAGGGTGTACTTTGGTGTGTATTAGCACCTCTCACCCACATTTTCACGTTGACTACTTTCAACACCACAGGATTCAGAAGCAGCAGCAAAGATTCTGGAACTGAATCACAGTGCAGATGGCTTTCCTTGTTCTTGAGGTGGGAGCCCTAGCAGTGTGAATGAAGGGTTTTTCTTGTTCTTGAGGTGGGAGCCCTAGCGGTGTGAATGAAGGGCAAGGCAAATGTGCATTGAGTTAGAAACCTCATATCTGGATGAGAAGGGGAGAGCCTCATTAAGCAGATGAATGCCATCAAGCAAATATATATATATAGATGTTTTGAGGCAGGGTAGCATAATCCAGATATTGAGAGGGTCTTCAAATGATTCAGGAAATTTCTTAGAAGTATGCACATTGTAGGTGAAGATGGAGGGATACAGATTAAAAATAACAAGGAATTGGAGAAAGCATTGTGGTCATAAGTCTCAGAAATCATCTGTGCTGTTGAGATGTAGTTACAACAGAGAATGTATTAATTTAAGAGGAGCTGAAGATATCCTTATGAGATGGTAGACAATGAATTTCATGTTGGGTTCTAGTACTGAAATAGTAGCTCTGAGATCTTTGGTAAATTGAACAATCCTCTGTCAATGTCAGTATGTCTTCTGAAAATTGAACAATTACACATGCTTCAGAGAATCATATCATAATAAACTGACAGAAAATTTCCAATGAAGTTCTACTGTCATCACCTTCATCTTTCTCTGTTGTGGTTTTCACTATACATAGCACACATACTCAAAAGATTTGGAATACTCTGCAGTATTCATGATGAGATCAAAGAGCACAGTGCAGCTAGATTATGGCATCTTTGGAAGGAAAGATTGTCTATCGTCTCAGCTATGGGGTCTCTCCCCTACTTTACCTTTCTCTCTTCAGACTCTGGAGCCTCTGCTGTGTTATTTCTAATTCCTAACCAACAAGTCCTCCATCATTAATCCCAGGTTTGCTTTCCTTCAGATTTGCCCATTAGCCGCAATTGGCTGTTTCTTTTTTGTTTGCTTGTTTGTTTTTGAGACAGGGTTTCTTTGTGTAGCCCTGGCTGTCCTGGAACTCACTCTGTAGACCAGGTTGGCCTCGAACTCAGAAATCCGCCTGCCTCTGCCTCCCAAGTGCTGGGATTAAAGGCATGTGCCACCACTGCCTGGCGCAATTGGCTATTTCTGTCTTAGATTACTTTTCAAGTACATCAAATCACACTGTTACCCAATTAAGCCTTATTATTATAAAGTATGTTGGAGACAAAATTACCTTCTGACCTTTCTTATATAACTGGTTTTATTTCTCTTACAAGGCAGTATGTGGACCAATAACAGTATTTTAAATAAACACACTCTCTCTCTCTCTCTCTCTCTTTTTTTTTTCTGAATTAGGACAGAACTCAAATCAACAATTTTGACATTAAACAACAAGGTAAGTATGGCATACCTAGAGCTTGGCTTCATTCTTTGGCTGTTACTGCTACATTTGTGAGCTCTCATGGGTTTGGCAAAACTGCCAAACCTTCAACCAGTGTCATGATGGAATGAGGACAGTAGATTATTTTCAGTCTAAATGTAATTTAGTAATCAAATAATTACTGTTTGTAAAGACAGTAATTTATATTTATAACCATGTTGGGGTCCAGGGAGGAAAACTGCCTCCTCATTGCACATCTGTATAAAGAGAGCAATATGTATATTGAAACAGCTGACATTTTCAGTGTCTATAGAAAGGTCCACTATATACACCAATCTTCCCTTTTCAACAACTGAGTGTGGACTGACTTAAAAATGCTTTTTCATTCTCTTGGGTGTTTTTGTTCATTCTTTTTATTATTTTACTCCTTTGATTTTTGAAGAAGTATCAGGTAAGCATATGGAAATCTACCTTTTATACCTTGCCTTTTTTATAGTATTTTTAAAAGGTTACATGCAAATATCTTCTGAAAGTGGAGAATAGCTTTGAACACATTGGCACAGGATACAGCTTTCTGAACAGAACACCAATAGTACAGATACTAAGTTTAACAAATAATAATTGTGACATAATAAAGCAGAAAACCATCTATACAGCAAAAGATACCATCAACAGAACAAAGTGGTAGCATACAGAATGAAAAATTATTCTCAATATCTCCGTATCTGACATAACTTAAAATATATAAAGATCTCAAGTAACTATGTATAAACAAACCAAGTAATCCCATTAAAAAATGGAATACAGATCTCAACAAAGAATTCTTAACAGATGAATCTAAAATTATAGCCCCTTCTCTGTACCAATACCATACAGTTTATTTTATCACTATTGCTCTGTAATACAGCTTGAGGTCAGGGATGGTGATTTTCCCAGAAGTTTCTTTATCATTGAGAATAGTTTATACTGTGCTGGGTTTTTGGTTATTCCAAATGAATTTGTAAATTGCTCTTTCTAACTCTATGAGGAATTGAGTTTGACTTTTGATAGGCAGTGCATTGAATCTGTAGACTGTTTAAGGCAATACAGCAATTTTTACTATTTAATCCTGTCAACCCATGAGCCTGGGAGATCTTCCCATCTTCTGAGATCTTCTTCAGTTTTTTTCTTCAGAGACTTGAAATTCTTGTCATACAGATCTTTCCCTTGCATGGTTAGAGTCACACCAAGGTATTTTATATTATTTGTGACTCTTGAGAAGGGTGTCACTTTGCTAATTTCTTTTTCTTAGCCTATTTATCCTTTGAGTAGAAGTCTACTGATTTGTTTGAGTTAATTTCACATACTGCCACTTTGCTGAAGTTGTTTATCAGGTTTAAAAGTTCTCTGGTGGACTTTTTGGGCTCACATAAGTATACTATTATATCATCTTCAAATAGTGATATTTTGATTTATTTCTTTCCAATTTGTATCGCTTTAACCTCCTTTTGTTGCCAGACAGGTAGCTCAATGGAATAGAATTGAAGATCCAGAAATTAATCCACACACTTATGGTCACTTGATCTTTGACAAAGGAGGTAAAATCACCCACTGGATAAAAAACAGCATTTTCAACAAATGATGCTGGTTCAACTGATGGTCAGCATGTAGAAGAATGCAAGTCAATCCATTCTTATCTCCTTGTACAAAGCTCAAGTCCAAGTGGATCAAGTACTTCCACATAAAACCAGATACACTAAAACTAATAGAAGTGGGAAAAAGCCTCAAACACATGGGCACTGGGGAAATTTTCCTTAACACACATGACTTAGGCTCTACAATCAACAATAGACAAATGAGACCTCATAAAATTGCAAAGCTTCTTTCTCTAAGGCAAAGGACACTGTCAATAGGACAAAATGGCAACCAACAGATTGAGAAAAATCTTTACCAATCCTACATTTGCTAGTGGGCTAATATACAATATATACAAAGAATATAAGAAGTAAGACCTCAGAGAATAAAATAACTCAATTAAAAAATAGGGTACAGAGCTAAACAAAGAATTCTCAACTCAGAAATACCAAATGGCCGAGAAGCACCTAAAGAAATGTTCAACAACCATACTTATCAGGGAAATGCAAATCAAACAACCCTGAGATTCTGTCTCACACCAGTCAAAGTGTCTAATATCAAAACCTCAGGTGACAGAAGATGCTGGTGAGAATATGGAGAAAGACGAACACTCCTCCATTGTTGTCGGTATTACAATTGGTGGGTACAACCACTTTGCAAATCAGTTTGGCAGTTTCTCAGAAAATTGTACTTGGTAACACCTGAGAACCCAGCTATACTACTCTTGGACATATACCCAAAATATGCTCCAATATATAACAAGGACACATGCTCCTCTATGTTTATATCAACCTTATTTATAATATCCAGAAGCTGGAAAAAACCCAGATAGCCTTCAACAGAAGAATAAATACAGAAAATGTGGGAATTTATACACTACTCAGCTATTAAAACCAATGGCTTCATGACATTCTTATGCAAATAGATGGAACTAGAGTATATCATCCTGAGTGAGGTAACCCAATCACAGAAGAACACACATGGTATGTATTCACTGATAAGTGGATATTAACCCAAAAGCTTAGAATACCAACTTACAATTTACAGACCATATGAAGTTAAGAAGAAGGTAGACCAACGTGTGGATTCTTCAGTCCTTTTTAGAAGGAGGAACAAAATACTAACAGCAGGAAATATAGAAAAGGGAAGGCTATCCAGAGACTGAGCCACCTGGGAATCTATCCCATATACAGTCACCAAACCCAGACGCTATTGTGGATTCCAAGAAGTGCTTGCTGCCAGGAGCCTGATATAGCTGTCTCCTGAGAGGCTCTGCTAGAGCGTGACATATACAGAGGTGGATGCTCACAGCCAACCATTGGACTGAGCAAGGGGTCCCGAAGGAGCTGAATGGGTTTGCAACCTCATAGGAAGAAAAACAATATCAACGAACCAGACGTCTCAGAGCTCCCAGAGACTAAACCACCAACCAAAGACTACACAGGAGGGTCCCATGGCTCTAGCCGCACATGTAGCACAGAATGGTCTTGTCAGGTATCAATGGGAGGAGAGGCTCTTTGTCCTGTGAATGCTTGCTGCTCCAGGGTAGAGGAATCCGAGGGCAGGGAGGCAGGAGTGGGTGGGTGGGTGGGTGGGTGAACTCCTTCATAGAAGCAGGGGGAGGGGAAATTCTTCCATTTCTGGTGCAAGTACAAACTTGTACAACCACTTTGGAAATCAATATGGCAGTTTCTCAAAAAAATTGGGACCCAACTGTTTCATTCCTGGATATATACCCAAATAACATTCCATCCTTCACTAAGGACTCTTGCTTAATATTCATATAAGCTTTATTCATAATTGCCAGAAACTGAAAATAATGAAGATGCCTGTCAATAGAAGAATGAATAAAGAACATTTGGTACATTTACAGGTATTAAAAAAAACTGTCATCATGAAACTTGCAAACAAATGAATGGAACTAGAAAACAAAATTGTACTGGATTAGGTAACCCAGACCCAGAAAAAGAAACATGGTATATAAAAACTTTTAAGTAGAAATTAACTATAAAGAAAAGGATAACTGAATTATAATCCACAGACTCAACAAGACTATGTAAGCCCTAATGGCTTACATAGGATCTTCCTGGGAAGAGAATATAGAATAGATTTCACAGGGAGACAGGGGCCTTTGAGTTGGGGATAGGCATGAGGTGACAGGAGAGATCTGGTTGTTGGAATGGAGGAAAATAAACTACAAGAGGCAACTGAAATTGAGAGCCCTTTGGGGGGTGGGGTATACACTTAGAACAATCAAAACTCCATAGAAACTATGAGTGTGACCCTAGCAAAGATTCCTAGTATTAGGGGACATGATTCCTGAACCAGCCATTATCTGCAATCAGGCTATGCCTAAATTGGAGCCACAACCCAGTCATAAACTTTCAACCTACAGTTGGTCATCCTCACAGGATATGCAGGGACCAGAGCCTAACATAATCATTATCAGAAAGACCACAGAGTCTTCATCTAGCAACTGATGGACCCAGATGCAGAGTTACACGGCAACCATTAGGCAGTTTGGGGAGTCTTGCAGAAAATGGAGGAGAAAAGATTGGAGGAACCAAAGGAGTTAAGGATACAGAAAACATGGACCACAAATCAACTTTCAGAGACTAATGAGGGCTCACAGAGATCAGGGAGCCTATATGAACCTGACCTAGCCCTCTACATATATATTATGGTTGTATAGCTTGGTGTTATATGCAAATAACTGTAGTCAGCATTTTGTCTTTTATACTTAGTTCCTATTCTCCATGGCAAAGTACATAAGCAGTTAACTTTCACTATATTGGTATCTGGCATAGTACAAAGATATTAAACAACAATTCTCCATGACTGTACTGTAAGGATAGCTATGCAATTGCAAGTGTCAGGGGTCTTCATTCATTCACTCATTCATTCATTCTTTCTTTCCTTATTTTTCTTTCCTTATATTTTTTCTTTTGTTTATTGAGAAAGGGTTTCTTTGTATAACAGATCCCTGGACTTGATTATGTAGTCAAGGCTGTCCTTGAACTGGCAAAGATCTGCCTCCCAAGTTCTGGGATTAAAGTTGTATGCCACAACACCTGGCTCTATTATTTTCTTAGTCAGAAGAAATTTTATCTGAGAAAACCACACATCGGTGAAGCCTTGTGAGTGAGTACAATGTTTGGAGGGGAAAACGATAACACTCACAGCTTATTTAAGGTGTACATCTGAAGGAATTGAGAAATTCCTGAGGAAGAGATTAAAGAACAGAGCCAAGAACCACATAACCCCTGTGGGGAAGAGCTGGGACACTTGCTATTTTGTTTTATTCTTTCACTTCTGACATGTTTTTGCAAAGTGTTTTCACAAATAAATGTCACCTGGTCTAGCTAGACTTTTGAGTCTGAGTTGAATCCTCAGTGGAGATTAGATCGAGCTATTGTCTATGTAGCACCAATCTCAAATTACTTAAAGCTATCTCTTTTTGCTCAATTCAAATTTAATATTGATTAGGAACCTATTTTTAGGTAAATAAACAAACTCTTGCCTGGGTTCCCATTTAGTATTCTGTTCTCCATCATGATAGGTATTACCTATATACAAACTTTCTGTGTGACAATGTGTTGTGATACTACTGGCTTTACTAGGAAATTACTAGGCTTGCTCAAAAAGTTATAAAACAGATGACAAAGTCAAGTGCCCAAAGACAGTTCTGTGGTTAGATAAATTATGTCTGAATTGAAACTTTTTCTTTAGAAGGGAGGTGAGGTTCATGAGACTCAGGAAGCTCACAAACCTTTAGAATCCTAGAAAGCTCGACAAGGCTCCCATTCCCCTAGGTTGAACAAACAGTAAGAGTTGCTATGGAGAGAGGAGACTCTCCAAACTGCTATACAGACTGCATGTGCTGCTGGGAGCTCCTAGGATGCAGCTTTTATGAGTTGTCATCTAAATAGTGCTGTCACACAAATGCCTTTGAATCATCTGTAATTCTTCAAGTAACTCTTCACCCATACTTCAGTCACACTACTAATAACTAGGTCAGTGACTTACAATGTTGGATTTTGCAATATTCTTACTTTGGTCTGTCATCCGTGCGTTATGTAGGGTCAATAGAAATTTGCTTGTGGCATGTCCAGTAAAAGTCACACAAAACATGAGTGGTATTTACCAGAGTTGGAATTTGAAAAGAGATGCTTGCCTATAGTTTTTACTCTTAAGTTCTGATGCTATGTTTTTTCCTAGAACATGTACTTCCCATCTGATTTAAATTAACTAGTTATTCTACATTCTCAGGCATATCACACTATTATTTTGAATATTGTTTTTGATTGAACAAAAGCATGCATATATTCATGCATATACAGGTATCAAGGTGAATTTGTTGGTGTTTTATTTTTTAGATAGAAGGCAAGTTTTGTAGATGTCATGATGGACCATAAAGTCTGTTAATAGTTTCTTGAGCTGTAGGCATGACCCTATATAAAATGACATTACTGAATTATGGAGTCTTAATATTTTATCTATATCAAAAGTTTTCTCAAAACATAACAAAGAACTATTAATACAAAATCAAACTTGTAATGCATCCAAGATGTTTCTAGAAGGGCTTGTTCATGATGCATAGTGAGACATTACTATGGTTCTGAATATAAATAACACACACTATTTGTTCTGCACATGCCATTGTAGCCCATACTGTCAGTAAACACTGCCTGTATCGTTCCAGCTCAGATTCTGCATAAGCTGCAATTATTTTAAACTGTACATGCAGAGTTTTTCACTCATAGAATTATAGAATATAAATAGTCTATTTTTCTATTGTTATTCCTCTATATGTAAGTACCAAAGTGGAATGTTTTATTTTTAAAATGACTGAATTCAGGTAATATACACAAATTACAAAAGGTTTTGTAAGTTAATGGTTATTAAGTTTTAATTCTGTCATGCATTTTTCATTACGGGCTGAACAAGTGCATAAAAATGTATGTGATGTTTTAAATGTAATATCCAATATAATGCCTTATATCTTTGGAATGTCTATCTATATAAAGTTCATTTTGAGCATTTGCTCATCTCTATCTGTTTTAGATGCTGGTGATGCTTGAGAAAAGACAGAAGGTACATTCTCAGGACAACTGGAATTAGAGTATGTTGTGCCTTACTTTACGTATAGACAAAGTAAAGACAAGGACTATTGGAGACGTCTGGAATCAGGGCTCTCAGATCTGAGTATGCATTTGGATCCTCTGCAAGATCAGCTGACTGTAGATGGATGGTACTCTTATATCTCACAAAGATTCTGGCTAAGTTGGGCTGGAGTTTTTTACTAAGTTCTCCTGTGACATTGATGATGCTGAATACAGGCCATGATTTTTTTTTTTTTGTCCTAGAGGAGTTGAATAACATTGTTAGAACACAAGTTTTACAAACAGTGAGACAAAGGTTATCTGAAGATGTTTCCATTGGCGTTTTGGTAATTCTTCTGCAGAGTTGACTTAACTGTAAATTTTAAACTATTATTGTAAATAATATTATAAAAATAAAAACATAATTTAAACTACTAAGTACTGGTAATAGAAGTAAGTTGCAATATATGAACCCCCAATTCCTTGAACTCATAGGTCTTGAAACAATATTTTGGAGTGAATGCAGCTAGACCAGAGTGAGCTTAGATGAAATAGTATTAGGAGCATATTTTAATTATTGTCATTCCTGCCAACTTTCATAAAATATTTTTAACACCTGTTGGCTCCAGAGAGGAAAACAATGGAATACTAAGAGAAGGATGTAAGGTGATATGTGTCAGGGAGTGAGAAGAGAGGAAAGAGGGAAGAATAATAAGGATTATAAAATTTTAGAAAAACTTTAATGAATAACATTTGTTAAGACAATACAATAGGAAAATCTGTAAACTGTATATACTTTTTATACAAAATAAGTTTATATAATAAAAACACACAATTTGACTAAAATAGTAAGTAAAAAGTAATGTGTGTGTGTGTGTGTGTGTGTGTGTGTGTGTGTGTGTGTGTGTGTATGGTTCTGGAAGATTCCAAATGAAAAAAAATTAATGATCAATATATTTCTTTAAAAGATACTTTGAAAATATACTAGGTTATTATTTTACTGGAACCTAACATGTTATTTGTAAATTGAGAATTTTTGAAGTTTTTTTTAAAACCTTTATGGCTTTATAATTCTGCCCTTTGTGTAAGACAAAGAAGCATTAATATTTATTTAGCATGTTCTGTCATGTTTGACAGTAAGCCTGCTAGCCAACAGCACTTGTATTAAATGTACTTGGCAACAAGATGGCCGTGCTGTACAAATTAGATTTCCTTCTTTGGCGTAGGCAGGAGTTTCATCACCAGTCTTGTGTCATTTCTAGCCTAGCTTTTCTCAGCCTGAGCTTTCATCTCTTGTTATTTCTATATTGGATGACCCTAACGTTTTCAATGGAGATAAAATATGAAAGAAGTTTCCCTTTGAGGTTTGTGTGTATCTACAAAAGTCAACTTTAAAAGGCTTATTATATTGTAATTTCAAAAAGTATGGCATGGGTTTCTGACCTCCATTTTTATTTTGGGCTATTCAATTAACTAAAATATAAGGACATTTATCTTATGTCACAGGCTGACCATGTACAAGTTAGAGCAATAGAGACGAAAACTATTTGAAACCAGGAAGAAAAATTGAAGGTCACAGTGTATCAGGTTTTTCAGAGATATTCACAAGCATCAGTAAAAGTCTCCATAACATAAATGGGAGCTAAGGCTCACTGAAGCTTATTTGTCTAAAGCCACACTGATGTGTATTATTAGGTTACGATTCCAAGAGCCTAGGTAGTATTCATACCTCCAAATACTTAAGCTTTCTGTAATCAAAGAGTAAGTGTGAAGCTTAATTATTGTTAGGTAAATGTGTTTTAATACATTTTACCAAGTGTATGTTTCATCATGAGAAAACTTTACTATTAACTTAATATGTTTCAAATAATAATTTATTTCCAGATTATATAAAGTAAAACGTTACACATATAAATAAACATGCTTGCTTTAGTCCAGACACTAGCTGAGGAGAGGTAGAACCTGGGACACAAAAGTCATAATTATTGTATGAGTTTATAAAATTATGAAATAGAAGTAAAGTGAAACCTGAAAAAAGAATAACACAGTCCAATTTTACATAAAACAGTAGGTGTAGAATTTTTTAAATGTAAAATATTTAAAATATTTGAATATTAAATTGCAACTTTTCTTAATGTGGGTTGATGAAAGAATTGTGATTGTATTTGTCTCTAAGAATCATATGTTGGAAACCCAACCACCAATATGATGGTTTAGAAAATTACGGATCTGTTAGATGATTGTATCTGGAGAGTTCTACAGCTCTTAATGAGATCATAAAAGATGGCTGTGCTGTACAAATTAGATTTCCTTCTTTGGCGTAGGCAAAGTGGTCCAAGAACTGTTTTGCTCAAAATTCCCCATTACCCAAGGCAAAGGAGGAAGTCTGCACTCCAGAAGAAGGCTCTTAAGAATCACATCTCTGATGGTACCCCATCGTCCAGCCTCCAAATGTGTGAGCATTACATTTATATTCACTGCAAGTGTGGCTTTTCAATACTCTTTCCCACAGCAAACCAGAATAATGGAGGATGAAAAGATAGTTAGAAAATTTATTGTCACTTTCTACCTTAATGTTACAGTATCATTTTTATACACACCGGAAAACATATTCAGCCCAAGATCTAACTGTGATAGAAACTCTTAACTTAGGTTTAGAAGGATAAGTCATTCACAATATGATGACTGAAAACTACTTAAGTCTATAATATGTATTGCTATATTCAGTGGTGAAAAAAGCATTTACTGTGAGATCAGAAAACAATCTACTACTAATATTAATTAATTAATTAAAAGAAAAATCAGCCTTGGCAGTTAGAAAAGAGAAATAAATATTCAGACACAAAGAAAAGAAAACAATGAAATATATAGAAAACTTTACAAAAGACTCTGTACTCCACTGTAGTGTCAGGTTAAGCCTCCTACTTAAATCTGAATTGACAATAGTTACTGAGAACAATCTCTTAGTAGGTCCTCTACTTCAGAGCCAGTGTTAAGATTTGTATAGTCAAATATGAGCCCTACGGATGCAGTGACTGGAGATCCCAGGCGACACTCTGGAAGAATACTCCTTTCTGCTCATAGTCTTTTGGTCAAGGATATTGAAATAGAATACCCGTCTTACCTAGATCTCAGAATTGGGACCTTGGCAGACCTTCTGATCCAAGCTTAAACCTCTTTGTATTCATGAACCTTGAAACACAATCCCTATCAGCATCTTCAAATGTTTTCTAGGGAAGAATTCTGAACTGATTACAGCACTGACTGCAGAATCTGGTGCAGATAACCTTTACTTAAGAATTTACCTTAAATACTTAGGAATGTAATGATAAAACATGGTGGGAAAAGTAGAAAGAATAAAAATTATAACAAAGTAAATAGGATTAGAAAAAATAAATCACAAAATATCAACAAAATAAATTTCAGTCAAACTAAATGAGAATAAAGATGCTGGAAATGAAAATCGGAGCAGAAAAAGGAAACCTTGCCATTCTTAACTCCGAAATGTAAAAGAACACAGAAAACTGTCATGAAGGAATACGCATGAAATATTTGGAAAACCTAGACAAATGGATAACTTCTTGAATATTAGTACCTACTAAAATTAAACCATGAAAAAAATTTTAAAAAATAAACAAAACAATAATGCATAATAGGTTGACACAGATAATAAAAAAATCACTCTTTCATGAAACAAAATTTAAACTTGGTGGTTTTATATATGAATTATACAAAATATTGAAGAATAATTAGTATAATTTTTTGTTAATGTCTTTCAAAATTTTAAATGGGAGAAAATTTTCTAAATTGTTTGATGAGCCCATCACAATTCTACTGTTGAATCTAAAATATATCCAAGGAGATAAGATAAGCAAATATTGTTGACCTTTTTCTTTGACAAGTGAGATTTAAAAATTCTGAAAAAAGTGCTATTAATAGAAAAATCACTAGATTACAGAAATCTGATGTATTATTACTAGATTGGAATTCAACCCAAAAATGTAGAGATAAATTCACACACAGGTTGGTAAACTTAATAAAACAAACCAACACAAAAGACAAAGTCATAAGATTATTGAAATCCATATCTCTTTATGATTTATGAAAATTTTATCTCAAAAAACTAGTATAGAATAAAAAGACCTAGAATAAGAAATGCTGCATATGAAGAATCTCACAGCCTGTTGATATTTGGTCTGTTAGTATGTATTGTAATGCTAAATACTGGCCCTGGCTGCCTCAGGGAAGAGAAACTCTGCACATACACCATGTAATGCAATGTGACTTTACTCCTTAGTTTAAAACTATTTGTTGAATTAAGATGCTGACAGCCTATAGTTGGGCAGAAAAGAGGTAAATGGGATTTTGGTTTCTAGGCTTGGAGTCGGAGGAAACATCATGAAGAAAGAGAGAGAGAGAAGGTGGAGAGAGAAGACACCATGGGGTAGATGAGTCACAAAAAATGTGGCCAGTTGTCGGGCTGTGGAAAGGTAACCTGGTTCTTGGGTTGTGAGTTCGGCCATGCCCCCAGAACTCGGGCTCCTGACAGGAGGTCTAATCTCCATTCAACCTTCACTCTTCAGTGATTTAGGACACAGATTGGGGATGTGATAAAAAGGCCTCAGGCCCTAGAGAGATTTACATGCTAATAAGGGACCTGAAGGCCAGAGGGTGGAGCCAAATAAGCATTCCTCTCCAGCCCCTCCCCCCTCTTCCCCTCCCTATTTAACTCAGGTCTGCCCTGTTTTTTTTTTTTTTTTTTTTTTTTGGTGGGGGCATCCAGATCCATTCACCATTCATCATGCCAATAAACCCATTTTGGAAACCCAAGGACTTTCTCGTGTTTGGGGGCGCGTGCTGTGAGGAGCCTTTAGTGAGCAGCCAGGCCTAACTTCCAGCTGGAGGAACCCAGAGCATTCCCAGCCAACTACACAGGAACCCTGCGGTTCCCCAGCCACTATTACCTACAGCCATTAGGGCTGCACAATTGCGTTAAGAACTACCGAGATGGAACATATAGTAAGTTATAACTCAGGATTACTAGCAGGGAAGAAGACGTGATAGCACAGTAGGTAGATATATGCCTAGCTCTGATTGAGACTGATTATTATTGAGGCTGATTGAGACTTATTATAAATATAAAATTTTTATGTCTTTTACCTGAGAACTTAGTGAATGGCAAGTAGAAACCCCTGAGTGAGATTAAATACTTAGTACAACAACAGCCAATATTACAGTGAATGCAATAATAGTAAAAATGTTTTGTTTTGTTTTTTTAACTTTGGGGAGAAGATAAGAACACTCACTTACAGCACTCAAATTTAATATAGCCCTGCATCATAGCAAAGAAAAGAGAATTTGAAGAGTACAACTAAATTATGTATGTTGATTCTGTCTTTAAAAACCTAATAGTATCAACCACAACTCACAAATGTGAGATAAATGCTAGTTAGTGTATCAATCCAAGAAGTTTCTCCACAGCAAAGAAAACACCAAAGGAGGGTAAGAGCTAGCTTTCAGAATGGGGGTCACTGCCAAAGATACAATGAAGGCTTGACATCCACTATATGTAAGGATCTGAAAAATGTGAACAAGAAAAAATTCCACAAAGTAATACCAAGAAAGGTCTTCACAGCAGAAGACATTCAAATGGTCCCACAACACAGGAAAAATGTTCAGTTTTACTGATCACTAGACTAATTCCAATCAACACCACAATGAAATCTACTGTTGGACTAGCTATCAGCAAAAGAGACAAGACACAGCAATTTCTGTAAGGGACTCAGAGAGACTGGAACTTTAACACTTTGCTGCTAGGATACAAATCTACTGAGTCATTCTAGAGAACAGAATAGAGTTTTCAAAAACCATATGTAGATCAACCATTTGAGACAACAATTTCATGACAGGGTATGTTTGCAAGTTAAATTTTTACACAAAACATACTGTGACACTATTCAAAATAGAAAAGTTTTGAAGCCAAACCAGTTGTCCAGTTAATGGTTGGATAAAGAAAATGTAGTGTATGTACACAGTCAGACACGACTGAAACACAAAAAAAGGGATGAGATCCCTACATTCAGAGAAACAAGCCAGACAATATTGAGAATTGCATTTGCTCTTGTGTTATCGCAGCTATTTTTTTGAAACAATCTGATGTAGTAGAACTGAGTTTCCTTGATCAGTAAGTGGGAGAAATCAGAGTTTTTAAAAATCCCTATGAAAGCTCAAACTCTACCAGTCTGACCACTTGCCATCTCCTAATAACTACATTGGTAGTCAGTAATTATTGAACACCAAATAAAATCTTTCCAAAGAATAACAACTTATAGTTTTACACTGTTTAAGTAAATGTGTGTGTCATGCTTTGGTCTCACTCTGAATTGTCACGTCTCCAGTGGATGACTTAAATTATCCACTGGACAGTCTTCTTGCCCTTAAATAGACAGGAACATAGTTAACATACATGGAAACATAACTTAAATGTTGTGGTCATTTTTGTCCCTGATGTAATGAATGACAAATTCATAGGCTTTATGGATTTTTAGTAATAGCAGGGAAAATGAAGGTGGCTTGGGAGGAGAGGTCACATGAGGGGGCTTTGGGAAGAGAGACTTCCATCGGAATGTAAAGTGAATGAATAAATGAATGAATGAGTGAATGAATGAGGAAAAGCAGAAATAAATGTCCTACAACCCATGGAGGCTGCAAATATTTGACTCTAAAGGAGGGATCATGTGACACTGTTCCATGCAGAACTAAAGAAAACAAAGAGGGTTATCAGAAGATTACAACTTATACACAGAGATTTTCCATTGCAAATTTAGCTCTTCAATAAATTTACTGCAACCCTAGGTCAACACTCACAGCAAGGTCATGCCATTTGTACATTAGCACATGCTGACATAATTCAGTTGTATGGTCTTTAACATCCCAGCTGACATGGAACAAGACAATCTGCTGTATCTACTGGTTTTGTGTTTTAGTTCCGATAGATAGATCTGTTCCTTTCAGTCTAATGAGATTCCACTTGTCACAAGTTTGTGGGTATCTTTAGAATTGTTGTTGGTTTTACTGTTGTAAAACGGGGCTGAGCCCAACATACTATACATCATTGCAAGAAGGCTATGGCAGTCCTTTCACAAGGAGCCCTTGCAGATCAGCTTTGTTCAGGCCTGAGGTGGAGAGCTCTTGACCCTGAACTCATGCTAATAAATCAATGCTATCCATTATTACATCATTTTAAAACAGAGATACACAGGAGGCAAAGTTAATTGTTTCAAAATTGGCATAATGTAACCAGAGAACTTTCCTCTCCTGCCCTCCCAGAGGGCAATAGTTTTGCATTTTCTAATTCAGTGTTCACAACAACCTTGTAGGAAATAAATATTGATGATAGTGAAAAGACAGTGTGTATGCCATGGAACACTAGAACTGTCATATGCATTAAAAGCATCATACCTGATCTGATGTTACTGCCATAGAGAAGAACCTGAGGTCTAAATATATAGGGAAGAGCCTGCCATTGTGTATATATTTGTCAGACTTAGATTGCATCAGAGTTTTGATTCTTTTTTTTTTCATTAGCTATTTTTTCCTAACTTTGCAAAACCACAAACCTTTCACCACAGTATATAGCCATATACTAAAGCTAGAATATTAGGTGTCTAGATGTCCTTGGTTGACATGGAAAGAAAGTCTCAGATTGACATACTGGAGGAATCATCTGTGCACTGTGTGGTCTTTGTCCAGCCTTTCTGTCCTTATCAAAGACAAACCTAATCTCACACTACTCTTGTCTAATTCCAGATAAACACGTAACTCAAAATTCTTTCAAAGATGTTGAGAAGACTTTCTTCCACAGGCTGCCCTTCTCTCAGAAAGCTGAGGACCCGAGAGGTCTTGTTGTAGCCAAGGTTCCACACACTCTGCCTCCCCATGTCCTGTTTGTAGATCATATTTGTCCTGGTATCTGGCTTGATCACAGTGTTGGAGGAGATCAGCCACACTTCCTCAACTGTATGCTGCTCACGGCTACTTCTGCAGAATTGAATATTTCTGACTGAGATCTTTTTCCATTTACTCTCATGTTCTTTATAGGAAACGTCTTGACTCCTGGTGTAGCAGCTAGGATGAGAGTTTCCAGACCCTCATGTAAATGGCCAGTGATGATAGTTATTGGGGATACTTTGGCAATTGTTTTACTAACCTGTGTTTTAGGACATTACATTGAAGAACTTCATCTAAGTGTCTGGATAACAGTCAGGAGTTGTCACATGCTATTTAGGTGTCATCCAAAAGTATGAATCAATTTAACAGAAATGGATTATAACTCTTTTTTTTTTGCACTACCTAGTGATACATCAGTCATTTGTTCTTTTTGAGTAGAGAAGTGTAGTGGTGAGAGATTGACTCTCCAGTGTACTGCCGGTACTAGCTTGCCATCAGCAGCTGTCAACACCACCTGAACCAATTGTTACCATGGCTGTCATTGCTGACATTAGAAGTCAGCAACAGGACAGAATTAACTTCCTGAGTGTCATTCCCATTGCAGAAGAATATGTAAGAGATGCTTTTATTTAGCTTAGTGACATTTGCCACCGAGTACTGACAAAACACCATGTCTAAACAAATGTTGATTGCACAGATTCATCTCCCCATGATAATGAATGCTAAATATGTAGAGGTAATTATACAATAATCTCAAAACCATACACAGTGACTTTTGCTTAATGGGATTACTTTGGAAAGCGTATTTTAATTTTGCACCTGACAGTTGTATGGAAAGAAATCTGGAAAACATTTTAACAGAGCTGCTCTATCTTCCTTTGGTTGACATGGGCACTGTCTGTACTGAGGCTTGCTAAATTAAAGAAAAAGTCTTCTAATTAGTGAATTACAGTGAATTATGAAGGCCTGAACATATTGCTCCCATTTCTTATTAGTCTCGTAGGTATTTTTATAAAGAGATTTAGAGCTAGAAATGGATTTTTTATGAGAATAAAGAATTTTATAGTTTCTACCTCAAATTCTGTGGGGTATAGAGGTAGAAAAGGGATTAGAGGGTGAGGGCTGGAATATAATGAGGTGTTTGGAGAGTGAAGGCTAGGATACATTGAGGAATTGTCTGGTTGAGAACTGGCATAGAAGGAGATAGATTGTGGGGGCTAGGGTAGAATAATGGACTTAAGTGTGAAATGTAGAGTAATATGAAGGGTTGTCAAAATAAAGGTTGGTGTAGGATAAGTTGTTAGAGTTTTAGAATATAGGAAAGGTAGGGAGTAGCACAACATACACTATGCAGACGGAGATATTGGATGGATGAGTCTCTTCTAGATGAGGGCATGAAATGAAACTCTACACTGAAGAAAGTCATGGATTATAAATTAGAATAACGTAACAGACTTTACTACATTAAAATGATTTATACCACATGGTAAATTCCATTGTCTAAGAAATATATTTATATATATACTAATATATAATTATATAATCTGTTAATATATGGTTATATATTATATTAATATTTATATAGTTATACATATATATGGAAAGAATATGATATATATTTATATAGCATATAAATATATTAGTATATAAGACAGTTTATATCTAATTCTAAAATATAATAACATATATGATATGGTCATGTCATATAGTATATGCAGTGTATATTCATATATATATATATATATATATATATATATATACATATATATGTATATATATTCCTTTTTTGTTTTGTTTTGTTTTTGTTTTTCGAGACAGGGTTTCTCTGTGTAGCCCTGGCTGTCCTGGAACTCACTCTGTAGACCAGGCTGGCCTGGAACTCAGAAATCCTCCTGCCTCTGCCTCCCAAGTGCTGGGATTAAAGGCGTGCGCCACCATTGTCCGGTTTATATGTATATTCCTAAGTACACAAATATTATCTTCAAGGTCTCTGTACAGTTCTCTGTTTAGAAATTTTTTATTGGATAACATTTATAGAATAAATATATATTTAGAATATAGGAAAGGTAGGGAGTAGCACATTATACTTACATTTCAGATTTTATCCCCTTACCCCATTCCCCCCCACGAAGGAATCTCCTATCCCATTCCCCCTCCTCCTGCTTCTGTGAGGATGTGCCCCCACCTATCCCACCACTCCCACCTCCCTACCCTTGAATTCCCCCCAGCACCACTCAGTGTCCAACCTTCATGGGACCAAGGATCTCCTCTCCCACCTATGCCTGGCAAGGCCATCATCCTCTACATATACAGCTGGAGTCATGGGTCCCTCCATATGTGCTCCCAGGCTGGTGGTTTAGACCCTGGGGAGCTCTGGTTGGTTGGTATTGTTGCTCTCTTCATGGGGCCACAGCCGTTTCAGCTCCTTCAGTCTTCTCTCTAACTTCTCCTTTGGGAACCTCTTGATCAGATAAATAGTTAGCTCTGAGCATCCGCCTCTGAATATGTCAGACTCTGGCAAACTTCTGAGGAGACAGCTATGTCAGCTCCTGTCAGCATGAACTTCCTGAAATCCACATCAGCATCTACCTTTGGTGATTGCACATGGGATGGATACCCAGGTGGAATGGTCTCCAGATGGCCCCTCCTTCAGTTTCTGTCTCACTCTTTGTCTCCGTATTGGCTCCCATGAGTATTTTGTAGGACCAGTAAAACTGAGGCACCCACACTTGGTCTTCCATCTTCATGAGCTTCATGTGGTCTGTGAGTTGAATCTTGGCTATTTCAAGATTTTGGGCTAATATCCACTTCTCAGTGACTAAATACCATGTGTGTTCTTTTGTGATTGGGTTACCATACTCAGGATGATATTTTCTAGTTCCATCCATTTACCAAAGAATTTCTTGAATTAATTGTTTTAACAGCTGAGTAATACTCCATTGTGTAAATGTACCACATTCTTTGTATTCATCCTCTGCTGAAGGACATCTGGATTCTTTCCAGCTTCTGGTTATTATAAATAAGGCTGCTATGAATATAGTGGAGCATATGTCCTTGTTATATGTTGGAGCATCTTCTGGATATATGCCAAGGAATGGTATAGCTGGGTCCTCAGGTAATGCTATGTCCAATTTCCTGAGGAACCACAAGCCCAGACTGATTTCCAGAGTGGTTGTACCAGCTTGCAATCCCACCAACAATAGAGGAGTGTTCCTCTTTTTCCACATTCTAACCAGCATCTACTATCACTAGTTTTTGATCTACTAACTTACATCTACTAAGTTTTTGATCTTAGCCATTCTGACTGGTATGAGGTGGTATCTCAAGGTTGTTTTGATTTGCATTTCCCAGATGACTAAGGATGTTGAGCATTTCTTAAGGTACTTCTTGGCCATTCCAGTTTCCTCAGTTGAGAATTCTTTGTTTAGCTCTGTACCCCATTTTTAATAGGGTTATTTGGTTGTCTGGGGTGTAATTTCTTGAGTTCTTTCTATATGTTGGATATTAGCCCTCTATTGGATGTAGGATTGGTAATGATCTTTTACCAATCTATTGGTTGCCATTTTGTCCTATTGATAGTGTCCTTTGCCTTATAGAAGCATTGCAATTTTATGAGGTCCCATTTGTCAATTCTTGATCTTAGAGCATAAGCCATTGGTGTTCTGTTCAGGAACTTTCCCCTGTGCCTAGGTATTCGAGGGTCTTCCACACCATCTCTTCTATTAGTTTCAGTGTATCTGGTTTTATGTGAAGGTCCTTTATCCATATGGACTTGAGCTTTGTACAAGGGGATAAGAATGGATTAATTTGCATTCTTCTACATGCTGACCTCCAGTTGAACCAGCAGCATTTGTTGAAAATGCTGTTCATTTTCTAATGGATAATTTTAGCTCTCTTGTCAAAAATCAAGTGACCATAGGTGTGTGGGTTCATTTCTGGATCTTCAATTCTATTCCATTGATAGTCCTGCCAGTCTCTGTACCAATACCATGCAATTTTTAATCACTATTGCTCTGTAGTACAGTTTGAGGTCAGGGATGGTGATTCTCCCAGAAATTCTTTAATTGTTGAGAATAGTTCTCACTATCCTGGGTTTTTTGTTATTCCAAATGAATTTACAAATTGCTCTTTCTATCTCTATGAAGAATTGATTTGGAATTTTGATGGGAATTGCATTGAATCTATAGATTGCTTTTGGCAATATGGCCATTTTTACTAAATTATTCCTGCAATCCATGAGCATGGGAGATCTTTCCATCTTCTTTGATTTCTTTCTTCAGAGACTTAAAGTTCTTGTCATACAGATCTTTTACTTGCCTGGTTAGATTCATTCCAAGAGATTTTATATTATTTGTGACTATTGTGAAGGGTGTCATTTCCCCAATTTTTTTCTCAGCCTGTTTATCATTTGATTAGAGAAAGGCTACTGATTTGTTTGAGTTGATTTTTATAACCAGCCACTTTGCTGAAATTGTTTATCAGGTTTAGGAGTTCTCTCGTGGAAGTTTTAGGGTCTCTTAAGTATGCTATGATCTGCAAATAGTGAAATTTTGACTTCTTCCTTTCCCATTTGTATCCCTTTGACTTCCTTTTGTTGTCTAATTACTCTGGCTAGGACTTCCAGTACTATATTGAATAGGTTGGGGTAGAGTGGGCAGCCTTATCTAGTCCCTGATCTTAGTGGGTTTGCTTCAGGTTTCTCTCTATTTAGTTTAATGTTGGCTTCTGGCTTGCTGTGTATTGCTTTTACTATGTTTAGGTATGGGCCTTGTATTCCTGATCTTTCCAAGGTTTTTAACATGAAGGGATGTTGAATTTTGTCAGTTTTTTTTCTCAGCATCTAGTGAGATGATTATGTGGGTTTTTTTCCTTTGAATTTGTTTATACAATGGATTACATTGATGGATTTCCTTATATTGAACCATCCCTGCATTCCTGGGATAAAGCCTTCTTGATCATATTGGAAGATTGTTTTGATGTGTTCTTGGATTCAGTTTGCGAGAATTTTATTGAGTATTTTTGCATCGATTTTCATAAGAGAGATTGGTCTGAAGTTTCCTTTCTTTGTTGGGTCTTTGTGAGGTTTAGGTATGAGCATAATTGTAGCTTCATAGAACAAATTGGGTAGTGTTCCTTCTGTTTCTATTCTGTGGAATAGTTTGAAAAGAATTGGTATTAGGTCTTCCTTGAAGGTCTGAGAGAATTCTGCACTGAAACCATCTGGTTCTGGACTTCTTTTGGTGATATTGTACAGTTCTGTGTTTATAAATTTTTATATATAACAATAATTAATGAAAAAAGCCATAAACTTGAAAGAAACTATCAAGAGATATATAGGAGGGCTTTGAGGGAGGAAGAAAAGGGAATGGTAAATGATGTATCATAACATTAGAAAAAGCAATATAAACAACCAAAAATATAGAAAGAGGGGCTGTATATCACTAGCGTCAGAGAGTCTGAACAGCGTGCTGAGGACTATAGCTAAGGAGATCTCCTATGTAGTTTGAGGTTTTTCAGGGCAGATCAGTGGACTGAAGTTTATAGCTGAAAATCTCAGTTCTAAAAACCACTGCCACATATGAAAAAGCTGATGTCCTGGTGATCAGGAAGCAGTCTGCACTCAAGAGTGGTTCAGAGTCACAATTGTCCTTATGTAATGTGTGTTTAAAAACATATACACAATATGTACACCTTATCTTTTCATAGTTCCAACTACTTTTCTGTATACTTAGCAGTTTCTGAGATAGAAACTTTAAAACATTCTTTATTCTCGTGCAGTATCTATCAGTGGTTCTATATTGTCTTTGTAAAGATACTTATGAGACTAATATGAAACTAAAAATTTTGATAATTCACTCCCATTTACAGAGAGATATGTGGTTCTTATAGAGATTATACACAAACACACACACACACACACACACACACACACATATACACACACACATACATATGTGAAACTACACACAGAGAGAAAGGGCCTCCTCACACATGCTAGCAAAACACTCTACACTGACATATATTGAACCAGTCTTCTTCATTGGTGTTTTACAGTAACTAAATTGTCTAGGCTATTTTCAAAACAACCATGTTGTACTCCATAGTGCCTGGATATCATCAAATATACAGATTATCCAGACTAGTGTTCTTGGAGTGCAAAGGCCAAAGAATGCTGATCTTCTGAAGTCAACTCAATCGTAAGTAGTATGAACTTTAAAGTGAGAAAGACATGAAATCTGCATCCAGCTGTGCATTTATTATGTTTGTAACTGAACAATGCATTTAGCCAGGTTCATATGAAAATACTTTAACTGTGGTAGTATGGAAATAATAACTTATAATTAGTACTTTGTTTAAATAAAAATTAAGTACAGTTTCTGATAATAAATGCTGGCTTTAAAAGACCAGTATTTTTTTAATTTATAATAAAATAACTCTCTCATTTGATGTAATCATGGGTCCTTTCAATGTTAAAAGTGTCCTCGTATGACACATAGTTGAGACAAAGAAGAGCAAATTGTCAGTTTCAAGACTTTTAGAGCTACTGTTCAGTAATAGCCAATGTTGAAATATTGGTACTCGGTAGGTTCGTCTAACATTGTCTCTGGTGCCATTTGTAGCAAGGAATGAACATTCCTATTCATCAGGAATAGGAATGTATCCCTGAGACATTCATATCAATCTATCTGACTTTGCTAGGGTAAATTGCTAACACAGCATAATGTTTCTCCAGACAGTCTATTGGAGGGCCCTGCTGATGACATTGCAACCAATAGATATATGTAGAATTTCTGTATTTGCTCTTGCTTTTTGCAAACCAAACAGGCAAGAGCATGTGACTGTTTCACTGAAGAGATGCTAAAGGTGTGTGCTTTCCTCCTTCTAGATGAGTTCTGCCTCATACACTAAGGAGTAAACTGTATGCTGTCTCCTTTGGGAAAAAATACATAGATTAATGTTAAGACATATGATTTTGTCTCAATCTTGCTCTTAGGAATGAGTAAAATTCAATAACATATAGTCATTAGATTTGTGGATGATTATTGTTGTACCTGGATTCTGAAATGTTCTTTGGCATTTCCAGTCACCACACCAGTTAAGAAATAATTTAAAATTTCTCATCCCTTCTTGCTACTAACTTTTATAATTTCACAGTAAAACTTCATTTCTTCTGGCACCCTAAAAATCTCTCAGAATCCTTCATTGTTTGGTAAAACAAGGATTTAATGTCATTTCTCAAATTATTTATTTTTATTTTATATGTATGAGTGTTTTGCCTGAATGTCTGTCTGTACACACTCTGAGAGCCTGGTATGCATGTAGCCCAGCAAGGGCATCAGGTCTACTGTGACTGATTTACTGTTGGTTATGAGCTGACACATTGGTGCTGAGAAACAAACCCCAGTCCTCTGCAAGAACAGCAAGTGTTTAAAACTGCTGAGCCATCTTTATGGCTTCCTAATACCTTCTGAAACAAGAATTTTTAGAGTTTTTGAAGTACTTGTTGTAAACCCTCTCCTTTGGCAGGCACTCCCTTGGGCACCTGAAGTTTCAGAACTGCCTGAAGTGTGGCCAGCTATTGTATAACTTGTGCTATGACAGGAACAGATTCCATGACCAAAAGTTGTAGATAATAAGGAAGCTTCACACAGTCTCATAAAGTTTATCATAAGCATCATGATGAAGAATGTCTGTAACTGTCTAATCCAGTGTTCCCCAGCTAAACAGTACATTCATCTCCCAGCCAAGGTATATCATCACGCTATGGCTCAGACTCTGGTGGGTGTGAATTTTAAAGCATTAATCTCCAGGCAATTCAAACACTATAGGCTCATGAGGACTGATAATAGTTTACACTATCAGTTATGATAGGGTAGCACCTTTAAAGGATTGTGATTTCCTATCTGATATTTATTATGGATGGAGTTTTTCTTCATGGTGTGTGCTGAGTTTTTTTCTCATAGCTTATGGAAGGCATTGTCTTTGCTACTTCTTGTCATGTCATCATTGCTGGGGTCATGACCCCTCCACAGGTTAAGATTTCCCTTTACCTTCCTCATTTCCCCCATGGCATCTATAAGCATTTGAAAGCAAGAACCAAAGCCAGAAACTTCTTTCTTTTGTTCTACTGTCAAAGCTATTTTACATATTGTTTACAATGATATATTAAGGTGACTTTTAAATTTCCAGACTATATCATAATAAGATCTATTTCCGGTTGGGCTGTTGGAATAGATAGAAGGTCTCTCATGTCCACATTGCCTTGGAATTTGTTTCTTTTCCAGTAAACTTTTTTTTTCTTTCTCAAATTACAGTCATTTGAAACTTGATCCGGGCATTCTTCATCTTTAAGACTGATAAATATTCCTGGCTATTCAGATCCTCCAGTTCCTCTTTCTGTCACCATTTCAGCATTCTCAGCAAGACTGTGACTTACTTACCAGATATGGAGTCTTCACCTGTTGTTATTTCTCCCTTCTTTTCTTTCTTCTCTTTTCCCTTCTCCTCTTTCTCCTTATCCTTCTCTTTCTCCTCTCTGTCTCTCTTTCTTTCTCTCTCTCTCTCTCTCTCTCTCTCTCTCTCTCTCTCTCTCTCACACACACACACTTTTTGAAACAATATTTTACTGTCCAGCTGAGATTTGGCTGGGATTTATCACCATCCCCATCCTCAGCCTCCTATATACTGGGATCTCACACTCTGTGATTAATAGGTCTTCCTTTAGAAAGTGTCTGATATTTCTGCCTGTGGTGCTAAGAAGACTGTCTACAATAGATCTTGTTGAAGAGGACCAAGAGGAAGCAAGAAACACCTGAAAATGTGTGTTAGTCACTTCCTCCTGCAGAATAATCCCTGTACTGTGCTCCCATGCCTCATCTTGTATTTGTTTGTGTTTGTTTGTTTTTGTTTTATTTCTGTTGGTTTTTGTTCATTTCTTTAGTTCTCTATGACCTCAACAAGGAAGCATCCTGCCTCTCAGGAACCTCTAAGTTTAATGGACTACTAGATCTCAGCCAGATGGTGCTTTTGTAGTTACGTGTTCATGAAACTTGGCTCCATCTGCCGAAATCTCTTCTGGGAGAATTGTTGGTTCGTATTATTACAGGGATAGATGCTTGAATTGCAAAGGGGAAACTCAATATCAAGTAATAATTTGATGTCATGCTGTTCACAGTCTGTGACAGACATCTAGAGCACATGACCTCCTCTGGGCCTTTGGGACATGTTTGCCACTATCTCAAGTATTTAGGTCTTTATATAGCTCTCTGTTTTGGGCAGTCCATGAGTCCAGATCAGTTGAGATATTATTTCTCATTTTTATTTTTCACTGGCTCAATTTGAGACTGCCTTTTTCCTTCCACTTCTCCTACAGGCACATTGGAGTCTGAATTTATGGTCCCATTCTTTGTGTTGTGTGCAAATTCTTGATATCAGCATATAAATTAAGATCTTTGTATGTTAAAAAAAAGAGTTAAATTTCAAATTGTAGAATTTCTAGAAACTTGAGTAATTTCATTATTATACTTCAAAATAGACAACTGACCATATCATTACAAGCTGAAATTGTTTCCCTTGCTTTAGCCTCTTGGCTGGTAAGGTTAAAGCAAGTGCCACCATGCCAAAATAATCTTACATATACTATGTTGAAAGTAAAAGACAGAAGGAGAAAAAGGGATAGTGGTTGAATATACCTCAGATGCAAGTTTTACCTTCATATTTTAAGATAATTGGTATTACAAACTGGCATCATATGAAGCATCTTTTTGAACATTGTGGAATCTTCCAGTATCTAAGAGGCTACTGTTTTTTTGTATGTGTCATTACACTTTCTTCAGGAATATTCTAAGCTTCCAAACAACAATGGTTTACTTTCTGAAACATTCTCACATCAGAAATGATTCAGGAATATTTCTGATTCAAAGCTGTTACCCTGGCAATCTCAATATCTTTCTTTCATACTCTGTATTTTACCTTATAGCTATTTCACTTGCCAATAAGGTTGTAGATCTTCTTCGCCTTCTTCTCTTCTTCTTCTTCTTCTTCTTCTTCTTCTTCTTCTTCTTCTTCTTC
>JANHMN010000006.1:77798984-77811167 GCA_030674055.1 Rhabdomys pumilio | reverse complement strand
ATATATATATGCCTCAGATAACTTTGGAAGACAGCATTTCTGACAGAGGGAGTGACATCAAGGCCAGCTTCAGTGTGTATGTATTAACATATCTAAAGAAGGCTGTGTTAATCACAAGAGGGATTATTTTGTAATGTTGATAAACAAGTGAAAGAGAGCACAGGAGGTATTACTAGCCCCAGGAAAACACCTCCTCAGCTCTGCTCCTCAGTAGAAGATGATTGCTTGATCAACACCATACAAGTATGTGTGGGCTGTTATTTAATTATACTGAAATGTGCATGTCTACTCTGAGCCTACAGTTTGATGCCAAGCAGATGCTCATAATGTTAACTAGTTAATTAAAAAAAAATCAGTAGTAAAGGTATTTTAATAGCTTTCTACTTGTGGTTTGAATGAGAATGGTACCCATAAACTTATGTTTAATATTTGGTCTCTAATATGTGTAGGTGTTAGAGAAGGATCAGAAAATGTGGCCTTGTTGGAAGAGATGTTACTGAGAATTGTCTGTGGTTTCAAAAGCTACTTGCCATGTGCATTGCAATCTTTGCCTACCACGTTCAGTGCAAGAGGTGGGCTCTCAGTTGTTCCTGCTGTCATGCCTTCACTCTGGCATCATGGGCTCTCAGCCTTGGAATCCCAATCCCATTTAAATGCTTTCATTTACAAATTACTTTGGTTATAACATTTTATCACAGCAATAGAAAAGTAGCAATTACACTGGCTGTGTCAACTTAGGCCTTTTTGAAAATATGGTGTTTTAGCATCTTTGTAATTATTCAGTAATCCACATATACACTATCCCCCCCACATACATACAAGAAGTAGAGTTAGTATTAATGACTGAGATTCAAACAGAAGAACCTGCATTTCCCTCAGTTGTCTATCAAGGGAGTTAGCTGCTAAGAAAACATATGTAGCTTGTGAATTTTCTATTTTTCAATAAAGTTTGGCATACTGAAAAGACATCAATACGTGTCTATGCTTTTAGCATAGTTTGATCTTGAAAATATTAAAATAGAATTTTAATTTGCTCTTTTTATTAAAATACTAACCACAATTATTTTTAACAAAACATAATAATGTTCAGAAGAGAGCAGATATAATAATGAACATTTGGGACACAAAAGCAAGTACTGAATTTCCCCCATTTAAATAAATTTGCAGTGAATTGGAGAAGAGAAATTTACTCATTAACAACTTAAAATCTGTTTTCCTCTATATTTATTCAAAGTTCATTACACATGACTCATAAAATGATACTGCGCCTTCTCTAAAACTTCCAAGTTACCACAGTAGCTATTCCATCCCACTAGCATGTGACACCTGCCTCCAGTCCAAGTAGAGAATATGTTCTTCTTAAATATATAGTTAGAAACATGATTTATTACATATCATATCCAAGAGGTCCAATGAGCAGCTGAAAGCGTCAGATGCAGATCATTACACCAAACCAATGGACAGAAACTGGGGACTCCTGTCATTGAATTGGGAAAAAGCATTGAATTGGGAAGCTAAGGAGAAGGGTGGCTCCATGGGAAGACCAACAGTCTCAAATGCCTTGGACCCTTCAGATCTCTGAGACACTGAGTCACCAACCAGGCAGCATACACTAGCTGATATGAGACCCTGCCACATATATAGCAGAGGACTGCTTGGTCTGGCCTCAGTGAGAGAAGATGCACATAACCTTCAAGAGACATGAAGCCTCAGGGAGTGGGGAGGCATGCTGGGTTGAGAGTGGGGCGTTGGGACATCCTCTTGGAAACAGGGAGAGGAGGTATGGGATGGTGAGTGGTCAAGGGGCAGACCAGAAGGAGGATGACTAGACTGCAAAAGAGGATTAAAGAAGAAAGAAGGGCAAAATCCAGATTATACCACAATTACATAGATCTATGTGACTATCAAAAATGGCTGTAATATATACATGGACAGGATATCAAATGTTGATTGCTTTTAAGGGGAAAAAAGATTTCAGGAACTGCTTGTGCTGTGTTAACCTTATAAAATAATTCAGTCTTAAATAATGTGTTCAGGAGGAGCATACTCTGATAATGGGAGAGTTTTCCTCAGAGTTACTGTCCCTAAGTAAATGAATGTTCAAAAAAAATCATGACAATAATGAATAGGGATGGTATTTACAACAGATGCATGGTAAAGAAAAAACTGAGTCACTGTCAATATTAGAAGAGATAAGTTGTAACCTGTTCTGTGAATGACTGTCATTCTATGGTGAAAATGAAAGAATATAAGCACATTCATGGAATTGGAGAATCCTAAAAACAAACCAGCAACACTCAAAATAACAAATGTATGTACTCCCATTTACAGGGCTTTGAAAAGGGGCAGGACCAAGTGATTCTCTTTAGATTTGCCTGGCTTGTACTTGACAGTAGGAAAAGCTATAAAGAGATGTTCGTTATCAAAGTAAAAAAAATGAGTCAAATTTAAAATAAATTAGCAACTATAACTTTAATTTCAAGTTTGATATTAGAAATTTAAACACAAACAATTTTTTTCCAACTCTCAATGGAATATTACCAGTAAGCACCCTTCCAAGTAGCAGTAGCCTATAAACCTTCTGATATGCACCAGTTTCCATCTGCTCTAACTACATGTCGAAAAACAACTGAAAAGAGAAGGGATTTACTGTGGTTTATAGCTTCATAGGTTCAGTGATCACCTTATTTCATTGCTGTCAGTCTGTGACCCATCACAGACCATCGTGGTGGCAGAAGCACACTGTAGGAAAAGTTTCTCACCTTCTGGAACAGAAAAAGGGAACAGAATATGTCCTGTAATGCATTCACTTCTACAGCTTCCTTCTTCTTACATTCTAGTCCTTTTGTCTCGAGAAGGTACTCTGCAGGCTATTGAAAGAGAAACTTGGACACCAAGCGAGCCACAAAAACGCTCCATCTACAATCTGTCCTGCCTGCAAGATGTGCTGGGACAATGGTGGTACAGAACTGTAGGGGTGTCCAACCAATGTTTGGTTTAACTTGAGGCCCATGTCATGAGAGGGATCCCATGCTCTACACTGTCTGGATGGCCAGGAACCAGAGACTGAATAGCCCAGACACTTAGGGTAGAACCAAACATAACTAGCAAAAAGAATTACCTTTCAAATATGTGATTTTTAAGGATATTCTTCTATACTCATAAATTGGTGCCTTGTCCAATTATCTTCCGAGATTCTTCCTCCAGTAGCAGATGGGAGTGGGTGCTGGACGTGCAGAAAGTGAGGTCTACCCTTAGTTAGACATTCAAACAGAGAGGTCACCATCTTAATTGGATGTTTCCATTAGTTCCTTCCTTCAGTAATCTGGGAACCCTGTGCAAGAATGGAGGAAAATCTGTATAAATCAAGGGGAATGGAAAACACAAGCAGAGCCCAGCTCGCTGAATCAACTAAGCAGAGTTCACATAGACCCTTAGGACTGAAAAGGCAAGCATGAAGTCTGCATGGGTGTGCACCAGGTCCTCTGTGTATATGCTATGGCTATTAGCTTGGTGTTTTTGTGAGACTCCTAACTGTAGGAGCAGGTGAGTCTCTGTCCTGCTCTTGGGACACTTCCTCCTATCGGGTTGCCTTGCACAGCTTCTGTATGAGGGTGTTCTTGTATCTTATTGTATCTTGTTTTCTTGTTCTCGCTGTTTACACTTGGAGATCTGCTCTTTTCTGGAGAGGAAACAGTGGGGGAGCAGGTCTGGGGAGAGGGGAGAGGACAGCTAGGAAGAGTGGAGAGAGGGGAAAACTATGGTTGGGATGTATTATATAAGAGAAAAATCTTTTTTTTTATTGAAATAAAACATTTCCACTTCCTTAACAACCACATCTTACATACTTTTCTCCATGTCAAAATAATCCACTCAGTTATGAATCTGTCAGTGAATCAATCCCTCGGGGCAATTATGTCCTAAAAGCCCCAACATCTGAAGACCAGACTTTGTCAACCCATAAATTTTAGTGGTGATGCTCTCTACCAGTATAACATGGACACTGTCTGATCTGTTATCTGAGCACAGTCAAGACATCTCAAAAAACAAAAACAAAAACAAAACAAAAAAAACAAAACAAACCAAAACAAAACAAAACAAAAAAAAAAACCCAGAAACCAAAAACCAAAAAACAGTGATTTGTCCCTAAATTCCTCAACACTGAGCAAGTTTTATATTTAGTAAGGAGAAAGTTTTCTAATCATTGTAGCCAAACGTGATCATTGCTGCCCATTTGACTGCTTTATTTAACATATAAGTGATTTCATTCTCACATCAGTTTATAGCTCAGATAAGATATGCTAAACTTTGTCTAGATTTATTGAGGTAAACTGTGTTTGATTTGTTGTGACTTGATTTTTTTTATGTGTGAGGAAACGGAGTTAAAGAAAATTCAAGGATATTGATTGCCTGACTTAACCGGAATTGTGCTGCAGGAGGTTGGTATTAAATACAGTGAATTTTAGGCCCTGCAGCATAATGTTGCCATAATGAGAATCCCCATGTGGACTACAGAAGCGTTACAGGTAAATAGACAGACTGACTTTAGAAATCAACCTCATAAAGACATGGCATTATTTCAAAATCTATTTAGTAACTTCTAGCATCATCTTTCTTTTCCACAAAACTCTCAGTTTTCCTGTTTTGCTTGTCTCACTGACTAGTGATAACTCTTCCAACTGCTCAGGACAAATCTTTGATTTTAAGTATTAGGATGCGTGTGTGTGTGTGTGTGTGTGTGTGTGTGTGTGTGTGTTTCTTTATTTGACTTCTCTTAGCTGATTTATTGAGGGTACTTTATTTTTTATTTTTTATTAATCATTTTGTTTACATTTCAAATGGTATCCTCCTTCCCATTTATCCCTCCACAAACCTCATCATCCAATCTCCCATCTTCCTTTTCCCTTTGCTTCTATGAAGGTGCTTCTCCACCCATTCACTCACACCTGCCTCACTCCTTTAGCATCTGCCTACACTGGGGCATCAAGCCTCCCTCTCCTCCCAATGATGCAAAATAATACCATCCTCTGCTACATATATATCTGGAGTCCTAGCTCCCTCCATTTATACTCTTTGGTTTAGTCCCTGAGAGCTCTGGGTGGTCCAGTTATTTGATACTGGTTTTTTGTATGGGGTTGCAATCCCCTTCAGCTCCTTCCATTCTTCCCTTAGCTCTTCTATTGGGGTCACAGGACTCAATCCGATGGTTGACTGTATCTGCATCTGTATTGGTCAGGTGCTGGTAGAACCTCTCAAGCAACAGTTTTATCGGGTTTCTGTCAGCAAGCACTTCTTGACATCAGCAATAATGTAGGGGTATTGTGTCTGCAGATAGGATGGTCCCCTAGTTGGGGTGATCTCTGGATGGCCTTTTCCTTATCTTTCCTTTGGACAGGAGCATTTCTGGATTAAAATTTTGAGATGGATGGGTGGCCCCATCCTTCAACTGGGGACTATGCCTATCTACTGGAATTGTTCCCTAATGTTTGTATCTCCCTTTGTTGAATACTTTGGCTAAAGTCATCCCAGTTGTTTCCTGGGAAGCTCTTGCTTCCTTAGAGTCTCGAAGTGTCCAGTGGCTACTCCAATTCCCTGTTCCTCATACCTCAATTGCTACATGTTTCTATTCAATTTCTGGACCCTCTGTACTTCTCTCTAGTCCCTTCTTATACCTATTCCTGTCCCCCTCTTTTTGCCCCCCTCTCCTTCCAAGGTCCCTCCCTCCTTCTACCTCCTGTGATTATTTTGTTCCTCGTTCTATGTGTGTTTATTTTCCTTTATTCCTGTCAGTCAATTTTCAGTGAGACCTTCCTGGTCTACTTTTAAAACTTTCTAGTCACGGGAATCATTTTTTTCTATCAGGGTCAGGAGCATTTTTCTTAATGAGCCAGGAGGAAAATATTTCAGAGTTCATTACCATTTGGCCTCTGACACAATGATTTCACTGGGACACAGAGACAAGTATAGATCTGTAGGAACACAGAAGTGTGATCCAATAAAAACAAGAAGATAGAGCTTGTAGTGGTCCTCTGGAATGCTAAAATGCTTCTTGGCAGTTATGCCCTCTGTTAACTCACATAGCATGCGGCAGTTCAGCATGGTGGGTGTCTAGTACAGCATTCCATTATCATTCAAGCAAATAACATGTTTAAATTACTAGGCCACTTTAATTCCAGTCAATCTTCTTGGCTATGAAGGCAAACAGGTATTTCAAGTTAAATTTCTAAATGATAGATCTCAAGATTTTCCCTGATGTTTTCCTTTTTTCTGTGTTTTGCAGTGATTATTTCCTCATTTTCAGTCTAAAAGTCAAAACTCTTACATTCTCTGTGGAACAAAAATGATACTGTCTTTTACACTTTATCATGAGTTGTACATGCAACTATTTTTAAGAGTAGATAATAGGAGGGTAGCTAAATTTCTATTGAATCTGGAAGAAAAATAATTCTATTTTCTCTAAATAAAAACTAGCTATGGAAACTTTTGCTGTTCATTTATAAATAAGCAATGATTTACCTCTCTAAGTTATTCTGTGACAATTTAAATACTAGTGTATTTTTTGCTGTGTGTATATGCATGTGTTCAAAAGTGTGTGTGTGTGTGTGTGTGTGTGTGTATATAAATACATAAATATTTTTCAAAGAATTTGACTTCCCTTACATTCCTATGCTCCACTGGTCCAGTCACAGGCAATGATCTAATTTTCCTTGGACTTATGGCTTCCTGTTTTAGTATCTGTAAACATATTCTATAGGGTACTGTGTCTTTTCACTAATTCCTTTCTCTTTCTGCTTTGACTGATTAAAAATCTTCCATAAGTTTGCCCTTAGTTTTTTAGGAAGATTTTAATGCTGATTTCTCCAGGAGAATTGTATACTAAAACATAACCACATATTGATCTGGGCACAGATCTTATATACATATTCCATTGCAGAATTTCTCAGAGTCCAAGAGTTTTGAAAACATAATTTTTAATGTCAGTTTTCATAGATTTAAAGATAAGAAAATTTGAAATATCTGATTTTAAAAATGTTTTAATATTTTTATTCACTGAAAATTGTATGCATACATACATGCAATGTATCTTGATTATATCTACCCCTTTCTCTTTCTCTTTTCCAATTCTTCCCTGAAAAGTTTCTATTCTTGAAAAGTTTCTATGTCTTTATACTGTGCTACCCTTAAATATATTTCTCTCGGGTTTTCAGAACACAGTATGGTTGAATGAATATTATTTGAAGTATCCTGTATGTGAATGAATACTCGTCTTGTTAATATTGTGCAACTTGTCCTCCCTCCCCCCACCCGCACGCGCGCGCGCGCGTGTGTGTGTGTGTGTGTGTGTGTGTGTGTGTGTGTGTGTACATTCATGCATATGGATTACCATAGGTTTAAACCTGGGTGTTACTCATTCTAGGAAACTATTCTACCATGGAATTCCAGCTCCAGCTCCAACACAGCTTATATTCTGTCCCATTTATTTTATGAGTGAAATATGAATGCTGCTTCTGCTTAATTAACAATGTAAGTAATATATAAGAGGCAGAAAATCTTTCAGGGCCTGATATGGCCACTGCTATACACTGCTTTATTACAGCTTTACCAACTAGAAAACTGAGATATGGAGAGACCTCTTTCATCTCTCCAATGAGCAGTGTCTCCTATCCAACTGATCATAGATCTCCACATATATCAATACAACTTTTATTCTCATTACTTGGCAAGAAAATAACTTTAAGGAGAAAATATATAGGGCTTAAAATTTAGTAAATATTAATCAGTGCATAAAGCATGACAGAATACTATCACACTAAGTAATAATGAATGCCTATTCTTTATATCATGGAATTTATAAAAGGAATTGGATACAGAAATAGAAACAGCTCTCAGGCAGGAGTCAAAATGTTTAGAAAGAAAAGGTTTGCAGCAAAGTTCTTCCCAAAACCTGATTTTAAGAACATGGCACCTGAACACAAAGTAGATTTACCTCATTACTCTTAATATCATCAGAATATATGAGATATTATTAAGCAAAAGTAAGACAAAAGAAAGTGACATTTTTCAAGAAAAAGCATTTTCCAGAGTTTTATTACTGTTACATATAGCTATCTAGTAAGTACACTATTACCCAGAGGACTCCAGGTAAAACAAAAACTCAGTGAAAGAAATTTTCTCTTATTTTGCTGAATGTTCTTAGAATCCATTTATTTTTTAAAAAAGAACATAGAACCTTATTATAATAGCCTAGGATTCTACTTTTTTTTACAACTCTGTATATTTTAAAATGACCCACAAATATGTCCCATTTTTTTTTTCCTTTCTGAGACCTGGACTTGCCTGCAAATAAATGCAGTGACTGAAAGCTGCCAGCAAATAGACCAGCCACTTGAACTAGTGACCTTCACCCTTCTATCATGAAAAGGAAGGCAGGAGACCTGAGGCAAGACACTTGCTAAGTTGCTCTTTGTCTCACATCAAAGTGTTCTTATGCTTATTAATATTTTCAAAAATAGTTAATAAAATTTAAAATTTGTTATTTTTACTTTTAACCTGCAAGTCACTTGTGTTACTAGGGCTCATTGATCTCTGTATCAATCTCTGCAATAAAATCAGTAGGTAAAAAACAATCCATGATACTTTTCAAGTAGCCAGACTTTTTCATGCTTTGGATGCTACTGACTTAACTGATCAATAAAGACAAAGATATGTTCACCATAGTTCTCAGAGAAACAGAATTGGTAGAATAGATAGATGATAGATTTATAGATGACAGATATCAGGGAATACAAACTAGATAAATGACTGCATGGTGATTAATATATAGGAGATAGATACATAGTAGATAGACAGCTGACAGAGAAATTATATATATATATATATATATATATATATATATGAAAGATGTATGAAAATAAATTTATTACTAATAAAAATAGTTGAGAGGTAGATAATGGACATATATAGATGGTTAGGTAATAGTTTAATAAAGCACAGAGAAGATATAGATAGATAGATAGATAGATAGATAGATAGATAGACAGACAGACAGATAGATAGATAGATAGATAGATAGATAGATGTTAAATGGTTGTTGATGAATAGGTAGGTAGATAGATAGACATAGACATATTGTTAATAAACAAATATGCTCTATAAATTTAACATGACAACAAACTCAGGTAATTCCTGGTCAGAGGCATTCCTTTCTTTGTTAATGGTAAACAGAAAACCAGACACAGTATTGGTATAATTCATTCTGAAGACAAAGATTTTTGTGACATGGATTTGTTTACTAGGACAATTTCTTGGGAATGAGTGACTGATACCATATAGTAGAAAGGTTAGAAGTTCTAGTTCAAAAGAGAGAAAGTTAAGCTGTCCTTGCTTCTCTGTTCTGTCTTGGCCCTCAAATTAGGCAGCATTTTTTCACAATAGTGGATTGACTCTCTTTACTCAACCTATTTTCTCAAACGATGATGTCCTTAGGAAGTATGTTTCTTCCAGAAAGAATGATTAATTTTTTGTCTGGTCATTGACTGCCTCAATCTACTTGAAAATCAATGTTCACAATAGCCTATAGGTCTCTGTAACATTCTCCAGGTAAATATTAGTCAGCATTTAATAAAAGGTATGAAATGTGACAAAAATTGTGAATTGTTTGAGTCTCACAAAAAATCTAGGAGGAAATATTATTCATAATTATTATGGTGTCATTTATGGGAAAGTATACAGTAGGTTCGAGTGGGACACAGTAGTTTTGAGCATGGACTAACGAACAGAATATTAAAAATGATATCTGCAGCCTTTGATGACACAGATGAGCCTTTCATCACAGGGATAACTGTTGCCTTCAGTTAAACTGACTGATGTAGGGTCTCATCCTACAATATGAGAACTTCCTAGAGTGCATTATCTGATGGAAATAATAGATATATGAACATGTTTTGCTGTCTGAAATCTTCCTGTACTTATCTATTAACAACCTTGGAACAAACTCATTATGCATAAGACATTTAAGGAATAACTAATATAGCATGTCATTGTGTCCCACATAGCCTATCAGGTTAAAACATTTTAGTTTATTTTTGAAATACTGGGAAAAGTTAAAACTTTTTAAAGAATGTTCTTCTTGATTTAGGCTTATATATCCAAGGTTTTGAAAACAGACACCTGGCAACATAAACCTAATTTGGGGGTATAGCTATGTTTTACCTTATTGGAAGGTCACACATATTGCAAATCAGTCATTGGTGTGTGTTAAAGGACAATTTTCAACAATCTTTTAAATCTGAAAGCACAGGCTTGAGGAAGTTCTCAGTGGCCAATCATGCATGTTGTTTATGCAGAGAATAGACTGTAGTTATGTCCACAGCACCAACACTGATTGGCTCATGTCAACATCTAATAACTACAGTTATACACACTTGCATTCACACATACACACACAAGTTGTGCACTCATTTACACACGTGCAAATGCACACTCACACAAACACACATGTGCTTATATATTTTTTTCAATGTTCGTGATAGTTTGTGAAACTTATTTTCTGATGTCTTCTGCAGGTACCTTTCAGAGCTTGAAATATAGAAAGGTAAAACAGTCTCCCATAAATTATGGTTTGTTGCAGTGTGTGTGTGTGTGTGTGTGTGTGTGTGTGTGTGTGAGAGAGAGAGAGAGAGAGAGAGAGAGAGAGAGAGAGAGAGAGAGAGAGAGAGAAAGAGAGTGTTCAAGGATTTTGGATGTAATCTGCTCACACACATTAGAAAATCTTTAGAAAATGCAGTCAAGGCTGTGGCTTATCAGGGACTCATTGTATACAGTGTTATAGCTACTGAATGGAAAAAAAAAAGAAATGAGTCTGCTTTCACCTCAGATAAAGCAGGGGATTTCAAAACGGGGTTTAGAGTGCAGTTCTACATAATATTGATTAATTGTCTTTTATTGAAGCATCCTGTGGCATGAAATGTATAAAGTAATAGGCATGGAGTTTATGCTAGGAAAATAATTTTCTAAAGAAGAAATGCACATATTTATCCCCCTGCCTTCGACATTCGCTTATTTTATTCTGCAGCCACCCACTTATCTCAACTGAAAGTGAGGGTGGGCTACTGACTGTTGATAAGAACATAACTGAGTCAGGATCCTGGGCTTTGAAGGCATGTTAGTTTCACAAGAACAGAAACAGAAATAAAGGAAACATCATAAGAAGTGTGCTTGTTTATAATTACTGTCACGTTAGGTACATACGACAACCTAATCCATCACAACAACACTATGTTATAAACAATGGATTCTGCAAGAGCATTATAAACGGTCTTTCTGGCCATTGTTTTAATATTTGGGAATCTGTTTTATCTTTGATGTTACTCTACTGTACTTGATGCTTTGGAGGCATTTCAGTGTTTTATTACTGGCTCTATTGCCTAGAATTAATAATGAAAGGGCAATTTTTGAGATAAAGAATGGCAACATTTTGAGGCCGAATCTGTCAACCTGACATAGTGTAAAGTCGTCTGACAAGGGAGTTTCAGTTGAAAAGATCAGATTGGCCTATGGGCATCTCTAGTTTTTTTATATATCATTATTACTTAATGAATATCATACCGTAGAAGGTACCATTCCTTAGCTAGGTATCAATGGGCTTCCTAAGAAAGCTAAGTATGAGGTGAAGTTAGCTGACAAGCAACTCTTGCTTTGTGCTTCAAGTCTCCACTTCAGCTCCTCACTCCCTGATTTCCCTCAGTGGAGGACTGTGACCTGGGAGGGCAAGCCACGACTTTCCTCCAAGGCAGATTGTGATCTGGAGAACTATAACCTGGAAGGGTAAGCCAAGTGAAACCTTTCCTCTCCAAAGTTGTTTTTTGTCTGTATTTTATCATCGAAACAAAATGAAACTAGGCCATTATGTACACACACACACACACACACACACACACACACACACACGTGCATGTGTGTATACATATATATGTGTATATACAGTGACACACATTATAAATATTTATATATACATATATGCACATACATACATACATACACTATATATATTACACATGTATATGTATGTGTATGTGTATGTGTGTGTGTGTGTGTGTGTGTGTGTATGTGTATGTGTATGTGTATGTGTATGTGTATGTGTATGTGTATGTGTATGTGTATGTGTATGTGTATGTGTATGTG
>JANHMN010000006.1:77769420-77798974 GCA_030674055.1 Rhabdomys pumilio | reverse complement strand
ATGTGTATGTGTATGTGTATGTGTATGTGTATGTGTATGTGTATGTGGCTGTGTGTATACGTATATGTAGTTATCTGGGCATTAGGAACCTGCCTTTCTGGAAGTATACAAAGCTTCTTGTTCCACATCCTCCTAACCCACTACCTAATTATGTGTATGCATTACTTTTGTTTAGGCATTGGGTAAAAGTTAGCATTTATCCTGAAATAAAACTGTCATTTTATATTAAATTATATTGCTTTGATCATTACCATTTTCCAAATTTTTATTATATTGTAGATCCCATATGGTGAATGGTGTTTTCCCTTTCCTGAGCTATTTACTGGGGGGGGGGGGGTATTAATTATTTTCTTATTTAGTGAATGATGTCATCTTAAATTAACAGAAGTATTCTGACTACTTCACATGTTTAAAATGTATTTTATTTTCTAGGATTCTTCCAAAATAAAAATAACAATGTGCCATATTTGAATCTGTTTTACTCAGCTCCCTTTTGGTACCATAAATAAACAGAGGAGGAAGTCCTGTACCAGTAATGTACAGTCTGACTGAAAGATAGGATCACATTAAGACGGGACATATTGTGATGATCAGGTCACACTAACCATGTGATGGGTACCAGTGATGGTCTGAACATGTGTTAGAGATAATGTTATTAATTTACTGCTCAGGTGAAGCTGGATCACTGTATCTACTGTCTTGGAACAATCACATTTATTTATGTAAGTGTGAGGTATTAAAGATGGAGTGTACAGGTTTCAGTGAGGCTAGCTTTTGTTTACGAAGCACAGTGACCTTTGTGATTTGAGGGACTTCTACCTCTAAGAGAGTATAAAGAAGTGTGTGCTCCTGCTGTATCGCCTCTCCACCTTTCTCATGGCTGGACTGGTGCATCTGGCCAGGCTCAAGCATGCGCATCTATTTCACAGATTTTAGAAGTTGCTTTTCAGTAATCTGCAGAGACACTCTTCAACCAGAGTCTGCCCAGTGTGCTCACAAGGCATCACACCTGTATGATACTCCAGGCAAAGAATGGAAGCCAGAAGTATTTGCCTGTGGGTTAAAAATTGTGGCACTCATTGATTTCATTCATTTTTCTTCCCTAGGTCCTCTAGTACTCTCAATAATTCTCTAAGTTACCTGGTGATTTGAGCTAAAATGTGTTTGTTGTGGTTATTGTTGATCTGATTAAAATTGCTAGCAGTAGATATTTTTAATTGCCACTTACCATTATGACCAGGAATTATTTTTACTAGTGAAATACGTGTATGAAAGCGATCTGTTCCTGAAAAGTTGAGAAACTTCGTGCTTCCTCAGCTGCTCTGAGACGCTTTCCAGGAATAATTGAGGTTAGCGGAGGCTGGCTCAGGACTTATGCTCTGCTACATTTGTCCAGGGGTAGAATATGCTGAAGTCTGAATCTCTTGAGAGTTGGTTCTATCTGTTTTAGCCTAAGTCCTGCATCCTTATTGTTCCTGCTTTTGTCTGTACCATCCTAAGTTTTGCAACCTTGGTATGTCTGGTCCTCTGCCTGTGTTTCCAGGATCTCTTCAACCTCATGCTTAGCTGCTACATACAGATCCTGTGACCTCTCTATTCATTTTCTTTATTGTCTATATTTCTACCCATGCCACGCTAATTAGATTGAAAACATGTAAGTTACTAAAAAAATGTATATCAACTAATTTAGTCTAAGTTTTGCATGGGAAGTGTATCCATAAGAAAATAAAAAGCCAAAAAAAAAATGGTTAAGCCTGGATGTTTTGTTGGAGAATGGAATGTGGTTTACAATGCAATTAGAGAGGAAAGATTTGAGCTGTGCACACTGGGCCATGAGACTGTGACAGGAATGTGCATTCAGACTTCCTTTACCTTCTGTCTGCTGTCCCTGGAGTAAAGAGTTCTTCTTTGGGATATAGGGATCACAGCTCACAGGAAGTGGTTATGACCTGCTCTGAAGATGCTGTCAAAGATTTCTTTCTAAACTCACCACTTTTCAAATTTTCCTGCTCTAAATGAGACAGAAAGACAGCATCTTACTTTGACATAGTGTGGTTTGCACTTAGTTGCTCATTATGGTTTTCTGCCTTCCAACATGATTCAAACAGAGTCACAAACAGAGGGCTTGACCAAGCCACCTGTGGAGCTGAAAAAAACTTGGAGGAGTATGGGAAATTAACATATTCAAAGTAAATCAAGTTAATTTAATCAAATGTATCATATCACATTTTTGAATATAGAATATTAAGTGTGTACCTAAGGTTGAAATAGTAGATAGATGATAGATAGATAGATAGATAGATAGATAGATAGATAGATAGATAGACAGATATCTATTGAAACCTTTTCTGTGCTTTAGGAAGCCCCTATTTTAAGTGCAGGAAGGAAACATGTGGAAAGAAATATATACTCTGTATTCTGATCTGTTATTTCATATTATATTTGTATTATTATATTATATACTACTCTATATGTGAGATCTTTAAATTATTTGTCATGTCTAGTTAATAGGATTTATAATTATCTGGAATCAAAATTTTATATCTTCTGAGTTTATAGAGTATATTAACTGACATGGGAAGACATACCTTAAACATGTTTGGCAACGTTTTATGAATTCAGGATCTGTGTTGAGTTAATTATTTAAAAATCGGCTGCTGGTCAGGCCAACTATCTAAGCTGCAGTGGCTCTGCCTAGCTCAGCCACCGTGTTCTGTGGCCAGAGGCCCCATGTGTGCTGCAGCTAGAAACAGCCAGTCAGAAACACCAGCCCTGCCATGTACGAGACTCCAGCAAGGCTGGGCATTGCCCAGACCATCCCGACATCCATGCAAGCCAGTAAGAAAATGAGACTCTAATGCTTAAAGATTAATCAAAGGCTTTATATGTTTGGTAATGTTCAATAACAATATACCCATACAAAGAGAGATGTTTTTCAATTAGCTTACTTAAATAAAAGTTGTTACCCATGACTGCTCTCTATACCTGCGTGGCTCTCCATCGCTCCTACATCTCTGCTCTCCCTAGCTCCTCCTCTTCCTTTTCTTCTTCTTTTCTTTACTCCTCCCACCTTAGCTCCTCCTACAGTTCTGGACCAAATAAAGAAGAGAAAGTGAGCTGAACAATAGCATTCATTATTTTCTGCTTCCTGACTGTGGTTCCAAAGTGCCTCCATATGACCAATGGTCTGTCCCTCTAAACAGTAAACCCAAATAAACCCTTCTTTTCTTAAGTTTGTTAGAGAAATGTGGAGAGTAATGGCTATGATGTGTAGCTATAGATAGATCTCTCAGTCTCTATAGGACTATAAAGAAGGCACATCTGCTTTTACTGTACAATTTTAGACACAGATATGACTATCACAGTCTGTTTAAACTACTGTAATAGTTATAAAAAGCACATGAGCAATTGCATTGGGTTCCTCTGACTCTGAAGAACTGGTGTCTGCCATCTGCCTGCCTTATTGCACGTGACACCTTTCAAGTGTGTCCTCACATGACTAAATGTCCTCTCTAGCTCTCTGGATTTGTTTCTTAAGGACTTGATCATTTCTAAGAGGTCTGAAATCCTAATATGATCACTTGTGTAAAATTTCAATATAGAAATAGGAGCAATCACTCAGGTCAGAGATGAGTAAGCTTTATATATCAAACATATGATAAATCATTTGACTAGCTCCCAATTAAATGACCTTCAGACAGTTTAGTTCACTAGAATGGAATGATCATAAATTTCATTTGCGTTTCCTTTTGAATATTATTAATGAATGACTAATTCTTTTAAGAAAAATGAAGTGAAGGAGACTTTTAGCAATGCCATGAAATTGATACATTCAAAATTTCTAAGTTGAGTACATTAGAACAATACAGATAACCATATAAATCACAATTCAGATGAGGGATTGCCATGGGTGAGGGCAGCCTCTCACTTCTGAATGGTTTCATTTGTTGATTTGGTTAGCTCTGCACTTTTAGGAAATTTGTGGTAAATTTAAGCCAGGGTTTTTTCCTACTGCTTGGGGCAACTTCTCTACTAAGAGAAATCACCCAGACAAACTGCAGAGGCATCTCAGTACATGGGAGACTCTGACTTAAACCAATATACATTCTGTGGTCTGTGAGGAAGCTGGATTCCTTATCATTCATGCCCATCCGTTGTCAATGTGACTGCTGCCATCATTTCTCTTCAGATTGAAGCATCCTCTCATATAAAAACATCTATTGTATGGGGAGATGGTGGATTTGGGATGTATGTACTTTAAGAAAATACACAATATTTGCTTATTTTACCTTTTTAGAGTTTAATATGTGAGACGCATGAACACAGAAATTCCAACAAAACCAGGACTGAAATCCTCCTTAGATTTATACCAAGGTCTGTCCTCTAAATATTAGTTCGTCTACATTCTTGCACCTGATGGGAAGCTGTTTGGAGGAGCTAACGTTTGCTTTCTGCTATAAAATTTCAATGTACAAAATACTGATGATGATTATTTATTAATGGTTGCTAAGGGTTCCTAAATGTACATCTCTATAAGAGAAATTACCACCCTATTCTTGTGTCAAAATAGGGTTACATTCTTGTATGTAAATTGATATTTTCTGCTTAGACATAGGTGGTTTTCACTTTGTGGCCTTTGTTTTCATTGTTCCCAGGTCATCCTACCATAGCTCAGCAATCTGCAAGGCAATATGAAAAAGAAGGGCTGAGGAGGTAGTGTAAAAGTGAAGTGGATCCCAAGCAGTATACAAATGCCAGGACTGTTAGGCACCATCCAGATGAGGGGACTGCAGGCAGGGTAGAAATAAGCTGGATTCAGGCCTGTGACTACTTGGCCATTCATTCATAATTCACCCTTGCCTTCTGTCTGGTTCAATGTACTAACAGTAAAATCTCAGCAGCAGTAGCTGATCATCTTCATGGCATACTCTGTTTATCCTGCCTAAGTAATAACAACTCTGTAATGGTATACTATAGGTAAAAAATAGGGACCAGGTGACTGGTGCTCAAATTACTATTCTAGAAAAAATTCTGTGTACAACCAGGAGACATAGCAGTTAGTAAATTTTCTTGAGTATTTACCTAAATCATTATAAACTATACTGCTCTCACTGTCAAATAAATTCTGTGAGTTGTCAGTGTAGGGGACAGATAAAGTGCTGTTCCCTCATGAATACCTTTCCTATTTAAACGACACAGACATACATCAGTATTTTTATCACCATTGTGTTATTCTCCCTTTAAAAATGATTTATTTTTGATTCATGTGTATGAGTGCTTTGCCTATGGATATGTGTGTTTACCACATGTGTTCATTGTCCTCAGAGGCCAGTAGAAGGCATTGGATCCTCTGCAACTGGAGTTAGAGATGGCTGTGTGTGTCCATATGGTTGCTGGGGACCAAACTAGGGTCATCTTCAAAAGGAGCAAATACTTTTAGCTTCTGATTCATCTCTCCAAGCCCGGTTTTAGTATTTCATGGTGGGGAAGCCATCATGGTCATCATCATTGTTATTGTTGTCGTCGTCGTCATCATCATCATCATCATCATCATCATCATCTGAGACAGGGGTTTACTATGTAAATCTAGCTATTCTAGAATTTACTGTGTAGAACAAGTTGAACTCACAAATGATCCATTGTATCTGCCTTCCTAGTGCTGAGATTAAATATATATATATATGTATATATATATATATATATACATATATACACATAATTATATTCATATATACATACATAATTAATTATAACAATATAAACATATATAAATATATTCCTTTAATGTGTATATATGTATATATGTATGTGTGTGTGTATATGTGTGGTGTTTTTTTTTTTGTGTGTGTGTATAGAATTTCAGTTCTTCCACACTGAGCATATAGGCAAGACACTTCTTATTGTAAGTACTTAGTGAATTAACCACTTCTTGCACATTTGTCCTGAAATGACACAGACTCTGTTAAGCCAATAGTATTTTATTTTCATTTAATTTCATATTCTAAGTTCTTGTTTGCTAACTTATTACTGGGAATAAGTATCACATCTGTAAATTGCCCTTTTCTTCAGTTACTTGCCCAGATTAGAATAAGAAATAGAGCTTTTAAACCATAGTTACTGAAAACCTGTTAATAAACCCCATATAAGTATAATATTTTTCTCATATTTGTTTATTAAAGCATTTGCTTTTAAAAAAGAGTAGCTAAGATGATCAGATGTCAAATGGGGCTGCAGGAGTCTCATGCATAAGGAGAACAATTCTGAATTTTGTTTCTAAGTCTCCAGTGAAATTATTGAAAAATCGCTTCACACATTTCCATATCCCACTGTGCATGTTATACAAATGATATCTGTGATGTGCCTGTGTGTTTGTATCTGTTTATGTATATCTATATGTATAAATGAATGTATATATATATATGTACATGTCTACATGTATATGCTAGTGCATTATGTAGTTATATATATATATATATATATGCCTATAAATAAATCAGAATATACACATGTATATAGCTATTGGTATGCATATATGAGTGTGTATATTTTTGTTTATTCAAACATGCATATGAGTCAATGGAAATAAATGATAACCCTTAAAAGACTATCTCCCATATCATGCTTGTCTCAGTCAGACTGTAGTTGGCCCTCTGACATTTTATGCTTAAGTGGGAAAGGGATATAAAGCAGTCATTGAGTTCAAAGCCTGAGTTTCTTTATGTTAACACATGATTATCTGGCTTTTTTTTTTTTTTTACTTTTTAAGATTTGAGTAACACAGTCACCTTAAAATTACCTGTATTCTACCAAAAATGAAATCTAGAGTGTGTTTAGAATTAGATTACTAAATAATTTTGGAAATAAATTTCTATAAGACATCTGAAAGAGACTTTTATTTGTCTAACTCTGGACACTCATATATTTCTCATGGTTTTGTGGAACTATCAATTGCTGACCACAGCAAGAATGCTGGTCAGCTTCTTAGACACTGGGTTATCATCTGGTCCACAAGACTCATACTTTAGCCTTTTTTCCTCTGCTTACACCTGCAGAGTTTCAAAGCACCATCAACTCTGCATCTTCACCATCAGAGATGTGTTTGCACTTTGCACAGTAAATAGAGGGTTTTTTTTTAACTTCATCAAATTTTCTTTTAATGAAAGAACCTCTTGTGCACAGTTCACAGAAGATATAGTTTTTAAATCAGAAGTTGGTCCAGTTGAGATTCTGGAAAATCTTTATTTATCCTGAGACACAAAGGAAATAAGTACAGAGACAGACAGTCTGGTTGGGTCACAGGACACAGACACTTGCTGTAGCTGTGAACTATCTGAAAATGTTGACAGACTGGAGAACAGTCAAGGCATTGCTAGTCCCTGTGACAATACAAATAATGTTTTTAATGAAGCCATCTCAGGGTTCCATTGTAGCTTTACTCAAGACTATCAGGGTCCAGCTATTCTGAGATAATTAACAAAAAACTGCCATTCTTCTTAAGTGACTACTCAAGACCTGAGTAGTTATGGGATTTAGCTACTGTTACTTAGGGTCCTTTCCCCAGACAAGAGATTCTTATAGAAGGTGAGGAGTAATTTTTCTGTGGGAAAAGCTAGGGCTCCTTCCAGAGTCCTTAGCAAAATTATCCAGGTCTCACTGGGATGCTGACATTAGACTACTACTCAGAAATCCCAGACACTTTAACATATGTCTCTTCTAATTGAGTGTTTCACACCAATGCCGGGGGGGGGGGGGGGGGGAAACAAAACAAAACAAAAAAACCTCAGTCTCTACAGTTGTGGAAGTTTCTGGGAAGTTGAGTCACTAAGCCATTTTCACTTGCAGATAGGAAAGTTTATTAGGCCAGTAGACTACATGATCACTCCTTAATAGCACTGACCTCATTCCTGGGGTTCAGCAGCCTGTTGCTATGTATGATAGCAGAAGTGAGCAAGAAGGAAGTACAAGTACATGGCAGTAAATGACCATTAAAATCCTTGGACCCCACCTTCTCAGTGCCTTGTGTTTACATAGGAACCTGTTGTGGTGCAGAAATGTTCAAATATGGGGAATCCCCTTGGTTTTAACATGTGGCAATTTGGGGAATTTCAAACATACTGCCTCCAGGTCACTGACTTCATTCTTTAACAGCCTCATTATGTTAACTTTTCCTGGGGAGATCGATACACAGCCACTCCTCCTGGATAGGACACACTGACAAGCCAAAGACAGACAAGATTTCACCCAAACCTAGTTTAGTGAAAGAATGAATATAGTTGGAATTACTCACAGGAACGTGGGTGGTGAATTATATTGAATCTCTCAGTGATCCTTACCTACCTGTGTATACTTAGGGAGGAGTGGGACCTCATGAGCCCTCATTTCCTCCATAAGCAAACATTAGTAGGCCCAAAGCTGTGAGCTTCTTGGACACCTGAGTATCCCAGTCCTTAAGGCAATTGCTTCAGAGGGGGAAAATGCCCTTATACAAGAGTCTCCACTGCTCATCTTGTCTCACATATGTAGAACTCAGCTGGAAGCCTCCTCCTATGGACTGTAGAGCAAGTCTTCAGGCTTCAGATCAGCCAGTGACTGTATTGTAAAATTCTTGAGAATCAAGACTGTGAGAAACGAATGCTTTTTCATTTTGTTTGTTTGTTGGTTGGTTTTGTTTTGGTTTTGCTTATAAGAGATGTAACCTACATTGTCACAATTACTTGCATGGTTAACACAGAAAAAATGGCTGCCATCGTACATGAGTACATACCTTCAAGAACAGGCTGTGGGATGCTTTCACACATACAGGCATTATTCATAGAGAAGGGGAACTGAAGATATTCACATTTCAGGTTGTTATATTTAGTGAGTGATAGAAGGGGTTTGAGTCAATACAAATTTGCATCCGTCTCATCCTCTGAGCCCTTCTCGTTTTTTATCAGATGAAAGAGTTCCAAGAGTAACTCTTCTTTTATTCTTCAAAGCAAATTTTGCCACATTTTGTTTTTGCATATATTTGCGTGTTTACTTAAAGTGTCTCTTAAATATTCCCACAGGCACACTGTGTTTCTGCTTTGACGTTGGTTCTTTCCAGGGTTTCCAACCATCTGCAGCAATGACATTCTCAGTCAGATCAGCTTTAGTTGTATAAACACATGGCTAGAAATAGGAGGTGTCCTAGAATCTTGAACCTCGAACACTGGAGGTCTGGGGCAACATCTTCCTGCTGATGAATGTCACGGGTGTTTACTCAGCAGAGCAAGCACACAGTACTGTGTATTGAAGACTGATCTTTCTACACAATTCAAATCCTGAGCTTTTGAACATTCTATTTCTTGGCTTTCTACACCAGCAGAGCTGGACATAAAGGGAAAGGAATGGTAATTGTGAAGATTTCCTACCAGAGCACACAGCAAGGTATCTCTGGGGCAATTTCCTCACTTGTTTTTGTAGTGCTGATTTTTATTTACTATTATAATTTATTATGGTGATATTCAAGCTATATGTTTCAGTTTATAGTTTTAATTGTGGCATCTTAAACTATTAGATTTTATTATTAGTCTTCTTTCTTTCTTTCTCTTTCTATTTTCAGACAGGTTCTTGCTATCTATTCCAGGTTTTCATATAATACACCATCTTTTTTCCTCTGTGTCCCAAGTATTAGAATTGAAGTTGGGAACTAGCATACCCAGCTTGAGATTTTATTTATCCAAAACAAAATTCAGATTTTTTTTCATATTTGGTAAATTTTATTTCTGTAGCTTGGCAGGAGTTCACTCTTAAATTTGATGTCAGATTAAGCTGCCTTAGATATACAAACTATAAGGAAAAGGAATGAGCATTACTTCCGCCCACCATAGCTTCTTCATATTTCATGTTTAAGGATGGGTGGGCAGCTGCAGTCAGTGTTCTGGTGCTGGCAACTGTGTGACTGCAGACATAATCCTCAGAAGCATTTGTGAATGAAGAGTCTAGGGTTTCTGTTTCAGAGATTTATGTTCAGTGTCTTAAAAATTTACCAGGATATTCAGACTTAAAGCCTGTGTCCTGTAGTCATTGTGGAGTGGAGTGGAAGGACCTTTGCCCTTCTTTGAGTTTCTCACTTATTGCATTTATTTTGTTTGTTTGTTTGTTATTTGTGTGGGTTTTTTTAGGTGAAGGTGGTGATTGTGCCATTTGTAAAGGGCAGAGGATGACTCATGGAAATTAATTCTGTCCTTATAACACATGAGTCCTAGGAATCAAATTTAGATTGTCAATTTTGCCATGTCTATGGCCCCTGAGCCATCTCATCCACCCAGGTTTTCCCCCCCAGTGACCCCTATGTGACCTTTAACCAGCCAGTGCTGTCCATTCACTGCCCACTAGAGCACAGTCAGAGCTGAAATCTATTTGTGCTCCAGTGATCAGTCCATCATTTTCTGTTTTAATTGCACTGCATGTTTTATTGTGTTCTTATGACAACAGCTGCCATGGGCATGTCCTTCAATGGCTGTAGAAAGAGGATGGCAGCTCTTTGTGATTCTGGGTAAATCATGAGCTAAACACAGCCGCTGGATGCTTCAGTCTCACAGTGCCTTCTGGAACTGTGATCAGAGAAGCATCTGGCTTCACAGTCACTAATACCTTCAGTTATGAACACATATAGAAATGAAAGCCTGTCAGAGTTTAGCTTCTCCTCTAGTCATTTTGGAGCCTAGCCTGAGCTAAAGAGGCAAGACTTCCATATGCCGTGAGAATACAGCAGTGTGATTTCTACTAGGGCAAGCTTGATCATTTCTCCCTCTCTTCATTGAGAAGGCAATTTATAGTCACAGTACATTGTTCAGGATCATGTAAATGATTTGTGAACAAGCATAATTAATACTTTGGTTCAGCCATTCAACAGTCCTCTATCAGTGTAATATATATATATATATATATATATATATATATATATATATATATACATATATGTGTATATACACACATATATATTACATATATATATATACATATATACATAAATATTATATATATACATAAATATTATATATATATACATATATATAACATCATAACACTTTCTACTAATAAATCTTGCCTTACAGTCATTGTATTTCATATGCACATGTATATACTTTCCAAGTTTTGTGAGAAAGAGTGTTAGGGTCCTGTCAATCCAACCTCCTCTTTGTGATATTAATGAGGAAGTGAATATCCTGAGAACATAACATGCAACAAGTACCATTTTCTAAAGATGAAGCCCCACATTCTCTGTCAACTTCTGTTACAGTTTTCTTGGGCAAGTAATTGAACTTGTTCCACCTTTCATGTAAGGTGAGCCGTGAGTTACTAAAGTCCATTCTGATCTTCAGTGATTATGATTTCTGTCTTCTCTCATGTTGCATAATGTTTACCATAGGTTTTAAAACTCATGGACCTGAAATTTTGATTAGCAGAGGTTCAACATTTCTCTGAGACATGTGTACAATGATAGTTTTAAAAATTCTATTTTTGCACATGAGACATTTCATGCAGTGAACTAGCTAGGCACAAAGCCCTAGATGATGACTAGATGTGATCGGTACATGTATCAGGAAACATAAGCCACTGTTAATAAAAAAATATTAATTTGACCTTCCTTGGTGGGTACAAAATACAAAAGGTTAGCTGAAATTAAAACTTTTGTTGTATTAAGAATTAATAGATCCACCTACCAGTTTGATCAGACTTCAGAGAAAACAGACATGGCTCAACACAAATAGAGTAATTGAAGTTGGAACCCACAAGTTTTTCCTGGGAGGTAGACTGCCTGTGGCTCCCTTTTCAGTAGGGTGTTTGTGGTATAGCACTAACGCAAGCTGAGAACTCAGCAATACTGATCAAATGAGGAAGAGGCCATTTCTTACTAACACTCCAAATCCAAGAAGCCAAGGAAGCCATTTCTCTTAAACTGACTTTTAAGTAAAAATGGAAATCTTCCATTAGAAGAGTAAAGGAGCATTTATTAGTAAATATGTAAATCCATTTACTGAAGATGAACAGTTTTTAATCCACGATGTCAGGCCAAGTAAGCAAAGGTTGTGCCAAATTAATAAATTTACTACCTAATAAAGCAAAAAGAAGGTTAACTGAGAACATATATGACCAGCCAGTAAACTAACACATAATTAAACACAATAGCGAACAATGCCAGTAGGCATTCTACCAGAGCTCAGAAAGAAACTGTTTATAAACTAAGACTTATGAGGGACAAGCTCTTCTACGCGCCATGTTAATGATGAGAAATGGCAGTTGCAGTTGTGTTGGAGATCCAGAACAGCATGGAAAGGACCAGGAAAAGTACCATTGCCAATAAATATCATAAACAATAAATTCCTTAGCAGCTGAGCTAAATGTCTATCAGATCTTAGGTTTCCTTGATAATAAAAACCAGAAACAAAAATCACAGGATTTTAATTACTGATTACTGACCAAGACAATGGATCTGAATTCTATTTCTCACCCTGTGTATAGATGTGGCATTCTAACCTGTCCAAAATATCCTAAGATTATTCTCTAATCTTGGACTTTTTGGTAAAGAAACTAGATACTGTCTCTACCTCCAGTGTTATCCTAAATGGAGCAGTCAGTAACCTGAGAAGAAAATCACCACAGGAAGCTGCTCATTCCAGAATCTATAAGAAGTAGCTTGAATCTCACAGTAATAGGTAGGTTAACATAATGATGCATTGCCCACCGTCTACCTCACTGTTCAACAGTTCCCGTTTTACTCTGCAGTGAACATCACCCATCTTGGACATTATACCTTGTGGGTCTTGTGTAAATTCACAGGATTAGAAAGCTATGAAGTGGCCAAGAAAATATTTTGGTAACAGAGTGTTTTTTCTTTTTTTTCATAGTTTATCAACATCTGGGATCTCAGGTATTTACAATAACAGCAATAATGGCAATTTCTTGCACCAGTGTTTCTGAACTTCCTGATACTGTGACCCTTTAATACAGTTCTTCATGTTGTGACCCCAATCATAAAATTATTTTGACTCTACTTCATCACTGTAATTTTGCTACTGCTATTAATTGTAATGTAAAACTATTTGATATGCAAGATAACTGATATGCAATTCCCAAAGGGGTCAAAACCAACAGGTTGAGAGCTGCTGCTGCCTTAAGAGGAAAATGCAGGTCTGTGATTACTGGTCAAACTAGGATTTGAATTTCTCTTATCTTCTTGAGAGGAAGACCCTGCTTTATTCAAATAAGCAGCCTTTACAGATCACCTTCTTTGAATGGGTCAAAATGTCAAAATGAAGACTGTAAAAGCTGCCAGGAATTGATGTCTACATATGGTTGTTGACAAATAAAAAAAAAGATTTTATAAATTTTATAAGATACATTTCAGATCGCTGGGTGTTGGTGGTGCACGCCTTTAATCCCAGCACTTGGGAGGCAGAGACAGGCGGATTTCTGAGTTCGAGACCAGCCTGGTCTACAGAGTGAGCAGAGTGAGTGCCAGGACAGCCAGGGATACACAGAGAAACCCTGTCTCGAAAAAACCAAAAACCAAAAAAAAAAAAAAAAAAAAAAAAAAAAAGATACATTTCAGATCACAGTCGCTGGCATGCACGTCATTTCTTTTACAATATAAGCCATACATCATGTACCATCAAAGAAGACTATGAAAGGTCACTGAGAGGCATGTTTAACTCTACTACAGAGAAAAACTTTGTGGCCACTTACACATATCAAGAGACTATTTTCTCAATGCCTTGACATGGAATTACTTCAACATAAGATATTCATATTCAAATACAGAAGATGGTTCTGGGTTTTGTATTCAGACATAATATCAGTGGTCAAATTGAAAAACAATCTGGATAGTAGTCTTATTATGCGCACTGTGGTTAAATAAACAGCAGTAAGATAACTTAGCCATTCTTGATATTTGAACAAAATACAAATTTACAAATAGGGTTTGTCAAACCCTCAAAGGATGCTTTGTGTGTAATGTCTTAATATAGTTCTAAAATCTAATACCTATTTATATTACTGTTTTCATTTACAATAAGAACATAATCCACTTGGAATTATGCAGTAGCTTTTGAACAGCTAAGGTATGTCTTAGAATATTTGTATTTTTACAGAGGAGTATAAAGAAACAATTAACACAAGTACCTTTAAGAATACATGTTTATTTCATGCCAAAAATAGTTTCTACCTTAAGATATGAATTTTAAGTATGAACTTATTCTTGTATCAACATTTAATAAGAAATAAATTAAACCAACTTAGCTTTAAAATCCATTGGCAAGTGAGAAATCTCACACCTTTGAAATTTTGGGATTTATGGGCTGAGTGATGGAAAATCTGAAAGAGGTGAAAATCTGAAAAAAGTCCTCTCTAGGGGACTCCAATTTCCATTAGGTACCCATCGGAAATCAATCTTAACACATCAGTGCTTTTAATTGTAAACAGAGTTCTACTAAATGAAAAAGATAACATTACTAACAAGTTAAATAATTCAATATCATTAATTCAAGTCCTTATAAGTGCCAGAACATCTTAAAATGCAGGTATATACTTATAGAACAACAGAAAATATGTACACATTCTGTATGTGTGCACAAATGCCTACCTCTTTAATACTCCTGAGATTAACTTACTCACAAATGTGAGGCTTGATGTATTTAATTATCCTGAAAAGTCATTTCACAACTATTTGGGTGCTAATTTTCAATGAGTAGAAATCAGTAGTTTAGGGTAGGACAGAGAATGAGGCAGATTAAAACTGTAGCAATGGACATGGACTAGTACAACCCTGGAATAACCAGAGCTGGGGAGACTGAGGCAGGGCCAGTCACAAGCTAGAGGGCAGCCTGAGCTGTCTAGAAAATTCTAGGTTAAAAAATGAGACTGTGACTCAAAATAATATGAAGAAAGAAAAGGGCAGACAGAGAGATGGGAGGGGACAACCAAGACAGAGATGGAGAACAAGAGAGTGGAAATGCTGTACCCTCAATGGTGTAGCCTGATGATGAAATTATTAGTTTAAACTAACAAATTGTCTGTGATAATATGCTCATAGGAAAGTCAGTGTGGGAACAGAGGTCACCTCAGGGACAACTGATTTGGCTCTGAGAATATCAGATATATTTTCCAGGGAAAAGACACCAAGAGTTTCCAAATTAAATCATTGTATATTAAATGTGGCATACAACTACTAAGACTTTCCAGACTGATCCATATAGACCTTAAAATAAAACATCATAGATCAGATGACAAATGTTGACATCCTTGCTCTGTTTAAGGGGGATAAAAAAATAAGATGCATTGATATGTTACATAACAGTGATAATTCTTACATTTGTTTGTCATAATATATCATCAGATAAGCTGTGTGATTCTCAAATAAGTTGAGGCTCAAGAAAGTGGAATCTTGTACACAATGTACACTGCTCAAGAATGGAGCCAGGAACCCTGAACTCAATGCTCATCCTTTGCCTGACATTGACATAAAGGTTCTTATTGCTTACCATCTTTGATGACAGTGCTAGTATTGGAGAACACAGCATCAGTGGTGAGGATTTATCCTATAATGTTTTAGATGTTTACATCCTGACAAGAGAGTGTGAGTATGAAACATATTCTCATTTTATATGTTAGGTATGAGCTGGAACCTCAATCAATTCAAGTCACTGGTGAGTTTTAGTTTACTGAGAACTATAAATCTTTCATGGGTGCAAAATAAATCATCAGCTTTAATAGCATCCAAATAGATGATGAACGATTGCAAATTCTCTCTTTAGGGCTGCTGATTTAACCGGTCGCTGAGTGTGAACAGAGATCCCTGAGGGTTTATACATTTGGTCAGGTATTTCTAATTACATCCTGATACTTACCAATCTTTATGTTCAATAGGTAGTGTGATATCATAAAACAGTCCTTTAATTATGACAAAGAACTGACAGATACAATGATATGTACTCACATATTCTTATCGTGCCTGCTAGGATACCTATAATTTTATTATGAACTTATATCATTGATGGTATTTTTAAGGCACATGATTACAGGTATTGTCAAGCTGGGTAGTCTTGACTGAATGTTGTAATTATGACTATTTTTATGAATACCAGCAGTCTGATTCGGAAGCAGTATTTCAGAGGTATTATGTTCTTGAATCTACAGTTAATAAATAACAGGATATCTGCATCTCTAGCTGTTGGTTAGAGGCTCACTCTGCCCTAGCTTATCCTCTATGACAGAACTGTATTGAAATGTTTGATTATGATAATACCATTAGAACAAGAAAATGATGTCTAATCGGCTGATGTTAAATCGCCTTTTCATATCAGTCCATGTTTCTGCTCAGGAAACTTTTTAAGTATCGATTTTTAGAACCTCAGCATAATCGGCCAAAGTTTGTCACATGAAAACCACATGTGTGTGGAATCCAATAATATTTCCAAGAGGAGACTGAGTTATAAAATCTCTGAGCCTAAAAAGGAGTGGAAGAGTCCACTTTAACAACAGTTTCAGGCTAAGTTATAAATGCCTCTTTTTAAAAATGCTGTTTGCATGACTGAGCAACATGCATTTGGCAGAGTGTTTAAAGCTTAATTTCAGCTCCAGAGTCCAGAAGCATGCTTATGATACTTTAGATCATGCTGAAAGCATGCGTTTTGAACTTTGTCCCTGTAATTTTATTTTTAATTCAGTTGAAAACAAAACAAAACAAAGTAAAAACCTTTTGTGTTTGTTTTGAGAGAGTAAAATTCTTTAGAGTGGTTTTAAAAACCTTTCTTGTCTTTCTATTTATTTATTTATTTATTTATTTATTTATTTATTTATTTATTTATGTTTTTTGAGACAGGATTTCCCTGTATAGCTTTGGCTGGCCTGGAAATCTGCCTACCTCTGCCTCTCAAATGCTGGGATTAAAGGTGTGAGCCACCACTGCCCTCCTCTTATTTATTTATTTATTTATTTATTTATTCATTCATTCATTTATTTTTTTCTACTCTTTTAAGAAAAGATTTATTTCCAAATTTTAATTAAAAAATACCTATAATGATATGATTTCTGTTAAGATTTCAAGCCTGGTACATATGGCTGAGCTGCCTATTTAACATATCAAAGCAAACATGGAATCCAGATTCTCCCTAAATTCCTCATTCTCTACCTGTTATAAGACTCTGCTAGTCTGGGCAGTGGTGGCCCACGCTTTTAATCCTGGCACTTGGGAGGCAGAGACAGGCGAATTTCTGAGTTCGAGGCCAGCCTGGTCTACAGAGTGAGTTCCCGGACAGCCAGGGCTACACAGAGAAACCCTGTCTTCAAAAACCAAGAGACAGAGAAAGAGAGAGAGCCGAGACTGAAGCTGTTGAGGAGAAGTACTGTACACTGACTGGAAGCACATTACCCTGCTCACTTAGAAATTAAAATTTTATTGAGATCTGTTTATAAACTTACAAAATTCACTATTAAAATCAAGTGGTAACATGTGTAACTACATAATATGTAACATATGTAATAAGTTACATTTGCGCCTTATGTAATAAAGAGATTTAGTTTGCACTGCGAGCACTTATTAATTTAATACATGCTTCTTTACTTCTCTTATATTTGACCCAAAGCCAGTCAAAGATATCCTTTCTTGGGAAATACAGCAATATATTAATTATATGGGACAGGGCTATGTATTGTTTTCTAGTTTACTTATTCTTTTCTCTTTCTTCTCTTCTCTCCTCTCCTCTCTTCTTTTCTTTTCTTTACCATTGTATAGAATTAGTCCAAACTGCTCTTGCAAAAAGGTACGTGCATTTCTTAGGTTTCTTTTCCTGTCCTTGGAAAGTAGCCTATTCTTCCTCTAATATTTTTTCCATTCTGAATTAAATTCCGAGAGTTAGTTAGTGGTTTTTTTAAACACAGCAGTGTAGGTGGAACCAAAGCCAGAGAGTATTTTGAGAGTGTGTTAGAATTTTGAGATTTTTTTTAAAAAAAAATAAGTTCTATTTTGTTTCAATTTATGAAATTTCAAGAGTTGTATCCTCAGATTCAACTACTAGAATATTTTGTATGAATTTTAGTAGTTACTAGATATTATTTATTCAAGTATCGCTAATGCATTAGGGTTTTAAGTTTAAACATTCACTTCCAAGAGATTAAATGTAAACATTTAATTAAATATTAATAAAAATGGAAAAATTGTTCCAGAATTTTTTTTTTTAGCTTAAAGGAAACTAAGAAGCTAATAATACAGTGAACGTTATCAGTGTAACTGGATGAAGCTCCCTGTGTTTAATCTGTATTCGAGATGAGTCCCTGCCAGGCATCCAGTGTTTTTTGTGGGTACCAAATTCTCTTAACTCCTCCAGAGAGGCCTCCACCTCTGACTGTCAAAGGTCCTCACTTTGATTTCACCTGTCCTCAGAAGAGAGAAATAGTAAAGCCAGGGATTCCCACACTTGTTTTTCTCACCTTCCTTAGCTAAGTGATGGGTGCCCCAGACATTGCCTTCTTTCTTGAGCTATTTGGAATACAGTCAGTCTCTGTTTAAACAAGGGACTATTCATTGTTCACTCAGTGGACACAGATGCAAGATTTAGGGAATTCCCTCTGCCATGCTATATGAAACATAAATTCCCCACTGCATCCCTGAGTTCTGTGAGGGCTTGTGGGAAAAATGCCCTTGTGTAAGTTTACCTTAATTACTAAAAGAAACACACAACTTTACTTTAGTGTTTGCTTCTCCAGGTAAATGTAGGCTGTCATCAGATGTATTATATATCCAAAGAAGTTTGTTAACGCCAAGTGGAACGATGCAGAGATGTAAGAGTTCATAGTCTCGTTTATTACATCAGATCTGTTTTTAGACACCCTACCATTTCAACTCTTTATACTAATAAACAAATGTCATTTACAATCACAGTCTAAATGCAGAGAGGGTCAATGTTGCTCTTTGCTACTAAGGTTGGAGTCTATATCCAGACAGCTTTCTAGGACTGAGGTCAAATAGAGGACTCCTTTTTTATAGCAGGGCTTCCCCTTCTCTGCCTGATCTGGGGAGCCAGAAGCCCAGTCTTGTACCTGAGGAATGTCACATAGTCCTTGTTGAAATAATAGGTTCAACTTTTAAGAAGGCTTCTCCATGTAAATGAGGTATCCCTAGAGCTAAGCCTCAGCCAATTAAACTTTACCCTAAGAAGAACCTATTCTCACTATTCTCACCCTCTGAGATTTCAGAAGCAGTGAATAGCTCTGAGATAAGAATTTTATTTGTACATTTACTAAACCAACTATCAAATTTCTGAAATAATTCAGGATATTTGAACACTGAATAATGCTTGGTGATAATAAAAACATTGCTCACTTTTTCAATTTGATAATAGTAGACTATGTTTATCAACATTCCTAATATTTTGAGATATACAAAGCAGTAACATGAAGAAAATGACATATATAATGTCTGCTGATATATTTGAATAGCACCTATAATATATCTGGTGGTCCTATTGTGTAATACCACAGTCCTCTTCACTTTGACACTTTAGCCCTAGGATTTTCTCCTTAGTACTTGATGTACCCATCAAACTGCTTTCTGATTATCCATGTTTATACCCATGGAATAGTGTTCTTGGCTTTGGTCAGAAAAATCCAATTTTTACAGTGGTCAGTGGAGATTACAGAGATTTATAACTGGTCAGAGTACAGAATATGAGTGACAGCTGAGTGTCCAGCCTCCAAGGCTCAAGGAATTTCATGGATAAAAAGGGAAGGGAGAATATAAGAGCTGAAGTAAGGGTAAATCTAATATGAAATGTTCAAGTCTGGCATGCCATGGCCAGTGTGCTCTTGAATTCACAACACTTGTTATTACCTGCACTGAATGTGCTCAAGGTTTGTCCATTCGACATATTGCATTGATTTGAGGGCAAGGAACTCAAGAGGCTTCACTCGTTCCTGCTCTCCGAGGATTTATATGCAGATAACAGGAGATGGGAAGAGATGGAGAGAGGATAGGGGAAAAGGGTTGGAAAGAGACAGGAAGGGGGCAGACAACAGAACCTAACGGGAGACGGATACAATCAAAATACATTGCATAGATTATTAAAAAGCCATAATGAAATCCATTATTATATATAATTAATTCATGCTAATAAAAGCAAAACTTCCCTTCCACATAGCATCCAATTGATTTCTTAAACATATAACCCAGATGGCAATCTTAGCAAACGTTTATAAAATAGGTGATATGTGCCAGCTACTCGCAAAAGTTTTCATACACTCTTAAGCTGTTGAGAACAGGCCTTTTATGATAGTGTTATTGCAGAGTTGGTAACGAAGGATCTATATAATGTTAATGCCCAGGCCAGGTCTATGTGTCTCACAAGCCAGGTCTAGGTATTCCATATGACTGTCCTGTCATGTGATCACTTCTGTGATTTTTTTTCTCCTAGAAACTAGTGAAGCTCCCTGCTTTTCACATGGGTGACTTTGAAGTTTTGGTCACGCATGCTCTGTTCCGCTGCTTCCGGTTAGAGGAACTAAAAAGCCAGGACAGTTCATTCTAAATTCTCTTTCTGGAAAGAACAGTTTTTCTACCTCATGAGCTCTGAGGAGGCACATTTTCCTGATCTGTGAAAAAATGTTCTGACCTACTAACCCATCATGAGAACCAAGATGTCCTCTTTTATCATTAACTCCCAACATCTTTCTCACTCAATTGTTCCAATGCTGGCCTGTCTGTTTCTAGAGTTTCCTAAGTAGTTTCCCACATAAGAATCTTTGTTATCTACTGGGAAAGCTCTGATTGTATCTTCCCCAGGAAAACACAACCACGAGTCATTACTTTCTGGGCTGGGTCATACGTACTGCTTGGCATTCTGAGTGTACGATGAGATCTGTGAGTACTGTGCAATTCTTAGGCAGGCCGATGACTATAGTCTAGCTCTCCCACCTCTCCACCCAGATCCCACTGCACTGGCCCTCTTAGGTTGATGCCACTGTTCATATCTCTTATATTTTCCTATCCCAGGCTTCTTGCTGTTCTTGCAACAAGTATTTCTGGATCTTTATGTGTGTGAGTTTTATGGTCAGTTCCTACCTAGAGCTTTATCTTCCTGCACAACACTCCCGTTCTTTGTCAGGAAAAGCAATATACACTCAGGGAGACCTTCTCTGTCACACTGCTATCCTTTAGTACACAGCACTTTCAGCATCCAATCTTTACACAGCTATGTTTTCCATGCTATGTAAGATCTGTGAATGGAGGACCTTTTGTAACGTGTTAAGTATTATTATTTGGCTCTTCAGTGCTGGCCCACTCAGATGGATTCTTTTCAATAACTCGAGTTCATACCTATTGCTAAATGCCCATCTATTTATATGAAGTAGTGATCAGCTCACATCCAATTTCAGTATCATATTTTGAAAAATTGCAGGGTATATTTTTGAGTAAAAAATATATGAAAACATCCGTCTAGAATGAGCTCATCATCATAGTTTCAGTGTGGCATTATGGAAAGGCAGACATTTTAATTCAGATTACTGAAAATCTATAGAAAATGAGTCAATCCTCAGATTGACAAAGTTCTTTACAGTTGAACATGTTCTGTAGAGTATCAGAAAGAGTGGTATAATGTTCTGGGTAATGAAATAAACTTAAGCATCTAATGACTTTCACAGGTTTAATTTTTAAATATATTTTGTTTGATGTGGTGTGAAACACAAATTCAAGTGAGAATCTAAAGTCAGAGCCACAGTCTCGTGCTCTACTGGTCTGAGGGCAGCTCAGTGGTAAAGGCCTTCCTCATTCAAGGTGTCCAGGGCAAACATGCTCAGAGGCAGTTAGTAAGAAGATATTTATTGTTAGCAGCTATTTTATCAGTTATTAGTCATGTAGATAGTCCTGCTTAGCCTGTGGAACTCTCTCCCTCTTCTGTGTATATAAATCTGTCAGCCTAAAACCATTTTTTATCATTCTGTGACCAGGACTTCAAACTCTTAAAACCATGACAGTTTATACAGTGGTGTCGAAAAATTGCTATTTATCTCCAGTCTTGAAAGGTGGTCATTACACAATTTTTGAAAACCTATAGAAGGATAGATTTTGGGAAAACCTATGAATTGTGACTGGACATTTTAGGGCAAAAGCTTGTGTTGCTGTGGACTTAACAGGTTATACTCAACCACATAGTGTGAATAAAGCAATTAGAGAATCATGAGAAAAGCGTAGAGAAATAGGAGTAGATGAAAGTGTCCAAGGACCCAAGGCTGTCTTTGGAGCACTGTCAAGATCCTTATCAATAAACAGAAGAAGGATCAGAACTAGGTAAGGTCCCTCCCATCCTTGTTCTTGTCCTGCAAGGTGGCCCTCAGAGGCCTTTACTTGAAAGAACAAAGAAATTCTCTGGAGATGGCAACTTCTGGTCCAAGAAACATTCCAAGCCTTAGGGGTCATTGCCCTCATCTGGAGGTGGTCTGTGCTCCCAGGTTTTTGTTCTTTATGTTACCACCCATGTTTCAAAGGATGTCACATTTCTTGCCTCTAGCCTTGGTACTGCTATTGTATAAATAAAATGTATTAGACATATATTTCTTGAGTGGTTAACATGCAGACCTGAAGAAACAAGGAGGTAATTCAAACTGAAGGGAACAGTCACATAATGACGACATGGAGAGCAGGTTTCTATCCTCTTTTGGCTCACTTGTGCATCTAAGTGATATGTCCATGCTCTTTAGCAAAAGCAATTTTCAGATATGTTTCAGATTATGTAATGGTCAAGGTAATGCATGAGTGTCCATGGGAAACTTTGTAGCTTTGGTGACAGTTATTTTAAACAGTCAGGAAGATCTCATGGTTCTCTTCTATGCTAAGTGGCAACCAGGCTTATATTCTGTTCTGGGCTGTGGTGGGTGGTCCTTCTCCTTCATGCTTCTTCTACAATAGCATAATGAACATTGAAGTCTGAGGATGTCCTATAACCTGGGGAATATATCCACTAAGGTATACCTTAGCTGTTATTAAACCCAGAATAAATTTAATTAACTATAACAGGCAGCCTTTTATTTTAAGGAGGAATACAGGCATGGGTAATTATTCAAATAACTGACACGACTTTCCACTCATGAAATGTCTAGAGTGGGAATGTGGTATGAAAAGTTATTTAAAATGGTCTCCCAATGACTGAGCTTAGACGAGCACAAAAGGTCGAAGTGAAAAGAGGTAATGTTTACTAACATCACAGCCAAATGTTTCATAGATGCCAATCATGGGTAAGACTTTCCCCTAAAAGTAAAATCCATCAGAAACTAAATGGAATGTTCTTTTAATGTCTGCTTAAATACATTCCAGGTTAATAGTATTTTGATCTCAATTATGTAGCACCCCAAATAACAACAGATATAATGGCAGCTTCCACTTTTCAGTTTTCGGTAGATGCATCAGTCAGCAGTGACATACCATGTACCTGAGCATGATGGGAGTTAGGATATGTGAGAAACAGGACTGTGCACACTAGGCAGCAGTGGTACCACTATAATTCAGTGCTATTTAAACAATAGTATTAGGATTAGTATTTGAATTTTATACAAAAATGTACCCTTTGAATATAGACAGATGAAAACATGCTACTTAATCACTTCAGAAGTGAAATTTGTGTCTCCTTGGAGTACCAGAAGTTGTATAGCCCAGCAATGTCAGCAGCTACACCATAAAGTCTCAGCAACACGATGTCCTAAATATGAGATGAGCAAATGACAAGGACATGCCAAAAATTGCTTAGCTAAAACTAAATGGCCGGTCCTAAAAACATACATACAAGTAGCATTATACATACTGAGCAAGTTATATTTATGTATTTGAGAATAAATGTAACAACACTTAATGAAAAAAGAAACCATGAATTTGTCAAAGAGCAAGGAGGAACTTATAGAAGGGCCTGGAGGGAAAGAGCAAAGGGGAGCAGTGATATAATTATATTATAACCTTGGAAATAAAAGAAATAATAACTATACATAAACCTTAAATTGTTTAAAAGAGTGTTATATTTTTTAAAAGAGTGTTGTCCAAATTCTAAAGAAAAGTATGTTTTTTATGAGAAATGTAGAACCAGGTTAAAATTATAATTCATAAGCACACAACAATTCTCACCTCCAAGTATGTAGAGCGATTGTTTACTCTTTCCTTACTAAGCCCAGGCTGCTTCTAATTAAGGTCACAACAATTTCATTGGTATTCTTTCCTTGTGGGGGGTCCAAAGAAAATGTTATTTTCTTTGTAGTATTGTCTCTGTGTTTATTGGATGACCTGGAAGAGGACAGGGTCCCACAGTTGTATGCTTGCCCTAAGATTTCTGATTCTCACAACTAAAATAACAACAGAGTGTGGTCCTGGTGGCCCTACATTGTAGACATTAATTTTTTTGTGTTTGTGATGTTCAGTATGTGAGATTCTAGGCCATTTTATGCAATGTCTGTGTATGCACATGAGATTTGAGTGATTTCACAAATACCTTCTCATAGACCTTGCAGTGTGAATCAGACCAAATAAGTGAGTTACACAATCTTTAGAACAAGTAATACTACCTAATCACTTCCTCTGACTCTTAGAAATCTGAGACAACAAGAAAGCCAAAAGGACTATGATCACAAACTTTTACAAGAGGAAATCTTCCCAACTTAACTGAGCCAAACAGCAATAGTGACAGGTGTTTAGTATTCCCAACAGGAATGTTCATATGAGTCCCATAATCAAGCTTATCAAACCTCAGAAAGGCAACCATAGAGATTAAATTCAGAATGTGTTACTATGGTGGGACATTACTAGGAGGTCATAAAACACAGTACCAAGAACAACATTTTCAGTTGATCCATGGCCTGGGACAAGTGTGTTGGTGATATGGGAGAAGACCTTGAGAAACTGGCCATGAATGCCCAGGTGGAGGAAGTGTCAATGAGAAAGATGCAGACCTAGGACTACAAATGATTGGATTTCCCGAAGGTTATGATCTATGAAATCCATCAGAAATAAAACAACCACCAAGACATTAGAAAAAGAAATCTGACAGAAAAGAACAATGGATATGAAACCTTTTCTTAGTAGTTCTAAAGCCTACAGAAAGAAATATTGTATATGGACTGGTCTTGCAAAGACTTTTGAGAACTTTCAATAAGATCACAATTAAGGAAAAATCAATAAACAAACAGGACCAAAGAGTTAGAAAAGTTTGACTCATATTTGCCTTTAGAAATAGTATTAGACTATGACTCTTTTTGTCATTAATTTTTTATTACATGCATATATGTATTTATATACACATATAACTTATTGAGTTCCTATAATCTTTCTTGTATGTACATTTCCTTGTGTGTGTTTTTATGTTTTGTGTGTGTGTGTGTGTGTGTGTGTGTGTGTGTGTGTGTGTGTGTGTATGTTGGTCATCTGTAAATGCCATTTTTATTTCCCCAGATGAAAGAATAGGATGAGAACTGTACCCAAGCTTTGTGAATACATGGCTTGGGCTTAGCCCAGAGCATTTCTTTTTGCTGACTATCTAGGCCTAGGACTAGAAGCATCAATCCTCTATGCAATCTAATCTTCCAACCTGACTGATTATATCTGGATTCTCTCAGCTTCTGCCTGAATTGCTCTTAAAATATTTGGATATAAAAAAAACACAGAGTCAATAACTTTACATGAGTCTCAAAAATTTGGGGGAAGGCTACATAAGATTGTATAGTACAAAGTAGTTTTGAATTCATGATCCTCTTGCATGAGGCTCTAAAATGTTGTGATCACAGGCATGTACCTCTGTGCCTAGCTGTCAATACCTTCTTTAAGCTAAAGAAAATGTTGAACCTTCAAGGTCTTCAGTCCCTTCATCAGGTCAGTGTCTGCCAGCATGAGGAAGATGTAGGTAATTTATACTCCATTACCTGTATTTCTTCTGCTCTATCTGCAGAGACAAATTTCTTTATAGGAAATGAAAATAAAACCGTTCATTATAGATTCAAAAAAACTCTTATTTTTCACAGTACAAAACAGTAACTGAGATATGTGCTTTCTCCTTGGCACTTGGAAGTGTGAGGCTCTACCGTCTTTAAAGGAATCCTTAATTGGCATTGCCAAAGAATTAAGCATCTCAGGATTTTGTTTTGTGAGCATTTGTTTGAAACATGGACTCTCTTCTCAGCTACAGGTATTTCTTTTCTAGTCCCATTGTCACTCTTCATTATTTACATCACTGCATAGTGACAATAAGCATGGCCCATAGGAAGGTTCTAAGACCAAGCAGGTCTAAATACACAGAGCATGTAGAATAACAACCAGGGACTACCACTCTACCTGAGGCTAAATCTGTGCCAGGTGCTGCTGACAGGTCAACAGGTAAACAATACTACCTCACCATAAATATGAGGTGAACGCAATAATGCAATGAGACTTTTAAGAGCATAAAAGCAAGTAGAGCTGTTTGATTCTTATAAGTTATTTTTTCAGTGTTTCTTGTTTAAATCTACAAATAATGAGTGATTTGTCACCAGTGAGTTCGATCCTTTATTATGTGATTTTTTTTTCTTGTCATCTGTTTTTTAGTCCCCTTAGTGCAGAGTCAGATCTCAGTATCATAAAAAATCATGATTCACTGCTGTGTATTGCTGAAGTTAATTTATGCTGACTTTTAAATTTTTATGTACATATTAAGTAATAACAATACCATTTGTTGTTATCTTGAGGATAAGAATAATGTAAAGAACATGTTCACTCAATAACTTGACTTTAAGTGTTAGAACCGCCCATCCTTAGAGTCTTTAAGATCCAGCTTCATTCCTCAAAGCACAACCATTTGCAATTTGTTATTTATAATACTTTTGATTCTCATAATGGCTTTTACCCACCTCATCCATACATTAACAAGCTTAACATTTAATGAAATTAATAAAAATGACACCACATGCCACTCTCTCTCCTATAGCCTGTTTTCTTTCTGTGCCTTATAGTCTGCAATTTAACATCTCTGTGGTACATTGGTTTGCACTTCCATGGAATTCCAGTGCAAAGAGTATATTATGGGATGCACTCGCAGGAGGTAAAGAGGCTAATTTTATGGTTCTTTGCCAAACATATGATCCATACACAATAGCTGGGTAAACAGTATCAAGAAAAAATGTGGTGAATTTTGCTGGAGTTCAGGTTTCTTTCATTCTATCTCCGTCCATGGACCACCCCCCCTCTGGTGTGTGTGTGTGTGTGTGTGTGTGAAAGAGAGAGAGAGAGAAAGAGAGAGAGAGAGAGAGAGAGAGAGAGAGAGAGAGAGAGAGAGAGAATGTACCCAGCCAAAGAACATTGAGGAAATAGTTTCAAAATCTTCTGATTCCTCAATCCAAATCACATTGCAATTGCATTTGAGTATTTTGACTCTGTTGTTTCCTATCTTGCATATGATCTGCTAGGAAATGCTGGTGTGCACATATGTGAGATATGTCCAATATCTGGTCATGTCATCCCACCTTGTAGTGTTTGGAAGACAGTCACCATCTTTCGTTGCTGGGATACTACAAAGCATCTTCTGAATTACTTGGCTCTACATTCAGCTTCAGGATTTATAGCAACACTGAAGGGATACATCCCTCTCATGACATGCAAAAATATGTCTTTATTCTACTTAAACCGCATAACTCCCATCATAATGTCCCCACAAAGACCCATGAAACTCATAACTTGCTTCTCCTTCTCACTATCTGCTCCTCTTTCTGCTCTTTCAAAGCTCTAGGTAACTTTTTTTCTCTGATCATTTTCTCCAAAAGCAAGAGGCTAATATTCACCACAGACCTTTGATTTAAAGTATATTAATTCACTACCACTCTATCTCTTACCATTATCCTACATCTACCCAGAGACTCTTCCTGTCTATCATGCTTAAAGCTTTTAGCTCTGTCCAAACCTGGCTCCTCTGGTGTCATCTTCTTCTGTGGTGGATAGTACTCTTTATTGTACAATTTACTCACTGTAGGGTGATAGTGTTCTGGTCTGCTTGAAATGAAATAGGTGTCAGAAAATTTATTATTTTGGTAATATTTGTATTAACTCTGAGAATTTCGCACAATGCATTTTGATCATATTCGTGTTTTCTCCCACTTCTTTGAGATCTACCCTAACATCCCAACCCACTTCACATCATGTCCTCTTTTATTTGTTCAAATGTGTATAGTTTAATTTGTGCTAGTTAAAGATTCTTTGTGGAGTCATCTAGTGCTATGGTGGACCTACAAGAAGTTATCCTATTTAAAAATAAACCTGACTATCCTCCTAGCAGTTAATAACTTCTGATAGCTTTTCAGTTAGCGGTGGAACTTTTCATCTTCATCCTCCACTCTATGCTTGGCTATTGTCTAGCTGGAGACTTCTAGAGCTTGTGCATGCTGTCCTAACTTGTGTGAATTCATATGTACAGTCACCCTGTACTGTCCTGGATATGCTGTTTCTTTGTAGTCATTGGTTCTTACAGTCTTTGTACCTTTGCTTCTGTGAAGATTTCCTAAGCCTTGGGAAGAGAGGGTAAAAACTACATCAACTATAGCTGAGTGTGATGCACTCTCTTATTCATTGCACCTTGACGAGTTGTTAGTCTCTATGTTAATAACCATCTACTTCAGCAAGGAGCTTTTCTGACTACGGTTGAAAGTGCATTAATCTGTGGGTTCAGTATGACGCACCAGTAATTGGATTAATGCTGAGTGGCAAGACATTACTATCAAGAATGTTTTCTTTATATCACACTCTCATTTTACTCTTACACACCTCCTGGGTTTATTAAACTACTTATAAAAACAGATATGGTTTTGTTTGTGGTTCAAGAATAATGACTCACCATAAAATTTAGGATAGAGATTTCTCAAGAAATTAAATGGATACCTACTGTGCTGGCTAGTTCTTTGTCAGCCTGACATAAGCTAGAGTCATTGGAGAGGAGGGAAGTTTGGTTGAGAAAAATTCCTCCATAGGTCATTTTGTAGGCAAGCCAATGGGATGTATTTAAATTAGTTATTTATGTGGCAAGGCACAGCCCATTGTGGTTGGTGTCACCCCCTGAGTTGGTAGTTCTAGATTATACAAGAAAGCAGGCTGAACAAGCTTAGAGGGACAAGCTAATAAGCAGCAGTCCTCCATGGCCTCTTCATCAGCTTCTGCCTACAGATTTTTGCCATGCTTCAGGTCTTACCCTAAGTATTTTTGAAGATGAACTGCTGGATCGAAGCATGAGTTATGTGTACCATTTCCTCCCCACGTTGATTTTAGTCATGATGTTTTGTAGCAGTAAGAGAAATCCTATCAAAGGCAAGTACCATCTGACTTGGCTATGTAATTCTGGTAACATGTCTGAAAGAAGCAAAGTTAGCATATAACATAAGTGCCTGCATATTCATGCTTATTGTAATGTTATTCATGACAGCCAGATGAGGTGTCATCAGAGCAAGAAAGGATAATATATGTAGCGGAGATTCATATAGGTAAAATACTAAATCATGCCATTTTCAAAAAATGGATGGACTTGAGTAACATATTAAATGAAACAGA
>JANHMN010000006.1:77726957-77769213 GCA_030674055.1 Rhabdomys pumilio | reverse complement strand
ACACACACACACACACACACACACACACACACACACACACACACACTTCAGCCTGTGAAGGAGAATGTTTGCAGGGCCTTGAAGCTACCAAAGCAAATCTTCTTTCAATATTAAGAACTTACTGCAAGAATTTCCTTAATTAACAATATTTGTTGATATCTCAAAAATGTAATTGTGGGAAACATTTAGAGGACAGAAAAATTACTAACAGTTGTTTTTAACTTTGCCTAGCCAAGAAAATATATATGTAACTAGTACTTAAAATAATGGTATTATTAGTAATGATGATACTCTGTGAAAACTGCCATGACACTGTGTAGAGAGCTTGATTATATTCCTAATGTACTAATATTCCACACTTGTAAGATGCCCAAAATTGTTAATGTCTTCAGGTACACTAACTCAAAATATTCTTTAAAAGCATGTTTAAATAGCTGATTATTTTATATTGCATAATTGTGCCTCTTTTGTTGAATGCTTGGGTTTTCCCTACCCACTCATCTGACAAACACAAGTAGAATTCTATTTTGTGCATTGTGTGTACTGTTTCTATGCAGTTCCCTTGGCTGTATAGCATTTATATCCAGTGGAACAAGGTTCTCTTCCTTGTTTGTTTGTTTGTTTGTTTGTTTGTTTTTTGACTTTCCATTCTGATTTTTATAACGTATCCCACTTCCATTTTGCCCACAGTACACACTGCTTCCCGTCTCCGTGCATCCTTGCTAATTTTCACTTTTAGGGAGACAAAAAGGTGCTAAAATTTGAAATAACATTAGTAAACATGGAGAAAATGATGGGAAGTGAAATAAGGCAGGCAAAGAAAGCCAGATGCTGTAAGATTTCACTTGAATCTACAAGTATAAAAGAGTGAATATAGAAGTAGGAAGTATAATGGTGATTTCCAGGGTTCATGGGGGTAGGGGTTGTAGAAAGAGGATCAGGTGTATCAAGGAGCTCAAATTTTCAGGTAGAAAGTAAGGACTGGACTTTTGAGATTTTCTGCACAAAATAACATCTATATTTTATGACATTATGTGTATTTCACAAAAATGAAGCCAATTGCAGCTTGATCATAATGACACATGAGATGGTAAATATGTAAACTATATCTACTCAGTGATCTCATGTTATCTACATTTATGGCAAAGGACAGTATAAATGACAAATGCATTGGTTATAATTTTCCAAATAACATATTAATAAAAATAAAAAGTCTACTTTTTCTTTTGCTCAGGAATCTGATTCCAGTGAACTTATATGTAATAAATCATTGAAATGTCGACAGATGTTTCAAAAAAAGATAGTACTGGCAGAGCTAATTATAGCAAAATTGTAACCAGAGAGAAGATAAATTATAAGAGCATGGCTGACTAAATTCCAATAGTCAACAATGAAATATTTTGAGTACACAAAATTTTAATTTTTAAATGATGTTAAGTGACTTGGGAAACTTTGTAATATCTACCAAAATAAAATATTTAAAAGACACACTTTCTTGTGGGTCTATATAGTAATTTTATTAATTTTCCCTATGTTGTTTAAATTGTAAACGTGATTATTTTGTGAATAATCAAAGCATATAAGGAAATATATATGTGTGTGATGTGTGTGTACTTATGGATACATTGTTTTAGTCAACTCATTTTTTACTAGTAGGACAAAATAGATAATGTAGAATTTCCCAGAAAGCCTTTACGCCTAAGGCAAAGGTGAAGAGTCTATTACAAACAATAGGACAAGAAGGGGGTGTGGCAAGTTATAGTTCTCAGTTGTAGCCATGGCTAGTTTGTGCTTGTGTGTGTGTGTGTGTGTGTGTGTGTGTGTGTGTGAGAGAGAGAGAGAGAGAGAGAGAGAGAGAGAGAGAGGGAGGGAGAGAGAGAACCTGTATATCCTGTACTTGCCTAAATTCTCCTCCTTCCCTGCCTCTGCTTTCCCTGTTTGAGAAATGCAGGTGTGAAGCACCAAACTCATCTGATCGTTTCAAGTGTTCCTCAAAATTTACCTTCCATTAAGTTCATTTTGTAAGTTCTATTAGATCCAAAATGCTGTCTTCAGAGAGTCTCATGGACGCTCTCCAGGGAGTGTCAACTTCTGGTTCTCAGCCACTATCTTTACAAGGTGCTGTATGCAGTTTTAAGACAATGGAGTAACAAGTGCCAAGAAGTGTGAAGTGTTAGCCAAGGCTCTATTCTGCACTCAGCATGTAGTTTTTTATGTATACTGGAAACCTTTTACAACCTTTCTGCCTTGCATTATTACCTCTGTACAAGATGTGGTATGGGTCATAGCCTTAGAAGGTCATTAAGGCATAGAAATATGTTTTTCTATTAATTTTTACCTTCTTTTATTTTTAATATTTTTACATACAATATATTCTAATCACACTTTTTTCTATTTTCAGCTGCTTTCAGATCCTCACAAGTTTTCCACCCCACCCAACTCTGCCTTTTCTGTCTCTATGTTTTTTAAACAAACAAGCAGATCACAAAATATGCACAAACAAAATCCATATATAGACAAAAAATACAGAAACAAAAATCTATAGTCAAAAGACAAATAAGATGAATTATGAAACAAAATAAAACTATTGTAATTTTTGTAAATATGCTCTGATTGTAGGTTGGGAAGCTGTGTTCCACATTCGTGTTTCTGTTGAAAAAGTTGCAAACAGGATTTTTAAAGAAAATATTATCTTTCCATGTTTGTTAGAATCTGTATTTTTCAGAACATTGACAATGTGCACTTCGGCATCTAAAAAGATAAAAGAAAATATTAAGCATTCCCAGAGGTCCACTGTCACCAGGGTCTACCAGGTGAGTTCATTCCCCTAACTCACTGCCTGTTGTGAGCACTCCAGGTAAGTCCAGCACCTGTTGTCTCTGCTTTGTCCCCTGTTTCTGTCATTACCCAGCTCACAGCGCTTCTTGCATTCCCAGAGGCCTGTTGCCATCTGGGACTGGCATCAATGGGAGGAGATGCCCTTGGTCCTGTGAAGTCCTTGGTCCTATTGAGGTCCTTTGTCCTCAATGCCCCAGTGTAGGGGAATGTCAGGGCATTGAAGTGGAGGTGGGTATGTGGGTAGGGGAGCACCTTCATAAAAGCAGACAGAAGGGGGGACTGGAAAGGGGGTTTGTAGAGGGGAAATTGAGAAAGTGGATAACATTTGAAATGTAAATACATAAAAATCCAATCAAAAACACAATTAACAAGAACCAGGGAAATATGTTACCATCAGATTCTAACTATCTTACTACAGCAAGCCCTGGATTCTGGAACATAGCTGAAGCACTGGAAAATGACCTTAAAACCAATCTTATGAGGAAATTAAAAATCATTCAAAAATACATAAAATATAATCAAACACATGAAGAAAATAAATAAAACTATTCAAAACCTGAAATTGGAAATAGAAGCAATAGAGAGACCACAAACTGAGGTGATCTTGGAGATGGAAATTTTTGTTTCCTAGGTAGGAAAATTTTGTTTCTTCTATGTAGGAGAACAAAAATTGCAATTGAAAGCATCACCAACAGGATACAAAATATGGAAGAGAGATATCAAGTATAGAAGATACGATAAAAGAAAATGATAAATTGGTTAACAAATATGTTAAAACTAAACATTTCTAACATAAAACACCCAGAAAATTCAATATACTATGAAAAGACCAAAGCTAAAAAAATAGAAACAGAAGAAGTAATAGATTCCCACCTCTAAGTCACAGAAAATATTTTCAACAAAATCATAGGTGAAAAGTTCCCTAGCTGAGATTGGATCACACACAAAAAATCTGCCAGCCAGATAATAATTAAGTCCTAAATATACAGAACAAAGAAAGAATATTAAAGCTATAAGCAACAAAAGTCCAAGTAACATAGAAAGGCAGTTATCAGAATTACATCAGACTTCTCAACAGAGACTTTAAAAGCAAGAAGGACCTGGGCAGATATCTCACAGTCTCTATGAGACCACAGATGCCAGCTGAGACTACTATACCAAGCAAAACTCTTAATCACCATAGATGAAGAAAACAAGATACTTTACTACAAAACCAAATTTAAACAAGATATTTCCACAAATTCAGCCCTACAGAAGATAATAGAAGGAAAACTCCAACCCTAGGAGGAGGTTAACTATACCCAAGTGAGTAGGGGAAAAATAACCCCACACCAGCAAAACAAAAACAAGGGAAAGACACACACACACACACACACACACACACACACACACAAAACCAACAACAACATCAAAATATCAGGAATTAACAATCACTGGTTATTAATATCTCTCAACATCAATGGCCTCAATTCCCCACTAAAGAAACACAGGCTAACAGAATGGATGAGAAACAGGATCCTTCAATCTGGTGCATACAAGAAATATCCCAGCAACAAAGATAGGTATTAACTCAGAGTAAACTGCTGGAAGAAAGTTTGGCTAGCCAACAGACCAAAGAGTCAAGCTGGAGTAGCCATTCTATTATCTAATAAAATAGACTTTTAACCAAAATCAAGCAAAAAAAGTGAAAAAAGACTCTTCATACTCAGCAAAGAAAAAATCCACCAAGATGATTCCTCAAGTCTGTACATTTATGCCCAAATAAAAGGGCACTCACATTTGTAAAAGAAACATTTCTAAACTTAAATCACATATCAAATTCAACATATTAATAGTGGTAAACCTCAATACCCCACTCTTACCAATGTGCAGGTCATCAAGACTGAAAATAAACAGAGAAAAAATGACACTAAAAAGTATTGTGGATGAAATGTACCTAACAAATATCTACAAAATCTTTCACTCAAACCCAAAATGATACCTTCTTCTCAGAACCTCAGAGAAGCTTCTTCATATTGATTATATAGTCACAAAGCAAGCCTCAACAAATACATGAAAATTGAAATAACTTCTGTACATTATCAGATAACTATGGATTCAACAAAACAGAAATTACAGAAAGCCTCAAACGGGATAAAAACTGAACAACTCAATGATCTCTAGGTCAGGGAAGAGAAAAAATTAAAAGACTATCTAGAATTCAATGCAAATGAAGCATTAACACAATGAGACTTATGGGACACAACAAAAGTAATCTGAAGAGGAAAGTTCATAGCACTCAGTGCCTTCATAATGTAAGTGGAAACATCTCAAACTAGCAATTTAAAAGTACACCTGTGAGCTCTAGTACAAAAAGAAGCAAACATACCCAAGAAGAGTAGATGGCAGAAAAATCAAACTCAGAGATGAAATCAATAAACCCCATATAAAGAGAACAATACAAAGAATCCACAAAACCAAATTCTGGTTCTTTGAAAAACATCAACAAGCTAGACAAAGCCAAACTAACTAAAAGGCAGAGAGACAATATCCAAACTAACAAAATCAAAATGAAATGCTATTGAAAACAAGGGCATAATGAAACTGGCAGGAAAATGGATGAAACTAGAAAATACCATCCTGAGTGAAGTATCCCAACCAATGAACTATCATGTACAATATGTACTCACTTATAAGTGTATATTAACCATGATGTACAGAATAGCCCTGATACAATCCACAGATCCAAATGAGATAAGTAACAAGGAGAGCCTAAAGAAGAATGCTTGAATGTCACTAAGAAAGAGACATAAAAAATATATGTGAAGAAGATGGAGATGGAGAATTGGTAAGAGAAGGGGTCAAGAGGGGAATAGGACAGAGATAAGGTTTGGGAAGGGGTTAGGAAAGACAACAGAAATGGAGGAGCAACTTGGGATGGAGATGACACCAGGGAGACTATGTGGGTGACTCTTGTTGAGACTCCTAGCAATGAACTAGTCACCTTCTGTAACCAAGAAGTACTCCCAAGTAAAGGGTTAAAGACACCAATCCACCAACCCACCTTTTGTCCTGCTTATAAGAAGTGCACAGATAAAAATGTAGTTAATATTGTGCCAATGGCTAACTAGTAACTAGCCCAACTTGAGACCCATCCTATGTAAGGGAGCCAATCTCTGATGCTATTAATGATATTCTGTTAAGCAGACAGTAGTATAACATAACTGTATTTTTTGAGAGATTTATCTAGCAGCTGATAGAAACAGATACAGAAACCCACAGCCAAACAATAGGTAGAGCTTCAGGTGTATTGTAGAGGGGTGTGGATGGGTGGGTGAGGGAACTTGAGTGGTCAAGGACACCAGAAAAAGACCTACAGAGTAAACTAACCTTGAACCACTGGGGATCACAGAACTTAACCACCAAGCAAAGAGTATGCATGGGCTGGTTCTAGACCCTTTACACATATGTAGCAGATGTACTACATGTTTCTTCATGTGAGTCCCCTAACAACTGTAGCTGGGGTTGTTTCTGACTCTGTAGTGGATCTTGGATTCCTTTCCTATAGCGGCACTGACTTGTCTGAATCCAGTGGGAGAAGATTGGCTTAGTCTTGCTATGACTTGATGTACTGGGTGGGTGATGTACTGGGTGGGTGGGTACCCATGGAGTCCTCCACTTTTCAGAGATGGGTAGAGAAGAATAGGAAAGAGGGTGTAAGGGAAAATGTTAGAGGAGAGACAGGAGGGGAAAGCAATCAGGTTGTAAAGTGAATAAATAAACTAATGGAGAAAAAAATTAAAAAATTAAAAAAAAAAAGAAGAAGCCTCATGACTTTACTTAGCTCAGTCTTACTTTTCACCAGACACTCGACAATACACTAAGCATTCAGTGCAATTAACATTGTCAAGAGCACTTGAAGGAATGGTGCTCTGAGAACATAATAGACAATTTTTCTTGCAAAACTCACATTTCTATTCCTCGAAGGTACATCCAGTGTTGGTGCTGTGTAAAATTCTTCATAATAGATGTCACTTTAATGTTATGCAAATGCCGTACAATGAGGAACATTGTAGAAAAAGAGGTAGAACATTAGACCCATAAGAGGTTAAATAACATGACCAAAGATTATATTAGTTTTCAGTGGCTGCATGTGACAGTATTATCAGGTACCTAGCTGCTGAGGAACCTGAACGCTGTCCTCTTACTGCTGTAACATTGAATCCCACATGTAGCAACATGACCACTTGTCTCTTCAAGGCTAAAAACAGTGCATCTCTAGCAAGATGAGTAATAATTTTGAAAAAACGCAATCAGCAATGTATCTCAACATCATTATTACCCATCCTAAGACATGCCCAATGCATCCTCAAAGAAAAAGGATCTCACTGACATTGAGGCCAGGAAGTGTAAATTTTGGTGTGCCACATATAAACATCTCTTGCCTCTTAGCTAGTGAGTAGAATGGAGAGATTGGATACCTTGTCTAGTGTTAGACACACTGCATTATACCATCAAATTGTGAAGTCTGTGGACAATAGTAGTTTCTCTATTTCTTCTGAGTTTCAAATATTACATAGGTCCTTGTTACTGAGGATGTCAACTCTGAGCACTTCTCTTTTACATTACTGCTTGATTATATCTTTCTCTGTGCTGTAGCTTCTGGGGATATCCTCCATGATTCTGCCCTCCCAGTGTGAAGGGCCACAGGTAAGTTTTGCCAGCTGTTAGCATAAGTGAGTGCTCTTTTCACTTTTTTGGCCACACACTGCTCATGGAACCATAATTCATCACAGGCCTTATAAAGTAGTGTTACTCCTGGAATCTGAACATACAACGAGCCATGGAGTGTTTGTGCATAACATACAGACACCAGAAACAGAGTCCTGCAATTGCAATCAACAGGATATTTCCTCTGATTTTGAAACAGACAAATTCTATAAGTAAACCAAATGCATAGGCAAATAAAACACAAAAGCTCCTAGAGAGATTAAGCTATGAGGTGAATAATATTCAAGCACCATAGAAGTTTGGAAATAGGAAAAGTCAACATGTTTTCCAATAAATAAAATATGAGTCAATCTTGCAGAGAACGTTTTGAATGGCAGTGCTGTTTGGCTAAGAAAGAATGTGTAACATTGTAAGAATTGTGCTTATTGAATTTTAAACTCCATAAATTTTATAAAAGGTGCCTTTTCCCATATCTCAATGGAAATAGAAATGGTTTACATTATAAATGCATTTCTGCATTCATGTTCATTTCTAAGGAGAGAAAGAACTAGACTGTGGCAATTTTCTTCTGTTGTATACTGTTACTTTGCTTATTGTAAAGTTTCAAAAATCTTTAGACAGTATATCCTTTGAAATCTAGCCACAAAGAGGATGTTTACTTTGAATAGAAATTCCATTAACTGTAACCTGTCCTTACTTTCCCAACTCACCACCCTGATTCAGGCTTCCTAGCCTACATTCCACACAGAACACTATCTCATAGCCTCCTTGAACCTGGTTTGCTTTCTCTGCAATCTGTCTCACTCCTGATAGACTGTGTGGCCCAAGTAATGTCTAACTACTCTACTGGATGCTGAAAAAGAATTTATCTTGGTGAGTGCTTGTGTGTTTGAGGAAGGGTGGATTAGGGGTGACTGATCCTGTTCATGTCCATTTGCCTGTGCCTGTGCATGTGTGTGTTTGTGTGTTTGTGTGGTTTGGTAAATATACATGTATGTGTGTTTAGCGAGGTGAACTCAAATCAAGGTATAGAGGTCTTCATCCATTACTCTCCACTTAATTTTTTAGAGATTGTAGTATAATTATACTTGGCTCTTCCCTTTTCTCCTAAACCTCCTTTGTCTATTACAATTTTCTACCCAACTCTCCCACATGTTCCTTGCTCTCTTTCTTTTTTAAGAATTGTTTTATTTATTTACATTTCAGATGACATGCCTTTTCTCCATTTCCCCTCCTTACAAACCTCCATTTCATCCCCTTCCCTCATTCGTTTTGCTTTTATACCATTTTAATTATCTGAAAGTATTAAGGTCAATTCTAGGTTGAGGAACTAGCAATACAATAATTGCAAATAGTCAAGGAACAAGCAAGACAATAAACACAAATAGTCAGAGAACAAGCAAGGCAATAAACACAAATAGTCAGAGAACAAGCAAGGCAATATACAAAGTTCTGTGAACACTCCCGTGATCACTGTTTCTAATGGTTTATCTGATGACCAAAATATCTGAGCCTATTTTTCTTTTCTAGCCCAAAGTCATTTTCATGTCTGAAGTTTGCTTCCTTGTTCTAGGCTAAGGTTTAGATTTTTGCCTGAAATTATCTTCTTGTTCTAGACTAATGTCAGATTCCTGCCTGAAGCCCACTTCCTTGTCTTTGGCCAATGTCATATTCCTGCCAAGCAGCCCATTTCTTTGTCCTTGGCTCATGTCAGATTCCTGCCAAGCAGCCACAAAAGCTCTCCACCTCTCATCTTTTTTTTATTTCATAAACAAGACTGAGCCTGTCTTAGGGTGTTCTGACAAGAATACCTTCTTTACCCATTATGGAATATACATTATCAAAAGCAATGCACTTGTCTCAGGTTGGTAAGGTTCTGTGCAGAATCTTACTCATTCTTGGCTTGCCAGCCTGTTAATTTAATAACTCTGTCTTGGGGTTCATTTTAATGTTCAAGCCATACACTTTGGTTGCCAACATGTTGATGTTGTTAAAGACAAGCTTTAACATGATGGGCAATAATAAAAGTATTCCCAGGACAAAAAGGGCTAGCATGATCAAGCTATATATGACATTCTTGAAGCTTGACCAAAATAGAAATACTGATTTCAGGTCATGGGTAATTTTATCAGCAGTATATGCCCCATCAATGCTCATCAGAGCAGCATTCCTTAAATTCATAATCTCACTATGCAAAACATCCAGAGAGGTGTTAGAATTATGCCAAATACACTGCAAGTGTCTTAAAAATTTTTTCCTAATTATAATGACTGCCCCTGTAAATTTTAGAACAAACATGAATCCAATGGTATTTGGAGTGACACTCGAGATGGCTTCTTACTCTTAAACTCTGACCCTCTTTCTAATAATTTGAATAGGATAAAGAGCATCAATCTGTTGTTCCAAATGTCAATCTAAATCCTCTTGTATATCAGCACATTAGTAACATTTTTGCTAAATGATTAACAAAAGTATCTGCCTTAACTCCTTGTCTCAGAGCAATTGCAGAAGCAGTGGTGCTAGCAATTAATGTAATTAACACTATTATATCAGCAATAATCAAGCCCACTGCTCTCTTTCTTCTGCTTAAAGCCTGACTCACTTCTTCTAGTACTTGCAAACGATTTAGCTTGGTGGTAGAGCACTTGTCTAGCAAGCACAAGGCCCTTAGCTCTGAAAAAAAAAAAGACAAGAGAAAGAAAGAAAGAAAGAAAGAAAGAAAAAAAGAAAGAAAGAAAGAAAAACAAGATAACTAGCACGTACAACCTTGCTCTCTTTCAAATTTATGGCTTCATTCTATTAATTGACATTGCATGCATATATATGTATATGTGTATGTGTATGTGTGTGTGTGTATGTGTATGTGTATATGATATGTATGTATATATATACATATATATGTGCATACATATGTGTGTATATATATATATGCATTTATACCTCATATGTGTGTATACATGTATATAAATGTATTCCTCATACACATATATTTTTGCATGTATATATACCTCACTATGTGTATACACGCACACATACAAACACACATACACACGTATATATACATAATGTTACTTGTATGTATGTTTTCAAGGCTAACCCTTTGGTACTGCACAAGCAATAGATGGTGTCTTCCCTGAGGAAGACTATTTCTTTTGCTCTCAGTATTCCTTAGTTGCCTGTAATTCTTTGTGTAGGGTTGCAGCCTTATGAGCTTTCCCCCAGCCCCTTTGACAGGACTGCTTTTGTTTTCCTTGTTCAGCTGGTGTTTGAGCATTCATATTGTTGAGACTTTATAGGTGTAGTTTCTGACTTTACTAGGAGATACAATCTCACTATTAACTCTCTTATCTTAGGGCTCTTGGAATTCTCACCCCATTTGCCCCTCTTCTGAAGTCTTCCATTGAGCTTCGGAGCAGGAGTGTCTTTACAGCTTTCTCCTCAGGGACTTGACTCCTCAACTCCTCATTTTCATTGACTGTGGTTTTCTATGGTGCTCTCCAACTGTTGCATTTCTCTTGATGAAGGTGAAGACTAGGAATATCTGTGAGTATAAGAACCAATGCTTAGATTGTTAGTGTAGATTGCCCTAATATTTTAAAGTATAAGAAAATCTCTCATGCTAGGCTAGGTGGGCTGTGATTTTGCCTGATTCTGATCTCTCAGTCCTGGGACTTCAAACATGTATCATTAGGATTGTTCTGTCTTACATGGGTTTTAAGGATCTAAACTCAGGTAGCTCTTGCACAACAATTAGTGTATAGAAAACTGTCTCCAAAGTTCTCTCCCCATTTTTTCTTTTGACTGCAGTGAGGCTCAACATCTCTTTTGCTTATTTAAATCTTACCTTTTTAAAAAAGGCTAAATGTGAATTCCTACTTATCTCATTGAAGTTGTCCACTAATTTGGAATAAGTTACTTTTTTTTCCTCTACCCTTGAGCTTATCTCTTGATTGTGGCTAGTGCTTAATCTCAATTTATGTTGAGAGATCCCTTAACCAGAAATCGAGCTCGACCTCTGAATATATGATCAGGTAGATGTTTGAAGTCAAATCGGATTTGGTTAATATTTTATTCTTTAATGTTAGGTCTTGTACTAGCTCTCTGTATTTCATTACCTATTTATTAGAGAAGAAACCTGTACTCTCTTTTATCTTAAAACATGCTACCTTCATCTTCCCATCAATCAATGTACTAAAGCTTTTGTGTATTTGCAATTCATTTGATCTTTCTGTGTTGGACATGAGGGGGAAAACCTTAAGTTATCCTTAGAGCAAAACTAGGGAATGCTTTTCTGTTTGAAAATTTGCCATGTTCATGAGCAAATTAACACAGGAGATTGAGTGCTCACAACAAAGGTAAGATGATATCATATCTACCATGACTGAGTAAAGGTCCCGATTTTGCTAGTTATATCAAAAGCAAAGTTACAGTAAAATTAGACATACAAATTTAAGAATAGCATGTCCAATATATGCTGGGCATATGTCTTTCTTCAGATCAGCACAACTAACTTGGAATTTTCCAAAACTACCTTAAGTTTTTAAATCATTTAATTATATATATATGTGTGCTTATGGGTTTGTGCATGTAAGTCCGACAATCTTGGTGACCAGAAAAGGACATCTGATCCCTTGGAGCTAGAGTTACAGACTGTTGTTAAACCATTTATTGTGGGTGTTGGGATCAAAACTTGGAACACTTGTCCTCTACAAGAACATTATGTGCTCTACCACCAAACTACCTGTCCAGACCCAACAAGCTACTATTCTGTGTCATTCTGGATAAGGATTACTTATTACAGAAATTTATATCCTTCTTATTGTTGTTGGCCTCATGCTATCATGTTAGTCTGCCAGGAATCTAAGACATAGGGTAATTCTATTTACTCAGATCTTAAAGGACCAAGCTACAAAAAGAATATCAGGGTGATTAGTGTTATTTAGCAACTTGATAAAAATCTAGACTTACCATGGAAATGAGTCTCTGAGCATACTTATGAAGGACAATCTTGATTGTATCAACTGGTGTGGGAAGACCCATCTTAATTTTGAACAGGTGATCTAGGCATACATAAAAGTGAGAAAGCAAGCAAAGAACTAATGTGCATGCATTCATTGTTTTCTGTTTCTGATTGCAGTATGGTATGACCATCTCTTGAAAAACTGTTCTGACAAATATACATTGCCTTCTGGAATAAAATTTGATTTCTGATTCTGTTAACACTGCAGAATGAGAACGTAGACAGTAGAGAACTGCAAGGTTGTGCGTGAATAGGAAGAGATGACAAGCCACATGATGAGGAAGCAGAGTGGTTTGCGATGGGGTCTTTGAGAGAACATGAAGTGTCTTGCCATGAAATTATCAGGCAATGCTTTGTGGTCCTGTGCTGGAGAAAAGGTGATGAATAGGGAAGAACACTAGAAATAATATATTGGAATGGATTTTATCTCAAAAACTGGATCTAGTTTGTTTCTGCTAACAAGAGAAGGAATAAAGAGGCCATAGTCATTGTTCAGTAACTGATGAATCTGATAATGAAAAATTTTTTAATTGATAAAGGTAAAAGTTTCAACTGTAGACATTTAGGGAACTCTTGAGGGTAGCCTAAGACTAGCAGTGTCTTTTAGTCTTCCTAGGAATCCACTGTGTATACGCAGGGCCACACACAATCATGTCTGTCTTTTCCCACAAATCAATGACTTTCTATACAGATTGTGAGTGATAGACATTAAGCTCTTTATGTTCCAAGCAGTCTCTGCATACTTCATTGTCATACATAAGGTCTACAGACTGTCTTTCACTTGGTTTAATGACAATACCAAACAGGCTAGAAGGAGAGAGGAGAAGCATTGTTGTTTGTTTGTTCATATGCATCATCCAAAATACCATTTACAACCAGACTGCAACTACCCATTTATAGAGCAGTAGCAATAGGACAACTTTCAGGGTCCCACCGTGCTCTCAGAGGCAGCCTTGGCAGCACATCATGAACACCAGCAGATACCCAGCCACACATTTCCTGTGAAGGCCTAGTACCCAAAGAACAATGACACACAGTGTAGCCTCAATTCCTACAACCCCAGCCTGTTCTATCACCATGCTCGATGCGACAGCATCTTCTTACAGCTAATGTTAGGTATTTTTCAATTCTCTTAAAATTTCTGTCCTTGTTTGAATTGTACTTATATCATACTTATTAGGATCCTTGGGTTTTCTTCCTGTATACCCAACTTGGCTTCACAGACTCAATCAGCACTGCTAAATTATGTGGTGATGCTCCATGAAGTCCTCAATAAACACAGAAGGGAAGACAAAAGAAAATATGTCCCTGCTGCCAACCTCAATGTAGGAGGAAGAATAAAGCACCTGCCTACAGTGGGTCTATACTGATTGCTTTCTGGTTCTAAAGTGTATCACAAAAATCATTGGCAGAGTTATTTTAAGTGTGTGTTCTCTTGTTCCAGACTTCTGAGAAAAAAAATGTAAAAACCTGGTTGGGGCTATTCTTTCTTGGGGATAACAGGTAGCTATGTACAGGATCTTCACTACTTAGCAGAAAGAACATTCACAGCGTATCATTTCAAATACAGCAATTGATTTCAAATTGATTATACTCCTATATTATGTTCCATTTTGATTACACAATTTACCCCTTTAAGGAAAATTCTACCATTCGAAGAAAGCTTCATATAATGTAAGAAGTATTTGGGCCTCAACTGAGACTGTTGCAGGATTGCTAGCCAAAACAAATGATATTTGTTTATTTGATATTTGGTTATTACTACAAATTGCTAGAACTTTTTTCCATTACAGTGATATATTTTCTGTATGTATTAAAAGAGGCAGTTTTATAACGTTTCATATTGTAATGAAATAGAGTTCAATAACACTAAAAATAGGCAATGAAAACATAGTTGGTTCTCAAAGGAAGAAAACTTAACCATCTCATGGAAAAAATTTCCTTGGGTGTTTTATTGAGTTAGAACAGGTATAAAATTGACTTAGAAGAGATGAATAATTGAACAAGAATTAATAAATGCTTTCCACAAGTTATCAACATATATAAGGTACATGTTATAAGGAGACCACACATGATGACTTCTTGTTTCAAAGGGAAAAAGTATAATAAGTCACATCTTTGTCATATCAATCATGTATTTATTAATCTACCCATTTATTTATCTGTCATCTCTGTTTATCTATCTATCTATCTATCTATCTATCTATCTATCTATCTATCTATCTCTCATCTAATATCTATCAATCATCTAATATCTATCCCATATTCCTACCATCTGTTTACCTTTCCGTTAATATTATCTACTGTTATCACCAAAATGTCTATCATCTGTCTAAAATCAATTTATCTCTATCAACTATATGTAATCGATCTGTTTCTCTTTTGACTGTTATGTGACTGTCATCTGTGTATATATTTTACACAATATTTCTTGATGTTATATATTGAACACATATGTTTTGATCATAGTTAATCATGTTTCCCCAATTTCTCTTAGTCACCTTCTCCACAATCCTTTCCCTAACCACCCAGGGTGGGATGTTCATTCTTTTCTCTCATGCAGCCCAGTCTCTGTAGCCTATATATTGTATGTTGGGGAGGAAAACTGCCCTGGAGTGTGTTCAACTGACAAAGTATTGTTGCATTAAAGAAAATTAATCCTTCCTCCCAGTAACTATTTAATACTAGTAACATCTTAGTTAGTGGGTGTTTCACCCCTACCTTCTCCATTTCTGTTTTCTGGCTGGACTTGACCCAAAGAGAATGAACTTTCTTTGGAAGATTAAGTAGGGCAACACCAGGACTAGATCATTAAATAAATGAAGTGAAGCTTGAAGGAATTTGTAAGAGCAACTATTAGAATTGGTGGGCATATGAACAGGCCAAGTCATTCATTGTGGCAACAGGGTAGAAATTTCTCAAAAACCTGAAGTTAGAACTAACATAGGACCTGGCTCTTACACATCTGTACACATAAACAAAGGTACCAAGATAACCTACTTCCATATTCATTGCTGCTCTATTCACAGTCATTAGGGGATAGAAATGACCTGGATGCCCATTATCTCATGAGTAAATAATGCAAATATAATATACCTACTACTATAAAATTTTATATAGTTATGAAGAAAAATAAAAGTTGTTAGTCATGTAGATGGAAGTGGAAAGTCTGTATGAAATAAAACAAATAATGCCCATGGAGTCAAATATTACATGTTCTTTCTCACTTGTGGATCCTAACTTCCAAATTGAATGTATGAATATTAATGTGAAATTGAGTGCAAGTATATAGCATGGAAGTAGAAAGAGGACAAGGAGTGAGTGAGAAAAAGAGACTGAAGAAAAGAGGTGGGAGGGAATAAAAACACAAGATATGAAAGTGAGAGGACAAATATGTGAGACAGAGCAGTCTGATAGGAAAAAAGACAGGACAAGATGACAGATCAATTAAAACAATCTTCAAGAATGCCAGAAAAATATCTGTAATTTGTATGCACATAAAATCTTTAAAAGGAATATAACTCTTGATGCTAGTGGTGTTGACCATAGAGACTAATCCCACCAACGCTGCCTGCCCCATATGCCCACACTGATATGATAGACGGTTCCAGAGGTCAGGTGGCTCTGGTAACTGAGAGATGCAGTCTCACTTTCAGACATTATCTTTGCTTAATTTGACGATGTCAATGTGCATTGAAGAAAAGACAATTGATTAAATTTTGTTTACTGTCGGCTATATATGTAGAATTTCCAGAAGTCACTTAGATATACAAGTCTTGGAAACCATAAAAATCTACCACATGAGGCTTTCTAGATTTGCTCAGGGGAAAAATATATCTTACATCCAACACCAGGGGGGATTAAATGAATTGGCCAGAAACACCAGCTAACATGCATTTAAATTATGTATTTACATGATGTATTTTCCATACTCCTCTCCAAGCTCCTCAAGGAAGGATGAAGATTGCTACATATATTTTATTTATGATTGTTGGCTGAAAGTGGTAGACATTTAGTAACATGCTAATCTGACAGACAGGCTCAGCCATCTCACTGAAGAGCTCCCTGGGTATTTCATGAGAGTTCCCCTTAGAATTCATCTTCATTGTTATTAATGTTGGCTGACATTCATTTCAGTCAGAGAAAACTTTTCAGTAATTCGACACTTTTCAATGCAAGCCCAAGGTTTGTCTGGAATATCAGCTCAACTGAGGCATATTTCCTTCTGCCCTTCCTTCTACAGAGTGGTCATAGAATTGAAAAGGAGTGATCACCAGCCACTCTGGCCACATGCACTGGGAAGGTTAATTTTGTGTCAAATTGTCTGGCTTTAAGAACACCCAAATACTTGGGTGAACATTGTTTCTAGGTGTTTCTACATGATATCAGTGTCTAAATTATTTGATAGTTAATCAATGCATTCTTGTCTCATTGATCCCTTACCATAGATTTTCTTCCTACTTCCCAGCTCCCTTCTTCACTTTCCGCTAAGTCACCATCTTAATTTAATGTCTTTTTGTTTTGCTATTACTTTTGCTTTGTGACCCAATGGGTTTAGCTAGGGATGTGTGCATGAATAACACATGAACGGCTACAACACTGAAGACAATGACTTTTCCTCCATCTGCCCTCACACTTATGGCTTCATGAGTCCTCTGTCATCTACGGTTGAATATTTAGGGGCTCAGTCTTGTATAGACTCTATGTAGACAAAAATCTTGACTTCAGAAAGAGAACGGTCTTCTGCAAAGCAAATGCTTATCGATTATACTCCTTTGGGAGCCTGGCAGAAACAAAAATTGTTTTGTCCATAAAAAATGTGCAATTCATCACTTTTTCTGATACAGGGACCAGGTTGCTAATGTAAATGAGAGAAAAATAGCTGGGTGTGAGTCACTAGGAAGAGATGGAATTTCATGAAAGTAGAAGAAACAGGAACTGTTTTTCTAAGAATAAAAAATTTTGGTTTTTTTGTTGTTGTTGTTGTTGTTTCAATTTTTTGTTTTTTGGGGGTTTGGGGGAGATTGTTTGATTTGTTTTGTTTTGCTAAGCCTGAAGGGTTACTTTCCATCTCCAAAAGTTATACATTTAAGATGATACTTGGTAATAACACTTTTATTAGTATTCATCTATATTCCTAGTGTCTGCAGTTGGACTTGAAGATGTCCCATTGTAAATGTGTAGTCCCATTATGAAGAATTTTGTGAATCTAACAGCAGTAATGGCTAAGATTCTGATTTGATATTATTGTAGTATTACTCTAAAACCCTTTTCTCTTCAAATCAGCCCTGTACTGAACTCACCTATAAATCGATTTCACCAAGGTTCCTTCTGAAATTGAATTGTACAACCATAACTACAGGAAACAGTACTGAGGACCATTGTTGTCTGTATTGTGATAATTCACTACACTTAATCATCTTCAGTTACAGCCCAAAATTTGCTAATATGTCACATCTTATAATATTATAGATTCCCATGACTATTTAATAAATTGTGCTCTTTTAAACATACACAGATGATGTTTCCTGGACCATGGTCACCACTTAACTTCTCTGTGTACTAAATCTACCGTGTAACAAACATGAAAAGGTCAGCTCTACCTTTTGAGCAGATTGCCTAGTTATGGTTTTATTTACCTACTCATGTAGAGGAATATAATTCAGTGCTTATCCTTTTGAGCACTTTTCCTGTTCATGACAAGTACTCAAGCACTTTCCTAGAGGCTCTGAATTTGTTTTACTGGGTTATTAGCTCTGAAGCTATATTTTCATGGTAATAAATAAAGTCTGTCACGGGACAGTATAATTCTCTGGAAATATAGTGTGAATTATGTTCAGTTGACTTATAGTAATTTTTACTGTCATTCCTATAAGCTTTTACATTTTCAGCTACATATAGTAAACACTTAGTAAGCACTTACCACCTGGGGACAGATTGGCATATCTCCTAATCAAATGGAAACTTTTTTTTCTAAAGCTTTTTTTTATGTGAAAAATATAAAGCTTCTTGGTCTGGAAATATTTTCTGCAAAGCAGATGTGTGGTCAGTGTTTTCTGATGGGCTGTGTTCCTTTCATTGTAATCCAAGGGAATGCTAATGGAATTTTTGAAATGAAGTTTGTTTCAAATTACACCTGATCTGTGGTCTGTGGTGTGTGAACCACTTTGTCCTGAAAGCTTCATTGTGTGAGGCTATGTGCTCTGACTGTCCTGGCCCAGAGTCTTCTATAGGCTGTTTGTTTTCCTGTTTATCCTTTTAGCTTCTTCCTACCTGAATCTGACCTTATAGTTGTGTGCTGTAGATTTGTCTCATGACTGGGTTAGCCTATAGAGAACTCCTGCCAAAACATACTCCTTCAGTGTCAAAATTCACCTTTGCATTCAGGTTTCCTTCCCTATGAGGCTTTAGATACCAATGAGTATACCCTCTCCCAAGGCTGTCACTTCTTACTGAAATAGTGTGCAAGGTCAGAGTACCCAAAGAAGCACACTTGGTTTCTCTAGTTGAAAAACAAAATCAAAAACCATTATTGAACTATGGAAGTTCTTACTACAGTTGTAACTAGGTGAAGTTCAAGAAAAATCCAGGGTGGGAACCCTCAGGATGCACAGAATAAGCATAAAAGGAGAGCTTGGGAGGAGTATGCAGAAGGAACCTTGAAAGAATCTCATCTCCTCAGTGCTGGCCTGCACCCTCCCGCCTGCAGGAGCCTACCTGAGCTGGTGCAGAGATAATTAAGAACAAGATGAAAGCAGGAGAGCTCTTCTCTTTTCCTCTCTGTCTATTTTTATACCTCATTCCTTTGAAAGGTTTTATTCTGGGTAACTTCTCCATAAAGCAGTATTTCCTTTTTTGTGTAGGCAGCCACATTCTGACGTTAGGTTGACTTATTAAAGAAAGTCATTTCGTTTTAATTTTTTGGAGGCTTTATATATGGGGTTCTAAAAGGCAGTGATCAGCCTTAACTCCCATGCGTCAGAGATGGAAGTAGTAGCACCTGAACTTTTAGTAAAGGATTGTCCTGCATTAATTAAAAATAGACTGTGGGCTGAGCCCAATACATGTAAATGAGATGGCATGGTCAAATATTGAAGATCAGAGGGAACAGATCGGCTGTCAAGCTCAGGGTAACAGATATTTAATTCATACTGCATAGAGTTATAGGCCCTCCATGTGCCACAAAGTGTAGACATAGCTCTCAAAGTCATAAATGGGACCTTAACATGTTTACACAGGGAAGTCATAAGAAGCACCTTTGGAAGTCAGCCAACTTTACCACCTTTTCAAGAAACAAGATGGGGTAATTATGGTGGCTTGAATAGGAATTTAGACCCCTCATAGGCTCACATATTTGGATGCTTGGTCATTATGGATTGACACTTCTTGAGACAGATTAGGAGGTATGCTGGGTAAAAATGGGGATGCAAAAAAAGCATTTGCGTCTGCTCTGCCACATGACTAGGGCCACTTCTTGGGGAGGAAGGATGCAGAAGTTTTATTGCATTCACACCAGGGTAGGTGTCAGGCTGTGAGAAGCCACTGCAGGAACACAGCTTCCAGAATAGGCAGGACAATCTGAGGTCCCAGGGGAGCAGGAGGTAGCTAGCTTCTCTGGTTCTCGAGCTCTTGGACACCCAGGTGCCCATGGAAGATCTGAGAACAAAGTGGGGGCCAAGGGGCTGCACTGGCCCACGGCTGAATGGTAGATGGGGAGAGAAGCTCCGGGTGTGTCCCTGGGGAGAGTTCTTGGCCTTTTGCTGTATCAACTTGGCTTGGCTTAGCTTGGCCCCCATGGCTGGGACTGCAGAGAAGTCATCTGCAGGAGATTAAATGCTGGCTCTGTAGGTGAAGGCCTTCTCCATTTCTCCCCATGGCAGATCTTGATGAAAGAGAAACAGTCCATGGTTTTAAGGCTTTTATTGTCATGACAGAAAGTAGATGAGAAACCATACCCATTTTCTCACGGCGGGCATGAAATTAAATAACATTTGCCGGGAAGAGGGTCTGGGAAGGAAAGCTTATTTGGCTAAGCCCTTCTGGTCTTTTGGTACCTCATTAATATGAAGATCTGTCTTGAGGCTCCATGGCATGTAGTCACTCCCTCTACCTGTGGAGGGGCTAGTGGCGTTGCCCTATGTGACTGAAAGACACAAATCTATGAAGGACTGTGGTCTCGTGTTAGGAGCCTGGAGTCTGGGCATATGGCAAAATGCTTGCTGTCTCTTAGGGTCAACTGGTGCCTACCTGAGGCCCCTCAGAATCACTAGGGGTCTCCAAGGATTTCTAATCTATGCTAGACCAAAAACCAGGCTGCCTTTCAGGGTCCTACAGAGGTGTAGTCTTATTGGAGTGTGACCTTGATTGTGGAAGTGTATCCTTGGGAAACTCAAACAAGGTTCTCTCTCTCTCTCTCTCTCTCTCTCTCTCTCTCTCTCTCTCTCTCTCTGTCTGTCTGCTGACTGTGGATCCACATGGAAAATTCTCAGCTACCTCTCCAGCCCCATGTAATTATGTGTCCTTACCAAGCTAATAATGGATTATATATTTCGGAATCTGTATGCAAGCCTCAATTAAATGTCTTATTTTATAAATGTTGATGTGGTCATGGCATTTTTTTCACAAGAGAACACTTACTAAGACAGAAGTTGATACCAAGAAGTAGAATATTTCTTTGACAATCCTGATCATACTGCTTGCTGACAGAATGTGAATTTGAAGACTTTGGATTAGAAAAGCAGTGAACAGTTTAAATAGTGTTTAATGGGTCATTCTAGTAGGAGTGTCGCAAACAGTTGTGCTAACCGCTTCTGAATACCTAAGTGAGGAGCTTTGAAAGGAGAAGAAATTGGCTTAGAGACCTTTTTGTGATATCCTAGTGAATGATGTGGCTCTTTTCTGCCCTTGTGTAAACACTTTGCCTCAGGCTAAACTGAAGAGTCTAAGATTAATGGCTAGACAAAGAAGATTTTAAGGTGGTATAGTATTGACTGTCATATTTATTAGTGGTCACTCTTGTACAGATCAGTAATGAAAAAACTGCTGGCTGAAGGTTGAAGATGGAAAAAAATACATTTTTCATTTTTTTTTTTTTTTGGAGTACCAGAAAGTGTAACGGAGCTAAACCCAATCCTCAAAGAAAAAAAGTTTTAAATAAAAAGCTGATGCTAAATGTAGTAAATGGGTAGTGACCTCAGGGTAAAAGCCTAACCAGGTAAACAACCAGCTTGGAAAGGGATTAAAGGAAAGCTTACATAGTGAAGGAAATCATCTACAACAGAATGTTGATGCCGATGTAATTGAATAAGATAGTCAATTTCCTGCAGAACTTGAAAGCTTTGGCCACCTGGTTCTGGCGTTGGAGTCAAGAATACAAGAAAGGGGCTATGAAATCTCCCTCTGTTGCTAAGGAAAGCTACTGAGGCCCCACATTTATCAATGGTCTCTTCACACAGAGAGGCCACTGGGTGAAGCTGTGAAAGTGAAGCCTGGATTTTATTGAGGACCCAAGATTTTGGGGATGTCAATGCATGGCAAGGAGACATGTTACCATAGTATGAAGATAGCCCAAGAGAAAAAACTATGCTGCAGTCAATAAAGCTGAAAGGTATTGGAGATTTGAAGAACATTTTGACATAACACATGAAAATATAGAATTTGAAGTTTCTCCTGCTGCTTTTCAGTCTTGTTATGGTCCATTATTTCATCATTATGCTCTCTTTCTTGTCATTTGGAATGGTAATGTATATTCTGTGTCATTGTATGTTGGAAGTAAATGATTGACACTTGCTTTTGATTTTATAAGAGATTACAGTTAAGAGATTGCCATGAGTCTTAGAAGAGACTTGGATTTTTAAGCAGTGTTGAAACTGTTATAGACTATGGGGACTTGTGAAGTTGGACTGAGTAAAATGTTGGATTACAATGCAACTACAAGCCTAAAGGACCAGCGAGTAGAATTTGGTGGTTTGACTAGAAATGACTCTCATAGTCGCATATATTTGAAATCTCGGTTGTTAGGGAGTGGCACTATTTGAGAAGGATTAGGAAGTGTGACCTTGTTGATATAGGTGTGATCTTGTTGGAAAAAATGTGTCACTTGGGGTGGGCTTTGGGATTTCAGAAGCCCAAGGAAGGTCCAGGGGCTCTCTCTGTGTCTGTCTGTCTGTCTTTCTCTCTCTGTCTCTGTCTCTCTTTAACTCTCTGTACCTTTCCATCTCTCTGTTTCTGTCTCTGTCTCTCTGTACCTTTCCATCTCCCTGTTTTTATCTATCTATTTCTTTCTCCCTTCCCCTGTGGCATGCAGATCAGGATATAGACTACCTCTCCAACACGTGTCTACCATGTTGTAGATATGCATACTGTTGTGATTTTCGCCAGGATGAGATAAGATTGACTAAACCTTTGAAACTGTAATCAAGACTCAATTAAATACATTCCTTTGTAAGAATTGCCACAATCATGGTAACTCTTCACAACAAGCCATCATGTATCCTCATCTGTTGATCTTATGCCCTAAGTTACCTTGGTGGCAGATAGATTTGATCTCAGCCCAGATGTGGCTCCTCTGCATACTACCTATTGTTAAATTTTCTATTCTGGAGAAGAAATCTATACATTATTTTCATTATGTCATCAAAAATAACAATATTATTTCATGTTTCACAACTAAATATTTATTATCAGGCAGACTTTCCCAGGGACTCACTTAAGTAACCTATTTTTGTCACATGCAGTCAAGCATCACTTGACCATAGGGATGTGGCCAAAGAAATACATTTCCAGGTGATTCTGTCATTTGAGAAATACCATATTGTGTGCTTACGATTGCTAAGGCCATTCCAATGTCACCAAGCAATAAAATATCATGAAACTAACATAGTCTACATTGCTTGTCATTAACCTGAATGCCATTGTGTTGTGCATGACTGTACATTCACCTCAGCATCTAATGTGATGTTTCCCCACTGAGTTATAAATTCCAGCAATAAAAGGCTTGTGTCTCAATGTTCTTGAACAGCCCCTCCACTCAAAGAAATTGGCATATTCTAGATTCAGAGTAAATATCTGTTCAATAAATAAAGTATCTAAAATGCATAATAAATTTTAAACTATATGCTTAATAATATAAAATATGCATTATATGCTATATATATGCATATATATACACACATGTATTTTTCTCAGTGAAAATTGGAAAAATTAGTCTAGTAAGATTCTTCATCATTTAAAATTGCTTTTTATACATGTCTAGCAACCTAAGTCTAATTCCTAGAGTTCATATAATCATAAAAGAAAAGATCTGACTTCACAAAGTTATCCTCTGACTACTAATTGTGCACAGTGGTGCACATACGTATACAACCCAATAATAGTAATTAAGGAGAAGGAGGAGAAGGAGGAGAAGGAGGAGAAGGAGGAGAAGGAGGAGAAGGAGGAGAAGGAGGAGAAGGAGGAGAAGGAGGAGGAGTAAAAGGAGGAGGAGGAAGAGAAAGAGCAGGAGGAAGAGAAGGAGGAGAAGGAGAAGGAGAAGAAGGAGAAGAAGAAGAAAAAGAAGAAGAAGAAGAAGAAGAAGAAGAAGAAGAAGAAGAAGAAGAAGAAGAAGAAGAAGGAGAAGAAGAAAAAGAAGAAAAAGAAGAAGAAATTAAGAATCCCTTTACCAAAATATTAAACCATTAATACTAGTTTCTACCTATTAAGGTTAAATCAATTTGTTTGTATTTTATTATACATTTATTATATATTATTATTATATATATTATATATTGTATATAATATATAATATTTAATAATATTAAATAATTAATATTAATATACATTTACTGTATATTATACATTTGAAAAATTCATTTGTGTTCTATTCTCCAACAGTACACTGAATATAATTATTGTGCATGCTATATATGTGCATGTGATTACCATGTCATAGAAGTCCTGAGAACAAATTTGTGAATTCAGATTTCCCCTCCTCTTTCATATCACTTTTTGAGGTTGAACTCACTTCATCTCGCTTGATGGTCCATGCCTCCCTATGCTGAGCCATCTCATTAGCCAAGACAACCTATATTAAATCTCACGGATACTGATTAACATTCAAGCAAAACTCTAGGATAATTTAGGACTATATCATCCTTTGAAATGATGTCATGGGTATATTTATGTAGAAAATTGTAGAATATACTATGTTTAGCAGAAGGCTGCAACTGAAACACCCTCACAGGGTAAAAACTCAGTACAAAGATGAGGATGTGATATCATAGCTGCAAACATTCCAAAAACACAGACAAATAAACAGTACATATCAATTGGCAAAAAATTCCATTCTCTGTGAAAGAAATAGAGAGAAATAGTAGTTTGAATAATCTGTGATTTAATCATAGAAGTTACCCTCAGCATCTATGGATATTGGTTGATAATCTTAGCTATTATCTGCATCCTCAGCCCTTGAAAAGGTCAGTGTTAAAGTGTAACTAAGACTGAAATTTTGAGATCTGTTAAGCATTATTATTAATTATATTCATCCTGTTGAACAAATGTTATATTTTTATCAAAAAGCATTAATTAAAAATTAAATTTTGACTGGAGACAGTTGTAGGAGGAATATTAAAAATGAATATTGCATATACTTCAAATAGATTAATAAAAATCTATTTAAAATTCTGAAAATCTATATCTTCCTATCTGATCATCAATATCTGTAGAATTTGCATAAACATTTTAAATTGGCATTATATTCAGAGTTCTAAAGAAAGATATTTTTGGAATATATGCTCCAATCTTTTCATAGAAGCATACAGCTCTTGCACTCTTTAAAAATGTGCTGAACCTTGCATACAAATTGCTAACAGCAGCAGCTTTTACCCAGACAATACTTCTGCTGACCTATAGCAATGATGACGGATTGGATTGGCATCTGCTTCTTCCAAATTAGGTAAGAAAAATTTATAATAGTGTGTGAGAGCGAGAGAGTGAATATTAGTGTTTTGGCTGATACAACACCATTCAACCATTCAAATGCTTTACAAAAAAAATACTGATCTGGAAGCAATTTAGGAAAGAGATTTACAACTGCCTTGCAAAGCAGAACACATGTTTCCTAGACTTCTTCAACATGCAGTGACTAGGGAGCTGTCCAGCTACTAAAATTTACTTTAATCTTATAGTTAAATCAAAGATTCCCTTGTAAAACTTCACTCTAGGGAGGTGAGGACACTCCACAGAGGGCCTGAGGTCAAAAATCAATATGGAGGTTTAATGTGAGCACTGCCTTTGCTTTATGCTTGCACAGGGTGTTTCAGTTTACACTCCAGGTTGAGCTTTATTGTTTCAGAAATGCCCTGACTTCCAGAGAGAGAAAATCAGAAACTGCAACAACTGCTACCAGGGGACACATGTGTCCTGGCAGGAATGACGGTGAAATGAAAAACATTTCACTCATGGTTGGGAGATACCCATCCATCAACAGTGTTGGCTATCAGGTCTTTGAATCTTAAAACTTAAGTAGAGGAAACTAAGACTTTATAGAGTGAGCTCTAACCCAGAAAAGTATAGCTCAAGCTGTGAGCCTGTTGACCTTCATCCTGCTAAGCCCCCAGTTTGAGACTTCCCATGTACCTGCTGACCTCCAGACAATTAAGCCTCTGTTGCCCATAGGAAGAGAGAAAAAACTTCAAAGAATTCATTTCTTTTGAATCTGAACTTTGAGTTATAACTTCAATATATTTACTAATTCTTAGACAACTCTTTTTGTTTACATATATTTTCTATGAAAAATAATTGTCATGTGCTGTTGCTGAATTAAAAATACCTACAGAGCATTCCAATAATAAAACTTTTTACCAATTAAGATAAACAAAAAGAGATGCAGATGCATATAATAAACTAAATTCTATCATTAAATTTCAAATACTGGTATATTTTCTTATGTACAAAATGGCATTCTAAATATAAAAGAATGTAAACCTATTCTTAGGTTTTCTAGTCTTAGGAAAACTGAAGAGAAATATTTTCCATTCATCTTGCTAACTAACAAGCAAACACAAAACAAAAACATGTAGACATTATACATGTAGCAAATGTGAGAATTCTAAAGAGTAATAATAAAAAAAAAAAAAAAGATGCCTCAAAGGGATCTTCAAAGCAGACAATAACTTTGTAGCTGTGTTCCTGGGATTCACTTGGCTTCTAGAGGTGAAGCAAGAAACACAAATAAGTATAAACACCATCCATAAATCCCTAATAAATGGTCAGTTTTATGAAACAATTTTATAAGCCTTCCAAAGCTGTAACACTGAAGCAACTTTGATAATATTCTCAAATATTACAAATAGGAAAGACTGGCTTAATTCTGTTAGCAAAGGCAATAGGGTCACTCAGAGTGACATAGTCCTAGAGATGCCTTTAGTCATTGATCTAGGGGAACAAATGTTGCTATGAAAACTCAAGTACAATGACACAACTTTAAATCAGACAAAATGAAGTATGCTTTTAATTTCAACATTTTTGGTACTCAAAAGGAATATTAAAGGTTCTAGGACAGTTTAAGATTAAAAAACAATGTCAACCTCTCCAAGTAAATTATGCAAATTAAACACAAATAAACATGTAAATAAATAAAAGGTCTAGGATACAGCTTTAATGGTAGGGTCATGGCATGTGACCATAATTCTAGCACTCAAGATGCAAAATGAGGAAGAATAGAAATTCAATATCATCCCTTGGCTACATAGTTACTTCCAGGCCAACCAATGATACATGATACATTATATTAAAAACAATAATAACAAAGAAAAGGAAGTAAATAAAGACAATCCTGACTGTCAACTATGAGTCTAGATGGCCACAATATCAGTGGAGTTCATGTGAGACAAGATTCAATCTTACTTTTAAGAATGAATTATTCACACTTCTCTGTTGGATTAGTATCAGTGGTGCTTAACCCTAGGATTATATCAGTGGAAATCTGATGGGAAAGTGAAACCTTACAGGACCTGCACAAAAAATATACTAAAATAAAGATAAAATCTTATCTTGGTGGCACAAGTCTCTACTCCTAACTACATTCGAATTTACCTCAGTAAGATTGCCAGTTCGTAAAATGCAGGGACAAAAAAATGGAGCAAAGATTGAAGATCATCCATCCAGAGACCACCCCACCATGGGTGATCCCCAACCCAATGACAATGATAAAAGTGAAAGAGGAGAATTGGAAAGATGGCCCAGTGGTAAAGAATACCTGCTGCTTTGCAGAGGATCTGAGTTTAATTTCCAGCACCCACATCTGGTAGTTAACTCTATCTGTAGCTCAAGCTCCAAGGATTCAGGACCTACATATGGCCTCCTCAGGTACCTGTACATATGCGGCAGAAATACACACATACACAGAAATAATTTTTTTAAAATGGAAGAGAGATAGGGATATATCTCAGGAGGTCCATGTTCAGTTAAACCTGGTTCAGTACCACAGTGGACCAAATAAACAGATCATGTTAATGAGCTACAAATTTAAATGACAATGAGTTTCTTATCATATTTAAAGACTGAAAGAAAATGGCAGTATTTCTCAAGTATTAAAAGAAAATTGAACCACAACGTTTATAAAAGATGTTCAAGTCTTTAGGAACAAAGATAAAATGTAGACATTTTCAGATGAAGAAATCCTAATGTAAAATATGGCTAAAGGGAATGCTCTAAACAGAAAGCGATTTCCCAAGTTGGCACCTTTATATATCTAGAAAAAAAAATAGTGCCTAACCACAAAATGAATAAAACCAGTTTTCTTCACTTGAATTTTCCAAATGTTGTATTTCATTAGGGCAAACATCATCCACAGTCTAATGCAGCTATAAGTGTGTAGAGAAAATATCTTAAAAATGTAACTGGAGAAGAGGGAAGATAATGAAAGAGTAGTGTATATTTAAAATGCACTTAAAGTGCCCAAGTGACAACAGTGGAAGGCTAGCTAAATACTTAGAATGTAGTGCAATAAGGCTTAATTAAAAGACACTAGTGATGAATGAAGATGAGAATGTATAATGTTCATGAAATTAGTGAGCAGATGTAGGTAAAAATGGCTGGGGTACCGCAGGGTTCCCCACACCAGTCTGTGTGTAGTTGGCTGGGAACACTCTGGGTTCCTCCAGCTGAAAGTTAGGCCTAGCTGCTCACTAAAGGCTTCTCCATGGCTCCTCACAGCCTGGCTCCAACACACGAGAAAGTCCTTGGTTTTCCAAAACTGGTTTATTGGTATGATGGATGGTGGATGGATCTGGATGCAAACCCCAACCCAGGGCAGTCCTGAGTTAAATAGGGAGAGGAAGAGGAGGGAGGGGCTGGGGAGGAATGCTTAATTGGCTCCACTCTCTGGCCTTCAGGTACCTCATTAGTATGTAGATCTCTCTAGGGTCTGGGGCCTGTTTATCAAGACCTCCACCTGTGTACTTGAGATATTTGACTGAAGGGTGCAGGTTGAATGGAGATCAGACCTTGTGTCAGAAGACTGGGTTCTGGGGGGTATGGCTGAACTCACAACCCAAGAACCAGAATACCCTTCCATGGCCAACAAGCAGAGACACACAGTCACTGAGAAGAACTAAATACCAAAAATAACACCAGACTTAAACAGAGATGCTTAACAGTTACAATATAAAATCTTAAACAAACCAAAGGAAACTTGGTGAATGGGAAAGCAGATTTAATTACAAATACAACCATAAAATATCTACAAGAAACTCACTTCAAAAGTAACATGCAGAAAGGGTTTGTGGCCCCATGAGGAGAGCAACAATACCAACCAACCAGAGCTCCCTAAGGTCTAAACCACCAGCCTGGGAGCACATAGGGAGGGACCCATGACTCCACCTGTACATGAAAGGGAGGATGGCCTTGTCGGGCATAGGTGGGAGAGGAGATTCTTGGTCCCATGAAGGATGAACACTGAGTGGGGGGAATACGAGGTGGGGAGGTGGGAGTGGGGAGGTGGGGTACATCCTCATAGAAGCATGAGGAGGGGAATGGGATAGGAGGTTCCTGGGTGGTGGGTGAAAAGGGGTTAGAAGATAAAATCTGAAATGTAAATATAATATTCAATAAAAATAAATTATAAAAAAAGAGTAACATGTAGAAAGGTTGAAAAATATGGAAAGGTATATTTGCATATTCCAACAAATTAAAGGAAGAATAACTATATTAATGTATCAAAAAGGAGACTTCAGCAAGAAACAAGACAGTGGTTAGCTTGCTAAAGTCTAACAAAGCTACGCATGATGTCTTACATTTGGAATTTAAACACTTTGGGGCTAAGGTAAGATTACTGTGAATTCCAAATAAGACTAGATTACAAAGTAAGATCCTATGTCAACACTCTCTCAAAACAAGAAGTTAAAACTTAAAGGGCTAGTCCATCTATACAACAAAGCAAAGGAACAGAAAATACATAAAGCTAGAACTCAAAGATAAGCTTGAACATTACTTGAAAATTAACCACATAATTCACAGGAACTGTGCTTAGTGCCTTAAGTGTACAAAACAAGCCAGTTAAAAATCCTGGCATGGAGTGGGTGGAGACTTACAAAGCCCATCCCTCGCTGAGGAGCTATTTGGAGTTGATAGCTTTCGGTAGGGAGAGTCTGTTTAAGAGTATGGCCATGTTTCAGTTCCCAGTGGGTAATCCCAAGACTAAATGTAACTGAGGAGCACTAAATTGATGCAGCAGTTAGAAAAAGAGAAAGAAAAATGAATGAATGGATGAATTAATGAATGAATGAGTGCAAGAAGAGGAGAAAGGGAGGGAGAGGAGAGAGAGAGAGAGAGAGAGAGAGAGAGAGAGAGAGAGAGACAGACAGAGAGAGACAGAGAGAGACACACAGAGAGAAACCAAGTGGGAAGAACATGAATTTGGGAAGAGATTTCTTGATGGGAGGAGATTCTGGGGAGTTGAAGGAAGGGAAGAATCAAGATGCATTGAGATGCATTGTATACATGTACAAAATATTCAAAGAGCTCATAAGAACAACATTGACACAGCAAAAAGAAAATTAAAGGGCCACAAATTTCCTTTGATCCATGATGGTTTCAGATGACCTAAGCCCTGATTTGCATTTGCTTGTAAGTTAAACATTTCAGTCTTTGTGTTTATATGATGCTACAGTTAATTTGATCCTCACAAAGAAATTTGGAGTGACTTGAGCTGATGTTCTTTTGTTAATATACAGTACTCCACACATTCCTTTATGCTGGTTAGGAGGGTTATTGACTGTTTTCCTTTGAGGATTGTGTCTGCATTAGATTTATGAAAGCCTTATTCATGCTGATCTTCTTTGTAGAGACTGATATGAACCAAAGACACATATTGAATGGATTTGTTAATCTTCTGATGGCGCCTTACACTTTCTTCCCTAGTGATTCTTATTAAGAAAATTATGTGATTTGGAGAAAAATTATAAATATCCAAATTTATGCTGATACTTTGAGCCTAGCTATACCTGCTCTGGCAATATCCCTATGTATTGAGGCTCTGGGAAATTTGTCTGTCAAATGTTACAGTTCTGGCTTCCTCTAGTCAGTACAAAACCGTCTCCAGATAAAAGAAGTGCACTTGTCCTGGGTTCATGCCTTAGCTCCATCACTTAATGACTCTGTGACATTAATTATGCTTTTGGATATTCTGAATTAATTTATCTTCATAGCAAGATTTGCAGTAGTACCTGCTGGGGTTTAAGATGTTTCAAGGAAAGGTGTCTCCCAGTTCCCTAGCCAGTGACTAGGAGTTCTACAGCTTTTACCTTTTTTATCACCAAGTTTTGGTTCTTTTTGATTTCTTGAAGGATGATATTTGAGATAAATTTCCAAGGTCCTCCTCATATGTATGGGAATCTGGAGGCCTGTTTGCAAGTTCTTAGAAAAATAATTAAACATTGCTATGAACAACAAATCTATAAATGGTTTGCATAAATATAAAATTATAATCACACATTTGAACAATGAAGTCAGTGAAGAACATCTCGCCACTCACTAGCTTATTCCTAACTGTTTGTATCCCATCTTGAATCTTTATCTTACAGAGATTGCCACAGTAAATCTTTCCTCCTGCATGATAATAATTGAAGTTAGAGACCATGCACAAACAACTGATTGGGAGTTGTTTACTTTGACTCATTTGTAGATAAAACTGAAGGGAAAGATAGCTGGTGACAATCTACTTAGGATTCAAGAGTAATCAGAATTTCTGCATAGGTAACCTGTGCCAGACATTCCATTACCATGAATGTATGAGGACCAGAAAGTCCATAATAGATCAATAAAATACAGTTTCTTTCCTTCCTTCGTTCGTTCGTTCCTTCCTCCCTCCTTCCTTTTTTCTTCTTTCCTCCTTTTTCTTTCTTTCCTTTCTTTATTTCTTTCTTCCTTTTTTCTTTTCATCTTTCTTAAATATTATATTCTTTGTTTTTTTAAATGTTTTATTTTTTTGTAGCTACACAAGTATGTATATCTGACTGTGAGTTTATTCAACAGAGTGAAGTACCTGCAGAGGCCATAAAAAAAAAAAATCAGATACTCTGGAGCCAGAGTTGCAGGAGGTTGTGAGCCATAATATACAGATGCTGGTAAAGAGACTCCTGACATCTGTAACAGTACCATTAACCTCTGAGCCAATTTTCAAGTAATAGGATTTCCAGTGCTAAGTAATGGAAGTAGAAGACTGTCCTATTGAGAAGAGTCTTCTTTTAATGATTCAGAAGGATCAGGTACAGACCACATTCACTCAGTTCAAATTTTGGTTCTTGCGATTTCTAGAAAAAGTGGTATATAAGCCCAGCAGGCAGCCTGTGTTAGGTTGCAGCTCCTCTTCTCTCGCCTCTTGTCTCTCTCTTTAATAGACAGTATGAAATAGACTGGGTATAGTTTATTCCACTTTGAGATTTTTTAGATAGTTGTCTGTACATATGTTGTAATTTAAATCATCAATGAGACCTTCATTGATTTTCTTACTAAGTTAAGCACTAAAAGAAATAAAATGAAAGTACAAGGCATTTCTTATTGTGATGCAATTAGTGGAGAAAATGGTATCATAGCTACAGAACAGTTTCTCTCAATTACAGATCATTTCAATGCACATCAATTTGTTATTAATATGTTTTACTACAAGCCAATAAAATTCAAAAAAGCAGAGGACATAGGTTTTAAATAACCAACGACAAAAATTAGATTAAGATAAAGTGAAAGAATAGTCTGGAAGAAGTAAAGCAGTATCCATCATCATCTTCAGAGACGGGTGCTTGATGGTAGGAATGCTCCAAAGGAAACTGAATTTCAGATGATTTGTAACTCAGCTGATTGAGCCCAGTTAGATTACAGAAAGATTCAAGCTGAAGATTGTGTTCAAGAACCAGGAAGTAAGATTGTGTGACTGATCTGTTTGGAACAGCAAGAAGTCAATACAACTGCAGCAGAGATAACAACAGAGAGAGGGAAAATACTCAAGAAATAAAAATTTGAGCTGGTAGAATTTCTAAGGATCACATGAATCACTAAGAACTGTGGAAAATGCTTCAGAGTTTGCCTTCAGCATGCTTAAAATTTATTGAGTAGAGGATTGACATTTAAACAAGATGACTCAGTAGGTAAAGTTACTTGTAACTATGGCTGAGGAGCTGAGCTTGATCCTTGGTCTCTATATGGGAGAGAGACAGACCCTACTTGTAAAAGTTGTCCTTGGTATTCCATTTACACACCATGCCAAGAATACACACACAAAGACACACATAGATGCATACATATAAACACCAAAATACTAAACAAAGAAATAAATAATATAAAAATAAAATACTGTTTTGGTTACAAAGTATTTCACTCACTGATAAGCTATCCAATGGTCGAGGAGGCAGATACCTTGTGCAGGGTAAAATCTGACCACCACAATGAAGCATTGGAGGAGCTAACTTTAAGACATATTACAGGGGTTGAATATTTAGCTCAGTGGAAGAGCACTTGTCTAGCAAGCACAAGGCCCTGGGTTCAGTCCCTGAGATCTGGAAAAAAAAAAGAGAGAGAAATATTACAATTTGCCATTGGATAACAGAAAATAGCTCTGCATGCACACTAGTAGAAAAAAATAGGTTAGTTCAAAGATGTGTCCAAGATGTGATGTACGTGACCTTTAGCAGACTCATACATTGGTTTCTGGGGTTGGTGGGTGGCGATTCCTGGTGAGGGAACTGAATCTATTCCCTTGGTAACCACCATTAACACTGAAATGAGGAAGCTGAAGCCTGAAACATGGGTTGTCAGAAAGTTTGTTTTAGGAAACCAATGAAAGTGCAGAGTCAGGCAAAATAACATTTTGAAAGTACAATAAGGAATAAATATAAATTTATTTTGAATAAAATAGACATAAATAAAAATAAATTTATTTTGAATAAAAATAGACATAAAGCTAGAATTTAAAATGTCCTAATTCCAAATAAAAGGCTGACCAATTTACCTGTCTTGTAATTGGAAGTATGTATCTACCTAGAGTCACCATTAATGAAAGAAAAGAGATACAAGATGTACCACCACATTGGTTTCCAATCTAGAATTTTTAATGAACATGTATAAACAACATGAAAATGGAAGAACACAGCACAAAATGATCTTTAAGTATGCATATCTTTAGGCACAAATACATTAATCATTTACTGTACATATTTATTAATTCTTTTATGTTTGAAATTATATATAATAGTATAATCACATAGTTTTCCCTTCACTTTTCATGACAGCAAATCCACCCAGATATTCCTCTCTGGATTCTTTCATAGTCATTGACTTTCTTCTTATTAATTGTGTATATAATCTTGCTCAGTAGAAGAAGGATTTCTATACGTGATTTCAGGGCTGACCATTTGGTATTGGATAACGAACTCCTGTGTGCTCTTCCCTGAGGAAAATTATTTCTCCCGATCTCAGCATTTCTTACCTGCCTGTAATTCTTTGTATAGGGTTGAGGCTTTGTAGACTTTCCTTCATTCACTTTAACATGTCTGCTTTTGGCTTGTTCAGTTCATGATGAGGCAGTCATTTTGGTGAAACCTGTCAATGTGTATTTTGGTATTTATAGGAGACAAATCTTACAATAAACAATCCTTTTTCTGGTTCTTACAACTTTTTTTTGCCCCATCTTCTGCAATGTTCTCTGAGGCACAGAAGTTGTTTTGTAGATTTATATTTCTGCCTTTTGATTAGTTGGAGTTTTCTGAAATGATGTCCATCTGTAGAAAGCAGAAATTTTTGATGAGAGGCAAGGACTACATTTACTCTGTGAGTATAAATGTTTAGAAGGTAGTTATGGATTATGCTGGTTTGATAAAGTGATGGTTATGGTTCTTTTCCAAAATTAATGATTTCTTCAACAAGAAGAAAGTTGTGCAGATTTTTAAAATAAAGATATAGAACTGTGATTGATGCTTTGTCTGGTAAGCATACTTATCTTACAAGTGTCTTGGTAAATAAAACCTTGAGAATTCATTCATGATAGTGATTCTCTGATTCTAATGTTACGTGATTACTTCTCAGAACAGAGGTTAGCAGCAAAAATCAGAAATACAAAGTGACAAATGAGGAGAAATAGTAAAAAAACAAAACAAAACATTATTTTCAAAAATTTCATCACAAAATGGACCAAAGGGGGAAAAAATGTAAGTTGCACACAATGATTTCTACAAACATAACTGTGAAGTGGAGTGAGTGTTCACTCATTTAACTAATTCTTTCTTAAGGCTTTGAAATCTACACATTTCCCAACATTAAAGTATACTCTAAAACCTTTCATGAGAGCTGCACACATTTCAAGAAAGCTGTTGCTTTACTTGCACAAAAATATTCCTCCAGGTTAGCACAATGGAAATAAAAATGCATGTTCATTGAAATAGAACTCAGAAACAAAGAGAGGAGCAGAAAGTGAAGAGCTAGACAAAACAGTTCCCCCAGCAGAGCACGTATCTCCATTGTTTCGCTCACCTCTTCAATCATGTTCCCCAGGCATCCTAACTAGCGCGTTGCTTCTTTGTGTTAATATTCATATTCCAGGAGTGTCTGCATCTCCCCATTGTGCGAATGACAGCTGAGTTGGAAAAAGCTAGAGCAAAAGGAACTAAAGTAAAGAGTAACTGAAATGTAATTTATACAGGCATATTTCAAACAACTTCAATAGAGACCAAAGAACTCCTCTTTTTTGTTTTCAGAACAGCGGTCAGAAAGTATGATTCATTCTGACCAATAGCATGTATTCGTTTCTATTTTGTTTGACCTAGTCTACAGTGACACAACTGTATGACCCTAATATATTCCCATACATCTTTTTATAGCACAGTAATCAAATGAAGATGATTAACAGATCTGTTGCCTCAAGCCTGCACTCTTACATATGGTAAAACATTCACCTCTCTTAACCATTTAGAATCAGGTGTTATATTGCACATTATAGGGAACACAGATCCTTACAAAGGTGTAACTCATTCAAAGTTGGTTTGAAGTTGGCACTTGTTTATTTCAGAAAGCATAGCTAACTGCGCAATTAAAGCTCTCATAATACATGTATTATGGCAGACTTTTTATCTTAATTATGTGATTGAGACAAAAGGAAAAAAGTAAGTGAACAAAAAGAGTAGGCTTAAGAGTAAGGTTTGTGCCGAATGACTTTAAATAAATTTTGGAATCTAAATATTTTAATTTATTCTTAGTAACTAGCATATTTATTCAACTAACTCTATGGCAATAAAGATGAGGGCGTCTATGAGTCTGATGAAAACAGGAGCTGTGAACTATACAAGTTTGCTTGAGAAATCAATCATAAAGCTAACTGGCAGCTCAAAAACACACATAAGGCAGAACTTAACACTTTTCATAATGTTTCTCTTAAAATTATTTTGTTTAAAACCAAGGGAACTAAAGTTAAAGTCCCGAAAGCGTTACAAATAACATTTGTCACCCATGGGGCTGTGTCTCACATGGTGTTGTGGGTACTGTTGGGCTGAGATGTGGGTCCTGTGCATCTGCTGTCCCAGGTGGCTGGAACTGCAGCTCAGGGGACAGAAGCACGGGAATTCGATTGAGTTCACTCCACACAGTGTCTGCAGATTCAGGGCTATGGGAAGCCACAGTGCTCCACTCCAGGAGTGGGGAGATCTCAGTCTGAGGTCCCACGGGGCCTGGAGCTCTTGGGTTGGAAACCCCTGGGCAAGAGGGCAGGCGGGGATAGAATGGTCTCAGACTCTTGGGCTCCCAGGAGCCACTGAGAGACCATGGAAGAGTTGAGTCCAGGGGCATACATGCTGGACCGGCTTGCAGCCAAAAGAGGCAAGGGGGAGAAGCTCCAGCTTGGCTGGGTCATGGCTGGCTCAGCTATCTATGCTTGGGTTGACAGGGCTCCATGGCTGGAACACAGAGGGATTCTCACGGAGATTAGGCTGCAGCTCAGTAGTTGAAGACCTTCTCCACAGTCCCCCGTGGCGGGTCCCAAAGACAAGAGGAAGTTCATGATATTAAAAGGTTTATTGTCATTGCAGAAAGTGGATGAAGCTGTACCTCGTGTTCTCAGAGTGGGTGTGAGGTTAAATACCTTGTGCAAGTAGGAGGAGGGTCTGGGAAGGAATGCCTAACTGGCTATGCCTTCTGTCCTTTAGGTAACTTATGAATATGGAGATGTCTTGAGGCTCTTCCAGCCTGTAGTAACACCCTCTACCTGTGCTATGTGACACAAACCTCTCTTTGGGAGTGGCTATAGTGGGCTGTCCTAAATGAAAGAAACCAGAGCCCAGGAGCAAGGCCCAACACCTACTGTCCCTTTGGGGTCTCCAGGGTTCGAGGCCTGCGCTTGACCAGGTATCCAGCTGCCTCTGACAGCCCATTGCCCCACAGTCTCCCAGGCATTTTATACCAACATTTACATGTGCCTGCTGACTGCCGAGTATCATAGCCCTTCATAAAGTAGGTGTATAAAACAGTAGAATGGACTCCTTCTGGTAATAATTGCTACTTTGTCTATCAAGAGAAATACATGCATTTTTATGTTTCGTAAATTTTTCCTAGTTGATACTAAATTTTATTTAATCCTCTTTAGGCACATTATTTCCTAATTTAATGCATTCACTCAATCTTATAAAAGTTAAAAATAATACGTTCTACATAATTTGCAAGGATATAAACTTTTTGTATCAACCCTGCATCAATATTATTTTATATTGAGTTATTGAAATTTGTTGTTTGACTATCCAGCTATCAGACATCAGCATGGCCCCAGGTGACAGCCCTGACTAGGGATGTCTGATTGACCTTTGGTGGTAACAGATCTCTGATTCTGCAGAGCCAAAGATTCAGACATGGCTCATCACAGGCTACTCACATCAGTGCGTTCCTTACTACCCATCAGTCTCCAGTTCACATCTCATTGTGCACATATCTTCTGCTTCTCTTTTCCTTCAATCTTTCCACCACTCACTTTTTCTTCTTAACGGGTCCTAAAGACTCTAGGTGACTAGAGTCATCTCAAGAGTATTATACTCTGCCTGGAACACATGGCTCCTGGCTGGGTGTCATCTCCAGTTTTATAAATTTTTAGCACAATGAACACAAGAATCAAAGAATATGTCAGTAACATTAAAATATCAATTCCCTGAAGATTATAAAACAAAACAATGTTGTAAGAACTTTGAGGGAAAAAGATAAACTTGTGAATTGTCTCTCCTTCTCTGTACATGAAAAACACCAGTGTTTCTTATGAATATTCCTAGATATGCCTCCAACAATTTCTGCTCCAACACTGATGCTCCCTTTCTCATTTCCCCTCTTCCCATATCTGATTCCCATTCCTGATCCCCTCCTAGTTTATTTCCCCTTCTGACTGAGATTCAAGCAGCTTCCCCTGGGCCCTCCATATTACTTGGTTTCTTTGGCTCTGTGGAGTGTAGTATGATTATCCTGCACCTATGGCTATGTCCACTTATAAGTGAGAACATACCATGCATGTCTCTCTGGATCTGAGTTAGCTCACTCAGGATGATATTTTTGTAGTTCCAACCATTTGTCTGAAATTTTCATTATGTCTTTGTTTTTAATAGCTAAATAGCATTCCATTGTGTAGATGTACCACAGTCTCTTTATTCATTCTTTAGTTCTGAGACTAGCTGTAGACCTGGGATGTGGGGAGACTCCAAGGAGTCTATAGGAATGACTCTAGCTAAGACTCTTAACAGCAAGAGATATGAAGACTGAAGTGGCCACCTCCCGTAACCACACATGACTTTCAGTAGAGGTGGAGAGAACATCAACTCACCTAAAAATCTTTTAGCAGAAAATTCATCCTGCCTACAAGATGAACAAGGATACTGAGGGAACTACCAAACAGTGACTGGAGCAACTTGAGACCCATCCCATGTGAGAAAGCCAGCCCCTGACATTATTAATAATATCCTGCTATGCTTACAGATAGAAACCTAGCATAACTGTCTCTGATGAGGCCTCATCCGGCAAGTGACGGAAACAAATGCAGAGACCCATAGCCAAATATCAGGAGGAAATCAGAGAGTCTTGTATAAGAGTTGGGGATAAGATTGAATGAGCCAGTAGGTTCAAAAACCACCACAAGAACTATAGAATAAACTAACCTGGATGTGTGGGGGCTCACAGACTCACCAACCAAAGAGCATGCAGGGGATAGACATAGGCCCCTTACACATCTTTAGCAGATGTGCAGCTTGGTCTTTATGTAGGTTCCCTATCAATTGGAGCAGATGCTGTCTCTGAGTCTGTTGGCTGTCATTGGATCTCTTTCCCTAGCTGGACAGCCTGGTTGGGTCTCACTGGGAGAGGATGCACTTAGTCCTACTGTGCTTGGATGTCCCAGGGTAGGGTGAGACCTAAGAGGGGTGCTTCCCCTTCTCTGAAGAGAAGAGGAGGGGTAATAGAGGAGGCTTTGTAATGGCGAGGTTGGGAGGAGAAGAGGGAAGTAGGCTGCGATCTGTGATCGGGATGTAAAGTTAATAAATAAATAAATACACAAATAAATAGTAAAAACAAAGAATATTACTAGGATCCAATCATTTACCAAATGTTAAAGTCAGAACATGTAATAGCATTCTAAAAATCACATCATAAAACTATTGTACCATCCTTATTATTATTGTTGTTGTTATTATTAGTAGTATTAAATCTTTTTTACAGTCTAGTAGTTATTCTCCTTCTGGTCCACCTTGTGACTGTTTTTTATCCAATTCCTCCTCCCCCCCACCCCACCCACATCTCCAATAGAATGTCCCTACCCTCCACCCCCACCCCACCAGACATCTCCACTCTCTGGGGCTTCAAGTCTCTCAAGGGTTTGATGCATCTTCTCTCACTGAGGCCAGACGAGTCAGTCCCCTGCTGTATGTGTCAGTGGCGTCATATCAGCTAGTGTATGCTGCTTGTTGGTGGCTTAGTGTCTAAGAAATCTCAGGGGTCCAGATCAGTTGAGACTGCTGGTCTTCTTATGGGGTTACACTCCTCCTCAGCTTCTTCCAGCCTTTTCTTAATTCATCTACAGAGGTCCCTAGCTTCTATTCATTGGTTAGGTGTAAATATCTGCATCTGACTTTTTCAGCTACTTTTTGGACCTTTCAGAGGGCATCCATGCTAGGTTCCAGTCTATAAGCACACCATAGCATCAGTAATAATGTCAGGCCTTGAAGCCTCCCCTTGAGTGGGATCCCAATTTCTGCTGGTTGCTGAACCTCCTTTCCCTCAGTCTCATCTGCATTTAAATTCCTATAGTTCTTTTAGACAGGAAATTCTGGGTCAGAATTTTGACTATGGGATGGCAACCCCATCCCTCCACTAGATGCCCTGTATTTTTACTGGATATGGACTCTACAAGTTCCCTCTTCCCTTTGTTGGGCATTTCATCTAAGGTCCTTTCCATTGAGTCCTGAGCATCTCTCACCTCCCAGGTCTCTGGTACATGATACAGGGTTCCCCCCGCCCACTTCCTACCTTTTGAGGTTAGCTGTTTCAATGGATACAGAAAATGTGGTTCATTTACCCATGGAATAGTAGTCATCTATTAAGAATGAGAACATTATGAATTTTGCAGGGTAATGGATAGAACTAGAATAAAATCACCCTGAGTGACATAACTCAAACCCAAAAGGACACGCATGGTATATACTCACTAATAAGTGGATATTAGGCAAAAAAGTACAGAATACCCAGGATACAATCCACAGAATCAAGAAGGTTAACAAGTCAAAAGGCCCAAGTGATAGTGCCTCAATCCCACTTGGGAGGGAGAAGAAAGTAATCATGGGGCAGAAGGATGGAGGGACCTGGATGAGAAAGGAAACAGGGAGGGGAAAAGAAGAACATGGTCAGGTATTGGGGGTGGCAGGAGTAAAGCCCTGAGGGCAATTTTGATTTCTAATGAAGACCTCATGAATACAAACTGACTAAAGTTGCCCCTAAGCCATCAGTAACAGATTTGCTTCCTTACAGTAACAGCGTGGATTCAATTCAAAGTTGGCATCAAGATATTATCAAGTAAAATGAACCTGGGGAAGATATATGTCTTCTGATTACAAAATGCTTAGAGAGGTATTCTTTCAGCTTATTCTCATCATGTGTCCTGTTTATAGGTTTATAATTACATCCTAAGAAGTATAGTTTAGGGAAAAAGCAACATCAAAAATAGATAAATAAATAAGCATTGTTTTGATAAATTTGATCCAGAAAATAATTTACAAACATACCAAACTTGTCTTGGCACACTAGCCCCGACTTTTAGTTCCACACACAGGTGAATGGTTGCAGTGGATGGATCTTGTTTGCTTGATGTTCTCTATGTTCTCTGACTCTTACAAACTTTTTGTTTCCTCTTCCACAGATTTCCTTAGCTCTAGGGGACAGACTTGATGAAGATATCTCATTTAGGCCTGAGTACTTGAAGATCTAGCATTCTCTGCATAATGTCTGGCTCTGAGTCTCTAGGTTTGTTCCCATCTGCTCCAGGTAGAAGCTTCCCTGATAATGATGGAGAAAAGCATGGATCTGTGAGTATAACAGATTGTTTTTAGAGCCCTTTCATTTCCATGTTCCTTTGGTGTAACAGTAGAATTTGCTTACTCTAGGGTTTTTGGCTATATGATTTTAAGTTTTTGAACATACAAGTATTGTGGATTATGGGATCCGTATTGTAGTGTCAGCCTTAAGTCAAATTACACATTGTTTGGTTACTCCTCAATATTTGTGTCACAGGTGCCCTATCATTTCTTGTAGGCAGGAAGCCATTGTAGATTGAAGCTTGTCGCTGCATTGTGTTGACTTTTTTCCTTTGGTAGCATGCAAAGTACCTTCCACTGCCACCAACACTAGCCTGTAGGTGTGAAGGTTCTAGTGACAGTGTTCCATAAGTTATGTAGCCATCATCTTAAGCAATAGAGATTAGCAGTCAGTTTGGGGAGAATAAACTCTAACCGTGGCAATGGCTTGGGTTGTATGGAATTCCCATGGTACTTTTTTGGCCAACAACTTGATTGGGAACATTCCTGTTCATTCATGTGTTGACAAGAGATGTTCAATTGGAGCTATTTCAGCCCCATTATTTGTCAATTTCATTAATTTAGACTGCCTTCACACACACACACACACACACACACACACACACACACACACACACACACA
>JANHMN010000006.1:77701023-77726947 GCA_030674055.1 Rhabdomys pumilio | reverse complement strand
ACACACACACACACACACACACACACACACACACACACACACACACATATATGAATCTTCTACTCTATTAAGTTTCCATACTATCTGTCAAATGACCCTTAAATTTAGTTGTCTATCTCTGTATTCCCTCATTAACTCCTCTTCCCTATATGATAATTCTGTTTCAGCACCATTCCCTGATCTATAACTATTTATTCCTTTTCCTTTTCCTAAGGAGATATATCAGTCTCCTGTATTCTTTTATTTTACACCTAACTTCTGTTGTTTTGGTAACTCAGCTTGAAAAGAAAACATGATTAAATGACATTAATTCAGCACTCTTTCTTCATAATATTGAAACATACTGAGGTTCTCTATCAATTGCTCTGATCAAAGTTATGTCCTTCCTTTATACCTGATGATGATGTGCATTTAGAGAGGATAAAAAATAATGTATTAATAAGTTATACTCTAATTTGTCATTATGTAAATATTATTTGCAGTTCATATATAGAACATCTCCCCAATACCCCCATCACAACTTAACTCAAGAAAATAGATAATGAGCATATATATTCAAAATGTTTAACTTCTCTTGAAAATGTTAACAAAAATTTGAATCTTAAGGAATCTAGACCTTCAACCATATGTAGTTTGGATACTGCATCACCATCACAGAAAAGACCACCACTGATCATTGCTTTACTATCTTTTCTGCAGGGCTCATGTGAACATTAAATGGCTCGGTTTCTTTGGAAAATTGTGATGCTTCAGGTATGATTCTGAAAATAATTTTTAAAGATTTATTCTCATATATGTATGCATGTACATATGTATATATCTGTGCTTGTGTATGTAGACATATGTAATGGTTTCTGCACAGACTGAGAGGGAATCGGATCCCCTAGAGCCGGAGGAACAGGTGACTTTTACCTGCTCCACTTGAGTGCTATGGACTGAACTTCAGTCCAGTGCTAGCACTTGTACCCATTAAGACTTCTCCCAGCTCTACAGAAAATAATTACGTGGATTGTTTTCTTTCAGAGTTGCAGTAGTTTAGCTTTCGGCCTCTAACAAACGTAAATCTGTAAGTGTGAGAAGGGTATTGTTGTCAGTGTCCTGCAAATATGTGCAGATTTTTGCTTGCTAAGTAAATGGTTTTATTTTTATGTCTTCATATGTATATAGCTGTAAGTAACAGTAAGAGTACTGATGCTTTGATGTAAACTTTAAAACTTTATCATGGATTCTGGTAGGTTCACTGGTGTTTGGATCCTGTATCCATCCACATACATCAGATGGGACACAAAACAAAAGTACAGGGTAGAGATATGGCTCTGTAGATAAGAATGCTTATTATGCAAGTATGTGCATAATACTTGGACCTCAGATCTCTTGTAAAAATAAATAATAAATAAAAAAGTTGCAGCTGCAAGTATGGCTATAACCTGAACATTATAACAGCAAAGAAAAAATGATTAGTAGGGTGTGGCTGCCAGTTACCCCAGAGTTCAGCGATAAATCCCGTCTTAAGGAATAAAGTTGAGAGTGGCGAGAAGATACCTCTGTGAGTTTGTGCATAAAGGTGCAACCATTCTTTTGCATACATACAATATTCACATCTCCAAATTACACCAAGAATAACAATAAAAAATAATGTGTTGTATGCCAATTTTGATCATAATCTTAGGAAATAGCAGAGCATTGTGTGCATAATAGAAGTGATTCCTGACCTCACAAAGTTTGCATGTATGCAAGCACATTTACATAAAAATATTTTCCAGAATATGTTGACATAATAAGGTCTGCACATGGAGCTCAGGTGTTGAGCCCTTGTCTAACACTTTCCAATCTCCTAATCTGTAAATATAAAAGTTAAGTGGAAAATATAAAGCAGAAGAAATAGCTTTGGTAATTAACATGCACTAGTCTTGCATAGAACTGAACTTGGACTCCCAACATCCTTCAGTTTCAGAGAGTCCAAAGCTGTCTTCTGGCCTCAGTGACCACCACATGTACACAGTGAACATAAACTCATGCAAGTCTTACCAACAAGTAAAACTAATAAATCTTAAAAGTAAGTATAAAATTTTGATATTAATTATTTTAAATGTGTGATAAGATGCTTAGAGTTTACCATATTGCCAGTAATAGTTAACATAGGTAAAGTTATCAATAAAAACCAATCATGGAGGTTTCTCTATCATTTCAAGTAGAGTATTAACCACATATGTTGTACAAATGTCCATCACATATTTAGTGTTTCAAAGTCTCTTGACTTTTATTTTTTAATGTGAGTTATTGTCTTATTGGCATGTATAGAAGGGGATGCTTGTTTCTGAGTGATCTTGCCCTTTGACATATTTTAGAAACACAGACTCCCTGCATGGCAGCAGATCATCTTAAAGCCTGCCCTCTGGATAACGTGATCAATACTGCTTAATTAGAAGATGATACTATTGATTGTAATTAATCAAAGTTGCTTAGCTCATTAGTTTTCTGTTCATATATGTACAGAGAGACAATGTGAAATGGTATTAGACCTACACTTAGCACATAGATTAGAAATTCCTACTTTAAAATTAAATGGTAACACTGTCATTCTGCTTTTGAGTTGCCTTTGAGTTTGTGAAGAACAAAAATAATTTTAAAAGATATATTATGTAGCCATGCATCATTAATGTACAAACATGATACTTTTGAAAATTGAATTATTAAATGCTAGAATCATTCTATTACTAAAATGGTTGGTACTAGCATATTTTCCAGTCTCTAATACACATTTGAGTGGATATTTTTTCACAATAAATGGTCTATCAAAATCCCCAGTAGAGTTCTTTGGTCTGATATTTATTAAGTGTCCTAGATGCATACTGAACTAATTTTTGTTGCAAACAATATATAAGAGATATGTTTAGTAATAAAAATCATAATCTTGTTTGTATACAAATCAATTAGATAAGTGCTGATTCATCAGAGAAAATCACTTGAGGCAATATGGTATTTCTGCAGGATGGCTCCACAAAGCCATTCTGAGAATGCAAAGGTAGAGAGAGTCTCTTTCTTTTTATGTTTCCACCTGTGGTTACAGTTGTCTGACCTTCTGGGACAGAGTTTTATTCTGAAACAGTCCAGTTTGACCTTGAAATTGTGGTAATATTTCTTCTTCAGTCTCCTGACCATTGGCATTAAAGGCAAGACTTGCTATGCCTGGCTATAGAGTCAGTATTTACATTTGCCAAATAAGCACAGTTAGCAATGGAACTTCACACTTTAGGATTGATTTCATTTAATCCTCAAAAGATCGAGGACTGTAAGTTGCCATCAGTAAAACCATGTATGTACATTCTCTATCTCATTACAAGAAGAAAAGCGAGTGACATAAGAAATCTCTTTGTTTATTACAACAGACTGAAGCTATCCAACTAAAATATGAAATGACCTAGTTGCCTTGTGTTACCATTAACCATATTAGCAGTGAAGGACTAATAAGCTAGATGCTTTAAAAAACACCTTATATATCTATTTGATTTGTTCATGATGTTAGTGGAATTGCTTCTAGTTTGTCTCCAGTTAAGTCGTTATAGGCTTGCTATAATTTATACTTATTATGTTTAGGCATTATCATGGTACCCCTAATCACCCCAAGCTTTTTATCATGAGATGGAGTTGGATTTTATTAAAGGCTTTTCTGAACTTACTGAGAAGATCATGTGGGGTTTTGTCTTTTAGTTTGTTTATATAGTAGATTATATTTATTGATTTGTGTATGTTCAACTATCCCTATATCTCTGCAGTGAAGCCTACTTGATCATGGTGGATCTTTTGGGCGTGACCTTGTTTTCAGTTTATAAATATTTTATTGAGATTTTTGCATCAATATTCATAAAGAAAACTGATTTGTAATTCTTTTTCATTGTTTATCTTTATGGGATTTGGATATCAGAGCAACTGTGCCCTCATAAAACAATTTGAGGATTGTTTCTTCTGCTTTTATTTTTTGGAATTGGAGGATATTAAAAATCAAGTAATCAAATCATCATTATTTTTAGATGATATGATAGAATACATATGTGGCCAAAAATGGCCACTGGGGAACTATTATAACTAATAAACACTTTTATCAGAGCAACTCAGTACAATAATAACTCGCATAAATCAGTAGTCTTCCTATGCTCAAATGATAAACAATTTAAGAAAGAAATAGGGAAATGATACCTTTTACAATAGCCTAAAATAGTTTAAAATATCTTAGGGTAACTCTAGCCACAAAAAAGAAAGGGTTTTGAAAGATATTGAAATATTGAAGAAAATTAGAGAAGCTATCAGAAGATGGAAAAATCAGCCATGTCATGTATGGGTAGGTTGCTGACCTACCAAAAGCAATCTACAAATTCAAAGCAATCCCCATCAAAATTCATATACAATTTTTCACAGATCTTGAAAGGACTATTCTCAGCTTCATATGTGGTTTAGTCAATGTTATATTTCTGTGAATAAGTACTCGAACCACAGAAACTAGTATAAAGGAAAGCGTTTCATTGAGGTTTGCTTATAGCTTCAGGAATTTAGTCCATTATCAACATGGCAGGAAGCATGGTGACATGCAGGCAGACATGTTGATGAGAATTCTATGTCTGGATTCTCAGCCAGCAAGAAGTCAGAGAGCCTCTGATCCTGGCTAAGGCCCTTTAAATCTCCAGTGACACACTTTCTCCAAAAAGCCCACACCTAACTCAATAAGGTTACACCTCCTAATCCTGTAAAATAATGCCATTCCTTGGTGATCAAACATTAAAATCTATGAGTCTCTGTGAGAAATTATTAAAACTCCCACCATATGGAAATACAGAAAGCCAGGATAGGCAAAATACTCCTGAACGGAAAAAGAACTACTATAGGTATCACCATGTCTAAACTCAAATTTTAGCACAAAACTAAAATAATAAAACAATGTGGCATTCATACACACACACACACAAAAAAAAAAAAAACCAGACACACTGATCAATGGAATTAAATTGAAGCCATAGACATAAATCCACCAATCTATGGATATCAAAGTTTTTAAAAACAAGTCAGAAAAACACACTGGAAAAAAGATAGCATCTTTAACAAATAGTGCTGGTCAAACTGGATGGCTACATGTAGATGTATCCAAATAGATTTGTACAAATAACTCTAAATAAAACAACTCTAAATGCATCAAATACCTCAAGATAAAATGAATACACTGAACCTGATAGAAGAGAAATTAGGGAACAGGCATGAACTAAACTGGCACAGGAATTGACTTTCTGAACAGAATACTCATAGGATCGGCACTAAGATGAGTAATTTATAAATGAGCTCTCATAAGATTGAAAAAAATCTATATGACAAAATACAGCCTCTTTCAGCCAAAGCACCACCCTACAGAAGAGAAACAGATTTTTTTTTAACTGTACATCCTATAGAGGACTAATAGCCAAAGTATATAAAGAATCAAAAAACTTAGATATCAAAGAAAACAACTAGTTAAAAATGAAGTACCCAACTAAACAGAGAATTCTCAATAGAACAAATGTAAATAGCTGAGAAACATTTAAAAATGACCAGTATCCTAAGTTATCAGGGGAATGCAAATCAAAACGACTTTAGATTTTAATCTTATGGCTGTCAGAAGGGCTTAGATCAATGAAACAAGTCAACAGCTCATGCTCCCAAGCATGTAGAATAAGGGAAACACTCATTCTTTGTGGGATGAAATGAAAACTTGTGGAACCACTATGGGAATTTGTGTGGCAGTTCCTCAGGAAGGTGGGAATTGATCTTCCTCAGGATTCAGCTATGCCACTTCTGGGAACACACACAGCGGATGCTTCATCCTCCCACAGGAACACTTGTATCCCCATGTACATCGGTACTCTATTTAAAATAGCCATAAATTGGAAACAACTCAGATGTCCCTCAACAGAGGAATGAATAAAGAAAATGTAATACATTTATACAATGGAATATTACATAACCATTAAAATGAAATCATTAAATAAACAGATAAATAAATTACTGAAATAACCTAGATCCAGAATGACAAATATGCTACTCATAAAATTTCTAGAAATGTGGTGTTGAACAGTTAGCAGAGACACAGTAGTTAGGTGTTAGGTGTTAATCTCTATGTGAGCTTTTGTTAATCTGAGCAGGCATTTTACAACCTTAAAATTTTTTCATCATTCAAAAATCCATACCAATCTAAAGTATTTCAGGGACCCACAGTTGTCTCCATAATATAAAAATGAGATATAGTGATAAACTGAAAGCTCATTAATACTAAAATTCTTATAATGGCTAATTTATGTCACATGATCATCTTAATAGGATGAAATCACATGACATGCACTCTCTGACCTTAGTAAAATTGGATGCCAGTCAAAATGTTACGTTCTTTGTTATGAGGTCATCAGCTAAGGTGGAGGACAGCCGCTTGGCTGCAATTTGATAACACCTATTTTTCTAAACAAGAGTTGAATCACATAAAATATGTTGTAGCAAGTTAAGATATCCTTTGTACAGATATTTTAACTATCAATCTTTTGTTTCAAGTTATAAGCTAACATTTGTTACAGATTTTGCAGATTCTTTAACCAGTCCCACAGGACTAGAAATCCTGAGATAAAAACTATTTAAACAAGAGTCTTAAAATTCTTTTTGAGAACATAGCACAGAGAAATCATAGAGCAAAATGATTTAAGAATAGAAAGTTGAAAAATCTTAGCAATTAGAGACTTTGGGATCATTTACTTATGGGTAGCAGAGGTTGTTATGGTTTGAGAGAATTTGGAATTTGAGTGTGACATTTTTGGCTCTTGAGCTGTACTGAATCCAAGCCTTTTGGAGTAAGAAAGTAAGGCTTTAATAAAATTTATGAGTTGAAGTAAGGAATTGAATTCAAGATGAGAAGAAGGAAGGGTCATCATAAGAAGGATTCCAATAAGCTCCAAGAGGGAGCTGAGAGACAGAGGACAATGTAGCCATTTGGGATAAGGAGCAGACAGGAACTCCTCTCAAGGGAGAGTTCCAATATCATAGAGCTCATGAGGGTATAGAGAAGCTGAAAGACTTTGAAACAGAAGGACATGGTAGCAGAGACCCATAAAGGAACAAAAAAGTGACAGGTCAGGTAGCTTTGATGGGGAGGAGATGAAGAAAGGGTCACAGACTCAAGAGGGCATAGAGTAGCTTCTGGAAATCCCAGGTGGGAGCTGAAGGGGATGGGGTATATAAGTATATAAGATCTGGCAAAGAAGGATCTCAATGAAGGAGGGCCTAAGAAAGAGACAGAGCAGGCAGAAGGGGAGGAGAGGAGACTCCACAATGGATCTGCAAATATGTCTGAGCTGAAGGCTCAGGAAGGAGTTGCAGTATAGGCTCAGGAGAGCATAGAGAAGGTGTAGAACTTAGCAGACACCTCCCAAGCATAAGTGAGAAAGTTCCAAGAAGAAACTGAGAGAGGTTACAAGGAACCAGAGTGTGTAAGTGTCATGGCGACAGAGATTTCAGTCTGGAGCACCCCCAACAGACTTGGAGAGAAATATTTCAAATCAAAGAGGAGAGGCACAGTTTTTCATGTGGTAGAACAGTAGACTGAGCAGAGAATTCTGATACTGATGTGGCTTCTGCAATGAAACCAGACAAAGAGCGCAGCTCTTTAGTGACACTTGCCAAGTAAAGATGGGGAGAGGAGTACAACAGTTAGTGAAAACAAATGAAGAGCTGAACTGAGAAAGGCTCTTGGGAAAAGGGAGAGTTCCAACAAAGAAAGAGTAATAAGTGTCTTAGTAAATAGGAAGTTGCACATGTGATGTGGCCTCAGACGGTATAACAAGGAGATATCCACATGTTGGGCTCCCCAAAGACCATAATAGAAAGATGCCCATGTAGTAGACACCCAAAATGGCATAGCAGGCATTAAGATCCAGAGGGAGGACATTTACCAAGTAGGTAAGAGATAGATGATTAGAATAAGTTGAGGGAAAAGATGCAACTGAAAAACTCATACTCTAGAATTTAGAGCCAAATACAGTGAGTGGTAGAAGCCATCAGAATTAAATGATCTCTATATACCTTAGAAGAGTCAAATTACCAATTTGGTTTGGAGAGCCCAAGTTCTGTGGAATAGAGCTAAAAACGTGCCAATCCCACAGTTTTGCCAGATAAATAAATAAATAAATAAATAAATGAAGGAAGGAAGGAAGAACCTGGGTGCTTCTAGTTATGGTAAAGGAGAAGTTTTATTATATATAAAAGGGAAAGCTTAGCCAAAGACAGGAACATCTGGGAGAGTTCAGAATAGACATGAGCCTAAGCCAGGCCATGTGGGCAAAGAAGGGAAGCGGGAGAAGAGAGTCAGGAGAGTAAATGTTAAACAAAAAAAGCCATGTAAGCAAAGTGGTTGGATTATACAGAGAAGGGCAGCTGAATGAAGTGTAGCCCAAGCCCTGAACTGGAGAAGATTATGGTAAGGGCTTGCCAGCTATATCCTGTAACAGATAGAAAATTAGAGATGCTGGCAAAACCTGGCAGCCAAGTTGCTTTGATATGTTAAATAGGCACCTGGTTCATTAGTTCAGGGTTTGAGACCTAATAATAAGCACTTGCAAATGAAAATTTGATTTTTTACAAGGGAAGCTCACAGAGGAATCAAATACCCTTAAGGGTGGGTCACATGCCCAGCAGTAGATGGCCAAAAGTATAAAAAAAAAAAAGTCAATGGCATCTTTTCCTTTTTCTTCTTTCTTCTTACCCTGCAGGTCCTTGTCATGTGTGGTATGGCTTTCCTTTTAGTGTTTTTTGTTTGTTTGTTTCGTTTTTTTTTGTTTGTTTGTTTTTTATGAGATTTCTTGCATGTGTGAAAAGGTAGGTCTCTGTTTCACTGTCCTTGGTGTCGTTTCCTTCTGTTTTGTCCTATTTTAATGTGTTAATGTTTGTTTTATTTTAATATTATGCCTTAGAAGTATGCTGTTATTTTTTAATAAGAGAGAGAAAGATAGTAGATTAGGATGGGAAGAAAGTAGCGAGGGAATGGGAGATGTGTGGGGACCATCATCAGCATATATTTTTTGATTTAAAAATGTATTATCAATAAAAGAAAAGAAAAAGTAATAAATGTCTTAGTAAATAGGAAGTTGCCCATGTGGTGGGACCTCAGACGGTATAACAGGGAGATGTCCACATGTAGGACACACCAAAGGCCATAGTAGAAAATACCCATGTGGTAGGCATGCCTTATGTCTTTTAATTAACCTATTCTCCACAGAGATTTTATAAACATATTATCGCTTTAAAGAAAAAGATACCGAAACAAAGCAATCTTTTGCATTTTCAATGGCTTATTCTATACCTGAGAATATTGGAAGAATCAAATAAACCCATTCAAATTAGCGAACAAATTTCCTGCATGAGATAATTAGTTACTTTTCTATTTTTGTGATAAAATGTCATAGCCACGAAAACTGACTGAAGGAAGGCCTTACTTTTTCTTAAGATTCCTATGGGAGAGTTATGAATGATGGGAGGGGCATGTTGGCTTGCACTGGACCAAGTAGCTGAGAGGTTACATCTGTACATGCAACCAGGATCAGAGAGCAAACCAGACATGGGCTGAGGCTATACACTCTCAAAGATACCCCCAGTGATATACCTCATCCAGCAGGGCTGCAACTTCTAATAGTTTCATAACTGCCTCAAAGATTAAAACTACCTTGGGGCCAATTATTTATATATATATGAGCCTATAGGGCATAGTTCTCATTCAAAATGCCACAGTAGACCCAAGAACAATGCATACAAACATCAGAGCTGGCTTTTCATTAAATAGAATTTAAGAATATAAACACAGAGGAAAAATATATTTACAACCATGACAGAGACTACCCAAATTAAAAAATAAAAATGATGAAACATGAATTAAACACAGTGACAGAGAAATAATAAAAACAATGCCTCATGTCATTGAAACAAATTGGGCCTTGTCCCCACCCCCATTTTTGTTTTTGGTTTTTAAACAAAAATCAGTGTATGAACTTAATTGTCTGTCAGTTAGAAATTAAAGTTGCTTGGAAAATGTCATTGTTTCTAAAATACATAAAATTAATTTAAGCTTCAAGTCAAAAAATGAGTACTTAAGTATAGTGTGTGTGTATGTTTACAATTAAGAAGAAACATTAATATTTAAGAAACTTACTTCTTTAATATTGTTTACTGTTAGATATATAACCATAATCAAATTGATACATAGATATTCCATCAACAAAAATCTACAGGAATAATAGCAGAAACAAAATTCAAATTAATACCACACAGTAGAGACACCAATATTAACAACAGCATATGTGAATATTTAATTTAATATTTGATTGAGGTAACTCTTCAGCTTTGTGAGGAAATAATAATTGGTTCAATAAATTCTCTGCAAGTAGAAAATATAACTATTTGCCTATTTCATTTCAAATAGCAAGCTAAATTTTAAATAGATAAAATATTAAGAATAAGATCAATTAACATCAAATTAAAAGGGAAAGTGACGCTATCTAGCAGGCAAGGCATTCAGAATCTGTAATAAAAGGCTTAAATTAATAGCATGGAATTAAAGCTTTGTATTGCAAAGATGCTATGAACAAAATCAATGAACAATTCATTTGCAAGTATTTGAAAATATATTGGCAACATAGAGGCTGCTGAAGGCATAAATGTCTATAAAACATACAAAGCTCTAACAAATTAATGAGATAATAAATAAAAGAAAATGGACTGGTTTATTAGATTCCACGAAGCAGAATTTAATTCAGTGGTCAAATATGACATGTGTATGTGTGTATGTAGATGTTAACACGTGTGTATGTAGATGTTAACACACACAATTGTTCAGACTTATTCAAATTAGTGTATAAAGAAGAGAATAACCAGTGGATGATATCCTCACCCTTTAGAGTAGGTAGGTTCCTATTTCTTTTTCCTTTCCTAACTTTTAAATATTCTTTCTGTGTTCTTTGAGAAGGTCATATGTGCATACAAGGTAGTTCTATCATATCCTATATCCACCTCCTCCATCATATATCTAGACTGTGCTCCCCGGAAGCTCGTTTTCATTATAACTCTTAGAATATTTTAGGTGTAATGGGCAGGACCACACAGGCTTTGTTAGAATAAAGCATGTGGATGATACTGAGCAGGAGACAGTGCAGAGATTTGGGAGGCTGTCCTGCATCCTGGCTGCTGCATGTGCTGTTGATTCTTCTCTCTAAAATGCCACCTGCATTATCCATTCCCTATGCTTTAGTCTAATGGAGCCCATATGGCTCTGACCATTACTACATCTAATATTTTCCACAGGTACCAATAAAAATGAGCTTCCTGTGACAGACCCAAGTATATTGGGAAGCTGAAAGCACCCTTTCGTACTTCTCTTTGTGTAGTTCTGTGCTGTTTTAAGGGAAGGGCAGTATGACCAGAGAGAAGCTTCCCTGATAACCTTAGAAGAACATTAGAATGCAGCTCTCCCATATTTCTCAGTTCTGTGATCACTCCTGAGCTCAGGGATTTTTTAATGGTGATGTTAGCTGTGAAAGGTTGCTGAGGAATAGGGGAGACCTGAGCCCACAAATTAACATTTTACTCTGTTTCATTAATCACTTGCAAACTTGTATTTTCAAAAGAAGATCTGAGACTTAGAATCCTGGAATCTGACCTCATGCTTAAAGAAGTACTGAATTATTTTTCTATAAGGCTCTTCTGTCCTAATATTAAGGAGATTGGTTTGTGTCCAATTAAACAAAAAAAAAGAGCTATGGCATAATAAACTTTAGTATCTCACTGCCTTGTTTCATATTAATAAAGAGGAAGCAGAAAACTTTGAAATGCAGAGGCCAAGGGCAATAATAGTTTTTAAGAGTCTGAGACTCAGACGTAGCTGCTGTTTTAGTGTCTGTGAGGAGGAGATGTAATAGGCTATAAGGGGGATTATATATAAGGCTATGTGAGGAAATTAGCAATATCAATAGAAATAGGAAGCATAAAATATTCAAAACTCATGTTATGCAGACAAATGAAAGAACAGTGATTTTTAAACGCATTTTCAAGGCCCACTTGAAATAATATTGAAGAAACGGCACACCATTTCAATTCATCAAGTGCTTATTCAAATTTCTAAAGAACAGAATTAGATCAGTTTCAAAGTCAGGCTAACAATATCAGTCTGCAAATAAAGACCTTTGCAAAAAGAATGTTCTAGAAGTAAAGGGGATGTGGTTATGAAAATGGTGGAGACAAAAAGCTGTTCCTGCAATTTTTGAAAGTGACCAGAAGAGTTGAGCTGCTAAACGCAATCAGGCTAACCACTGATTCTTCCCTTGGTGCTGTGATGAGGTCATTTGAATTTCCCTTAAATCCATGCTTGCTTTTATTCTTTTATCTCTTTGTACAGAGAGAGGAAGTGAGGTCCTTATAAACATGCTACCATCCTGTCAAGTGTTCAGTGCATATGAGATTAGCTAATAAGCACAGGATGCAGCTGATTGGAAAGTGAATGAAGCTGACTTGTGCAAGTGTAATTTATGAACAGTCATTCTGAGAGTGTGGCTGCCAGCTGTTTTACAAGTCCAGAGAGACTATAACAAGTCCCTAACTGCAAGGGTATTTGACACAGTGGTGTCTTGCTGGAGGCATGACTGGAATTTCTTTTCAGGAGAGACTTTAACAGAACGGCTGTCTTGCTGAGGAGAGTTAGAAGCTAGAACATGAGCTGTACGAGCAGCAGGAGCATTTCTCTCCTGCAGTGATGAAGTGCATCTGCAGATGACCACGCCTTTCAGAGTGTTCACCGTGATGCTGATATTGATTGAGGGGAAACACCTTATTGTAAACTGATAATGAACACATGATTAGAAAAGAACATGGAGCACGCATGCCTTTCATCCCAGCACTCAGGAGGCAGAGGCAGGTGGATTTCTGAGTTCAAGGCCAGCCTGGTCTACAGAGTGAGTTCCAGGACAGCCAGGACTACACAGAGAAACCCTGTCTCGAAAAACAAAAACCATAACAACAACAACAAAGAACAGAACATGGAGCAGATTTGTCTTATAATTTGGTGCATTCGTTTAAAATGTGGTAGAGACTCTAGAAAATGAATAAAGAATAGTTATTTTGTGAGCTGTAAGATGATTTTACAGCTAGCATTCCTTCATCAGGTACCTATTATGGTGCTATGATAGCTGAAGACACTACAGCCTCAGTAAGATGTAAGAAGTGTGACATAACTCCAATGAAACCTTTCTGAACACACTTCTTTTTAAGTAAAATGAACAGGGAAACCATGTCTGAGATATGGAAATTATTTTATATATTTTTGTGTGTTCTTATTTTGTATGTTTATCTGTGTTGTCAACAAAGACACAAAAGAAACAAAAACAAAATAAAAAAAAACATCAACCCCCATCTCTCTCTCTCAGACACACACACATACACATGAACACAGAGAGAGAGACACACACCACTCTCACTGTAAAAGGAAATAGATACTATTTATTTTAGAATTAACTATGGCCTAAGAACACAGATTGAGGTTACCCCAAATTCCGTGTTCCAGTGTGAAAGCAGTTTCATGAAATTTTATAGTATGACACACCAATGAAAGTCATGTCAGTGTAAAATGCGTTGGTGGGTACAGGCGAGAGGCAGTTACACAAGATGGGGGGGCTTTACTGTAGACCTATGTGATGGCATTCTTAGCTTTGGGAATAACTAAGTTCTTTGGCATTCTTAGAAGTGTGCTTGCTAAGTAAATAGACCCTAAAAGTCCTTAATTAGTCTTGGGATGTTAGTTATGATACAGCAGTGGAGAAGGAATGGCTGTTCAAGGAACTAAAAGTAACCCAAGCTACAGTAGTCAGCCTCCTGGCCTCCAGCATTCCAGCTTCACCACTCCACTGTCATTTTTAATCAGTCCATCAGTCTGCAGACATAGCTTCTTTCCAGGAATTTTCAACCAATGTGCATGTTCATGTCATGGAGGCTACAGATCAGCCTTCTGTGGGCTTCTTTTTTTGTTGTTTTATTTTAAATAATGGACTTGTTTTTACTGCTGGTGTATTTGACCCATAATGCTGACATACATTTGCTTTATATATTTCTTTGAAACATATTTGACTAAATTGAGGTTTTGCAAGTTATTCTAAGCAATAAAACTATACATAGTGCTATATTACAGGGATAATTAAAAAGACTTTTGGATCTGTGAACACCATAGTATTATGAATGTATTTCAGCTTTCACCTGTATTTTGAGACAGCGTCTTATTGAGGCCTGAGAGTTACTCATTAGGAAAAGATGGCTGTCTATTGAGCCTGGGGAGCTACCTGGTTTTGCCTCCCCAGCAGAGAATTGTATGAGTACATCACCACACTCAGCTTTTTACATAGCTAGTAAGGATCAAACACAAATTTTTATGGCATAATTCAAACACTGTATTGACTGAATTACCTTCTAGGCCCTGTTTTTATTTCCTTACATTTGTAAATGTCTTTCTTGCTAATTACATTTTCTTTAAAGACAAAATAGGATTTAAGTAGAGAATGAGTGTGCAAAGAAATAAATACTTTAGGATTGATTGGCTCGTGGTTTTGTGTTCAATCTGATTTTAGTTCTCTACGTCCACTTTTTTTTTCACAAGCTCTCTTAGAGGTCACAAACTGTCTTAGGCAGGGTTTCTCTTGCATTGAGGGATGAACAAAAACCACAAGACTTGGTGGGAGAGGATTTGTTTACTTTCATATCACTGTTTACCACTGAGGGAAGCAAGAACAAGAATTCAAACAATGCAGGAACTCGGCGGCAGGAACTGATGACAGGGTGCGGCTTACTGATGTGTTTCACTCGGCTTGCTCCTCCTGCTTTCTTAGAGAATTCAGACTCACTAGTCCAAGATGAGCCCACCCACACTGAACTGGGTTCTTCCACATTAATCAATAACTATAAAATGTTCCCAGCCAGGCTTGCCTACAGCCTGAACTTATAGAATCATGTTCTCCACTGAGGTTTCGTCTTCAGATGATTCTGACTTACTTTGACATAGAGCCAGCTAGCATATATTAGCACACTGTTTCAAGGCAAACTGTGCTTATTAGTTACACAGCAATAGAGAAGTCAATGTATTGACTTCCTGACTACTTCCATCCTATACTCAGATTCAGTAAGATGCATCTATTTTCATAAGAGCCTTAGATGTCATTGACATCATTCTAGACTCTAGATCAAGCCTGTGAGATATATGGAAGTCCCTACCTAGTTTCCTTACTCATAGTCTCAACTTCCTCAAATATTTTATCCTCCGTGTTTTCAGAATTTCCTGAAATATGAATTTGCCAACAGCAGGCTATAGTATTATGTTTAATTCTGTTCATTGCTTGAATTCTTAGTATTCTGCATGAAACTTTTTAGAGGCTGGCCATTGTAAACTTAACTACTCAACACACTTTCACCACAGCCTGATCCTACTCTAGAAACAACTGCATATTTCTGGTGTTACATTTGTCTTTGCATTGTTTTACAGCAGATAATTCTAGTCATTCTACTTACTGTTGAATAAATTCATCCAAGGTCATTGCTGGGAATGCTCACTTGAGGTCTAGACTTGGTTTCATGCCCTTTCATGTGCCTGATGAATAAGTACTCTTTGGCATAACCTAAGTGCTGCTAATTTGGTTTGCTGTCTTTATTTGATAGAGAAATTCTGTAAGCCTCTGAGTTCTGTTTATTTTCATAAGCTTATCTTATTACATAGTTTCGCAAGTGAACAGAGCCGATGTGTACTTTCAAAATCTGAAATTGGATTTCTTGATAATGTAGATCCTGGATGAAATAAAACAAGTATGGTTACAATTTAGATATAGATAAGATATAGAGAGAATATATTTCAAGTGTTTAGAGTCATGCAGCACTAGAACAAAGTTCAAAATACTATTGATGGACAAATTATAAGAAAATTTGATTGAAGAGTTAATATCAGGTGGGGTAATAAATACAATTGTTTATTTCTTTTCTGGAGACACAGAATTCATGTACATTAGATACATATGCTGTGAAACTCACCCATCATTTAAAAGTGATCATTTAATGTTCTAGACACTGAGTTCCAATAAACAGTGGAAGAAAAATCAAATTACATCTCTCTGACTGAGCTCAGCTGCAGACAACTGTGGTCTAAGCCCAGGAGTTTACAACAGGGAAGCCACATCTAAAAAAATCTTCTCTTGCCACAGTGTACTACAACTTTGCTAGTTATTTAACATTTACTCATTATTTATTTTTATTATTTTGTTAGCATATACTTATTGCACGAAATAATCCTGACATCCTTACAGATGCATTTAGCTAATTTGATCAAGTATAGCACCTGAAAGGTTCATATCCATCTCTTTCATATTAACTAATATGCTAAGCCTATTTTTTAAATGTAAAATATTTTTGTATAAACCAGTGACTATACAGCAGTCTGTTTTTCATTGTTCTGTGGAATCTCCACACTGATGCCTGTAGGGACTGCACTATTTATACTCTCACCAACGCTATGTTAAGGTTCTCATTTCCTGAAACCTCACCTTGACATCCACTGGGGTTTTCATCATGGCACCAAAAGAATATGTGTTTGTGATATTTATCCTATCCTGCTGCTTTGAGGAAAAAATAGAAATGCCATCATGTGAGAAGAATAAAAAGCAATTGATATCGAGTAGTGTTTCTAATCAGGGCTGCGGTCTCTTTTATGAGCCTACCATTTATAAAAAGAAATAAACAAACTTAGCAGTATAGAGTTCCTAAATACATTTGCTCTGTTGGCTGCAGTATAATATTAACACTATCCATAATTGAGTAATTTTGGCCTCTTCATTCTAAAAGACTTGGAATACCTGCTGTTTTGTCTAATTTGGATCTCAGAGGACTCATTTCATATGTTTTATTCATATTAATGATTAACCTTACAAAAAGAGAAATAGCTTAAGGAAAGAGCTTTATATGTGGGACTAGAGAGTAGTAGATCCATACACATGAAAGGTGTTCACAGGTCAGTTCTGTAAGTAAAGAAGGGGCCATTGCTCCTTAACAAATTCTAATTCTCTTCTGTTCATTCCTTAGAACCTTAGGAGTTGAAATGCACGTGTCATCACCCAGGCATCTCACTATCTCACACACTTCTTCCTTGCATATAAATGGCTTTTTCTATTAATTAATATGTTCCTTCTACTTCAAACAATATTTTGATTGATTATAAAAACAGTAAATTATGACTAAGACTCAGGTCGCCAACACACATCCCATTAATTGTTAGAGAACAAATCCTCCATGACCTGATGGCTTTCTGATCTCAGCTCAAAATGGATAACTCCATTTCTCAGAGGAGTTTTTCTGTCTGTGTGTTACTTTGTGTGAAAAGTTTTCTTGAACACTGGTGGTTGGTCTTGTCTGAAAAGTGACCTTGTACAGAACTCCCTACAAGGCTATATAACTCAGTACACACTCTCTGCTCTGGCTTCCTGCCCACATGATAATAGGGTTCTATTATATAATCAATCAGCTTTTCCTACTCACTTGGTGTTATGACCAATTCGCCTTTTCGAACTGTACCCCTTTAAAAGGCCCTTATATACCTGATCGACACTGAAACAATAAAGTAGGCTTTCTTGTTGCAGATGTCCCCAGAAGTCCTTCCTCATACTCATCACTATTTGAACTCTGCTTGATTCTTCTGCTCACTTTATATTTGTGGTCTGGTGGCCAACAATCTTCAAGAAGGGATGACCACACTTAATTATCTTTTTTCTTTTTTTTTTTCTTTACTTTAATTTTTTTTATATTTTATTTACATTTCAGATGTCATCCCCTTTCCAATTTCTTCTCCCTAGAGAAAACCCCTATCCCATACCCCCTTTTCCTTTTTGCTTTTATACAGTTTTTTTAAATGTCAGTCAAAGGCTTTATAAGTTTGGTAATGCTCAATCAGAAGTGTAACCCAATACCCAACCTAGATATATAAACTATCTTTGACTGGTGGAGACACGTGAACATCTGCCTCCATGCCCCCCTTTTCTCTCTTTCTCTCTCTCATCACCTTGCTTCTCATCTACTTCATCTTTTCCTCTCCTTACTCCATCTCTTCCTCTCGGTGCTCCTTCCCCCTTAGCTCCTCCTACATATCACCCTTCCTGTTAAAATAACACTTTTCTCTCAAAATACAATTAAAGCATAATTATTCCTATTTGTACCAGTGAGGTACAAGATAATCCTAATACCCAGGCCATCATTTTGTCGACTAACCAGAACCTCTGTTGTCTCTCCTAACTAAAACACTTAGTTTTGAACCTGGCTGGTTTTTTTTGTTTTTTTTTTGTTTTTTTTTTGTTTTGTTTTTTTTTTGTTTTTTTTTGTTTTTTTTTTTTGTTTGTTTTTGTTTTTTGCTTTAGAATGAATGTCAGGTAAAAACCAACCACTCAGATCTTTTCTCTCAAAGTAAATAGCCAGGATTGGCTATGAGACTATAGGTCTTCAACCCCATCAGAAATCTAGAGTGACTGAGTTAACTGAAATTATGGGAAGCACAAAGCATAGCTTCTAAAACTTAGCCAATTTACAGAGACTGCTGAACACCTGGACAGCCCCTATACTACAGAACGATGGAGCATTGAATCTACAGCCTTCTGGCCCAGAATCATCTGACAGACCTTAGTGATGCAGAATTATTAAGGGCTGATTACTCTATCTAGGCAGATATAATCAGTCAACTATTCTTCAAGTGTGTCCTTTTCTGGACAGTAATTTGTCTGTGGATGGAAAGAAGCAATTCTTGCCTTGTGGCTGTCTCTGCACAACTGGAGTAACTTCAAGGATACTCAATTTCTTCTTAGAACCCAAGACAGGAAGCTGTCAGGAGCAGACAGGTCTCTAATCAAAATGAACATTAATATAGAAATGTTTGTAACGTCAATTCTGTGGACTTCTGATGTTTTGAAAACCACCTATCCCTGTGAAGCAATCTGTACTGTTGTCTGTTAACTCCTCTCAGCTATTTCTAAATAAAATATAGCAAACACTTTAACAATAGACTCAAAGCCCTGAATTTGCTATAGTCCCTTAACTCACAGGCTAACCACCTCAAATCAGTTAAAAAATTAAAGAAGGACTGGGTCTAAATCTTGTATCCCTAAATGTGTTATACAGGCACAATGCCTATGACAGTAACAATATTCATCTCACTTCTATATCAATAAGGAGCTCGTACCAATGAAAACCTTAAATTTGAAATCAGAGTAAATTTTGTACAATTTAAGAAATTATAACTTCATCTTGATACTAATTATACAGATTTCTATCAATAGGTTATGGCTATGCAATACATCCTAGCTAATCCTCCCTATTCCAACAAAACCTCTACTTTTCTCTAGAAAGACAGCCCAATATTAACCACCTTAGTCCCCAAGCCCAGGGAATAGGGGCGCTGACTCTTCATTAACTTCTTCAAGCTGATTATGGGAGTTGAGATATTAGAAGACGGGTGGGGGGAAGAGTAAATTGATAAGCCTCTGACGCCGTGTCTTCACTTTATCCAGGTGGAATTACAGGACATCGGAGGTTTGAGCAGGTCTGCTCAGTTTGCTTGATGAGTAGATACACTGAGGCTGTGTATTCTGCAATATACAATTCTCAGAGCAAGTTTTACTATCAAGAAGAAAAAAAAAAAATTTTTTCCCTAAAGGGCTGACATTTTTTTTAAAGATGTTGGTTCTAACAAATTTTCTTCCCCCCCCCTTTTTTTAAATTGGTTATAATATTTACATTTCAAATTCTATTCCCTTATCCCATTTCTCCCACCCCCCGGAACCCCTTATCCCATCCCCCATCCTTGTGCTTCTATGAGGGTGAGATTTTCCAGTTTCTATGATGCTGTTTCCATTAACATAAACTGCCTCCTAAATTTCTAAATCCTTCCATTTGTGTTATTAAATCTCCTATTTTTCTTTTTTTACTTTCTTTTTTATCTTTTTTCCCTTTTTTCTCCTTTTTTGCCTTTTTTATCTCTCTTTTTTTAAGATTGGGTATTATATTTACCTTTCAGATTTTATCCCCTTACCCCACTTCCTCCCACCGCCCAGAAATCTCCTATCCCATCCCCCCTCCTCATGCTTCTATGAGGCAGTGCCCACACTTACCTCCTCCCACGACTCTCTCCCCACCCTCACTTTCCCCCGACCCCCGCACTCTGTGTTCGTTTTTTTATGGGACCAAGAAATTTCTCTCTCACCTATGCCCGATATATATCCTCCCCTACATATACTACTGGAGTCCTGGGTCCCTCCCTATGTGCTCCTAGGCTGGAGGTTTAGACCCTGGGGGGTTCTGGTTGTTTGGTATTGTTGCTATCCTCTTGAGGTCATAAAACCTTTCTGCTCCTTCAGTCTTCTCTCTAAGTTCTCCATTGGGAAACCCTTGATCACATCAGTGGTTAACTGTGAGCATCGTCCTCTTAATGTGTTAGTCTTTGGCAGACCTCTAAGGAGACAGATATATCAGGTTCTTGACAGCATGCACTTCCAGCCATCCATATCAGTGTCTAGCTTAGGTGACTGTACATGGGATGGGTACCCTGGTGGAATGGTCTTCTGATGGCTCATCCTTCAGTTTCTGTCCCATGTTTTGTTTCCATATTTGCTCCCTTGAGTATTTTTGTTACTCATTCTAAGTAGAACTGAGGCATCGCCTCTTGGTCTTCTTTCTTCATGTGCTTCATGTAGTCTGCAGTTTGAGTCTTTGCTATTCCAAGCTTTTAGGTTAACATCTGCTTATCAGTGAGTAAATACCATGTGTGTTCTTTTGTGATTGGATTAACTCACTCAGGATGATAATTTCTAGTTCCATCCTTTACCTAAAAATTTCTCGAATTTATTATTTTTAATAGCTGAGTAATGTGTAAATGTACCACATTTTTTGTATCCATTCCTCTGTTGAGGGACATGTTGGTTCTTTCTAGCTTCTGGCTATTATAAATAAGGCTGCTATGAACATAGTGGAGCATATGTTCTTATTATATGTTGGAGCATCTTCTTGGTATATGCCCAGGAGTAGTATAGCTGGATTCTCAGGAAATGCTATGTCCAGTTTTCTGAGGAACCGCCAGACTGATTTCCAGAGTGGTTGTACCAGCTTGCAATCATAACAACAATGGAGGAGTGTTCCTATTTCTCCACATCCTTGCCAGCATCTACTATCACCTAAGTTTTTGATCTTAGCCATTCTGATTGGTATCTGAGGTATCTTAGGGTTTTTTTGACTTGCATTTCCCTGACGACTAAGGATGTTGAGCATTTCTTAAGGTGCTTCTCAGCCATTTGAGTTTCCTCTGTTGAGAATTCTTTGTTTAGCTCTGTACCCCATTTTTAATAGGGTTATATGGTTGTCTAGAGTATAATTTCTTGAGTTCTTTGTATATCTTGGATATTAGCCCTCTATCGGATGTAGGATTGGTTAAGATCATTTCCCAATCTGTTGGTTGCCGTTTTGTCTTACTGACAATGTCCTTTGCCTTGCAGAAGCTTTGCAATTTTATGAGGTCCCATTTGTCGATCCTTGATCTTAAAGCATAAGCCATTGGTGTTCTATTCAGGAACTTTAACCCTGTGCCTAGGTATTCGAGGGTCTTCCCCACTTTCTCTTCTATTAGTTTCAGTGTATCTGGTTTTAAGTGAAGGGCTTTTATCCACTTGGATTTGAGCTTTGTACAAGGAGATATGAATGGATTGATTTGCATCCTTCTACATGTTGACTTCCAGTTGAGCTAGCACCATTTGCTGAAAATGCTGTCCTTTTTTCACTGGATGGTTTTAGCTCCTTTGTCAAAGATCAAGTGACCATAGGTATGTGGGCTTATTTTTGGGTCTTCAATTCTATTCCATTGATCTTCCTGCCTGTCTGTGTACCAGTACCATTCAGTTTTTATTACTATTGCCCTGTAGTATAGTTTAAGGTCAGGGACAGTGATTCCCCCCAGAAGTTCTTTTGTTTTTGAGAATAGTTCTCACTATCCTGGGTTTTTTGTTGTTCCAAATAAATTTGCAAATTGCTCTTTCTATCTCTATGAAGAATTGATTTGGAATTTTGATGGAGATTGCATTGAATCTATAGATTGCTTTTGGCAAGATGGTCATTTTTACTAAAATAATCCTGCCAATCCAGGAGCATGGGAGATCTTTCCATCTTCTGAGGTCTTCTTCTATTTCTTTCTTCAGAGACTTGAAGTTCTTGTCATACAGATCTTTTACTTGCTTGGTTAGGTTCACTCCAAGATATTTTATATTGTTTGTAACTATTGTGAAGGGTGTCATTTCCCTAATTTCTTTCTCAGCCTGTTTATCTTTTGAGTATAGGAAGGCTACTGATTTGTTTGAGTTGATTTTATATCCAGCCACTTTACTGAAGTTGTTTATCAGGTTTAGGAGTTCTCTGGTGGAAATTTTAGGGTCACTTGAGTATACTATCATATCATCTGCAAATAGTGAAATTTTGACTTTTTCCTTTCCTTTTTGTAGCCCCTTGACTTCCTTTTGTTGTCTAATCACTCTAGCTAGGACTTCCAGTAATATATTGAATAGATAGGGTGAGAGAGGGCAGCCTTGTCTAGTCCCTGATCTTAGTGGGATTGCTTCAAGTTTCTCTCCATTTAGTTTGATGTTGGCTACTGGCTTGCTGTATATTGCTTTTACTATGTTTAGGTATGGACCTTGAATTCCTGCTCTTTCCAAGACTTTTAGCATGAATTGATGTTGAATTTTGTCAAATGCTTTCTCAGCATATAGTGAGATGATCATGTAGTTTTTTTCTTTGAGTTTGTTTATGTAGTGGATTACATTGATGGATTTCCGAATATTGAACAATCCCTGCATTCTTGGGATAAAGCCTACTTGATCATGATGGATGATTTCTTGGATGTGTTCTTGGATTCGGTTTGCGAGAATTTTAATGAGTATGTCTGCATCAATATTCATAAGAGAGATTGGTATGTAGTTCTCTTTCTTTGTTGGGTCTTTGTGAGGCTTAGGTATGAGTATAATTGTGGCTTCATAGAACAGAATGGGGATTGTTCCTTCTGTTTCTTTTCTGTGGAATAGTTTGAATAGAATTGGTATTAGGTCTTCCTGAAAGGTATGATAGAATTCTGGACTAAAACCATCTGGCCCCAGATGTTTTTGGTGGGGAGATTTTTAATGACCTCTTCTATTTCTTTGGGGGTTATGCAACTGTTTAGATGGTTTATCTGCTTCTCCTTTAACTTTGATACCTGGTATCTTTCTAGAAAATTGTCTATTTCATCCAGATTTTTCAATTTTACTGAGTATAGGCCTTTGTAATAGGATCTGATGATTTTTTAAATTTCCTTCTGTTTCAGTTCTGATTTTATTAATTTGAGTACTGTCTCTGTGCCTTTTGGTTAGTCTGGCTAAGGGTTTGTCTATCTTGTTGATTTTCTCAAAGAACCAGCTCCTGCTTTTGTTGGTATTTTGTATAGTTTTTTCTGTTTCAACTTGGTTGATTTCAGCCCTGAGTTTGATTATTTCCTGCTGTCTACTCCTCCTGAGTATATTAGCTTCTTTTTGTTCTAGTACTTTCATGTGTGCTGTCAAGTTATTAATGTATGCTCTTTCCATTTTCTTTTTGTGGGCACTTAGAGCTATGATTTTTCCTCTTAGTACTGCTTTCATGGAGTCCCACAAAGTTTGATATGATATGTCCTCATTTTCATTTAAATCTAAAAAGTCTTTATTTCTTTCTTTATTTCTTCCTTGACCAAGTTATCATTGAGTAGAGCATTGTTCAGTTTCCACGTGCATGTGGGCTTTCCGTTGTTTTTGTCCATGTCAAAGATGAGTTTTAGTCCATGGTGGTCTGATAAGGTACAAGGGATTATTTCAATCTTTTTGTATCTGTTGAGGCCTGTCTTGTGACCAATTATATGGTATATTTTGGATAAGGTACCATGAGGTGCTGAGAAATAGATATATTCTTTTGTTTTAGGATGAAATGTTCTATAGTTAAGTCCAATTGGTTCATAACTTCCGTTAGTTTCATTGTGTCCCGGTTTAGTTTCTGTTTCCACGATCTGTCCATAGCTGAGAGTGGGGTGTTGAAATCTCCCACTATTATTGTGTGATGTGCAATGTATGCTTTAAGCTTTAGTAAAGTTTCTTTTATGTATGTGGGTGCCCTTGCATTTGAAGCATAGATGTTCAGAATTGCAAGTTCCTCTTGGTATATTTTTCCTTTGATGAATATGAAGTGTCCTTCTTTAACTTTTTTGATTACTTTTGGCTGAAAAACAATTTTATTTGATGTTAGAATTGCTACTCAAGCTTGTTTCTTGGTGCCATTTGCTTGGAAGATTGTTTTCCAAACTTTTACTCTGAGGAGGTGTCTGCCTATTTCACAGAGGTGCATTTCCTGTATGCAGCAAAATGTTGGGTCCTGTTTAGTATCCAATCTGATAGTCTATGTCTTTTTATTGGAGAATTGAGTCCATTGATATTAAGAAATATTAAGGAAAAATGAATTTTGTTTCCTGCTGTTTTTGTTATTGGCAGTGGTGTTATGTTTGTACAGCTACCTTTTTTAGGGTTGTTGAAAGATTTCTTTCTCGTTTTTTCTAGGTTGTAGTTTCCCTCCTTGTGTTGGAGTTTTCCACCAATTATCCTTTGATGGGCTGGATTTGTGTTAAGATATTGTGTAAATTTGGATTTGTCATGGAATATTTTGGTTTCTCCATCAATATTGATTGAGAGTATTTCTGGGTAAAGTAGTCTGTGCTGGCATTTGTGTTCTCTTAGGGTCTGTATGATGTCAGTCCAGAATCTTCTGGCTTTTATAGTCTCTGGTGAGAAGTCTGGTGTAATTCTTGTAGGTCTGCCTTTATATGTTACTTTACCTTTTTCCCTTACTGCTTTTAGTATACTTTCTTTGTTTTATATATTTGATGTTTTGATTATTATGTGACGGGAGGTATTTCTTTTCTGGTCTAGTATATTTGGGGTTCTGTAGGCTTCTTGTATATTTAAGGATATCTCTTTTTTTAGGTTAGGGAAGTTTTCCTCTATAATTTTGTTGAAGATGTTTACTGGTCCTTTAAATTGGGAGTCTTCACTCTCATCTATACCTATTATCCTTAGGTTTGGTCCTCTCATTGTGTCCTGGATTTCCTGGATGTTTTGTGTTAGGAGCTTTTTGCATTTCACATTTTCTTTTACAGATGTGTCAATGTTTTCCATGGTATCTTCTGCACATGAGATTCTCTCTTCTATCTCTTGTATTCTGTTGGTAATGCTTGCATCTATGACCACTGGTCTTTTTCTTAGGCTTTCTATCTCCTGGCTGGTCTCCTTTTGAGATTTCTTTATTGCTTCTCCTTCCATTTTTAGATCCTGGACAGTTTTGTGTAATTCCTTCACCTGTTTGGTTGTGTTTTCTTGCATTTCTTTAAGGGCTTCTACCTGTTTACCTATGTTCTCCTCAAATTATTTGAGAGTGTTATTTATGACCTTCTTAAAGTCCTCTAACATCATCATGAGAAGTGATTTTAATTCTGTGTCCTGCTTTTCTCGTGTGGTGTGGTGTTCAGGGCTTGCTATGGTGGCAGAACTGGGTTCTGATGATGCCAAGTAATTTTGGTTTATGTTGTTTAAGTTCCTGCACTTGCCTTTTGCCATTTGGTTAACTCTAGTGTTACCCTCTCTCATTGGTTCTGACTGGGGACTGTCTTTCCAGTTATCTTGCTTGTGTCCAAACTCCTCAGGGTCCAGATATCTCTGTGATCCTGTGATCCTGTGATCCTGTGATCCTGTGATCCTGTGATCCTGTGATCCTGTGATCCTGTGAT
>JANHMN010000006.1:77679655-77701013 GCA_030674055.1 Rhabdomys pumilio | reverse complement strand
ACTTTAATCCCTGGTAGAGGCAAGTGAATCTCTGTTGAGTTTGTGGTCTACAGAGTGAGTTCAAGGACAGCCAGGACTATACAAAGAAGCCCTATCTTGGAAAAACAAACAAACAAACAAAAATTCATAACAAGTTACTATGTAGTGAGTGTTAGACAAGTACTAACATCCTGACACTACTAAGTGATAGCTGAGTGCTTAATGCTAAAGATGTCTCTATCTACTCCAGGATGTGGGGCATACAGCAAAGAGTGCAAGAAAAATGTAAGTTGGAAGTTAGAGAGAATGACTACAATATGCCACTTTTTAAGCACTACACTGTCACAGCTATTGGGGACTGTCAACATTTGAGCATGATTTACTGTCTGTACAAGAATGGCCAATCAACAGACAAGCATGGAGGGGTCAGGGTAGACTGCTCATTACTGCTGAGATACTAACTACTGATAGTTTCAGAGGAGGAGAGGCTCATTCCGTTTAGCGGTGTGCCCACTGGTTAATACACCAGACTCCAGTGACATTATGGTCCGTTAAGGTAAATGACCACACAGAGTGTCATGGTAAAACTAGCTGAATAACAAGCAACGTTTAAAAGAGACAAATCTGGGGAAGGACAAGTAGAGAGAAGGATGTCTCTAGGGGAGGAAAAAAAAAAGAAGACGCAGGACAGAATAACTAGAGTATATTATATATATACATACATAAAATTGTCAAAGAATGTAAATAATAAAAATTATTTATATATTCATTCTTAAGAATTTGTAAGAACCTGAAATTTTGTTGTTACTGGCATTTTATTAAAGTAACAAGTGTCCTGAACATATGATTTGAAAACAAAGCTATTACTGAAGAAAAATGTACACCAAAACTTCAAACTGGTTCATTCACAGGATACTTCACCAAGACTGAGCAGTGTGATAGGGTAGAGGGTTTCTTAAACAAGGCTCGAAACAGTTGACCATGGGCAGTTTTCATTATAGGGGTGTGAACACGGTCATGTGGTGAATTCATGTGCTAGTCATGATTTATTAGAAGGAAGCAGTCTAAAATTCAATTGACTAGTCTTTACTAAATGCGCTGCACAGAATGAATACTTTGATTTTGATTTTCTGGTAAATGGTATTGGAGTAAGTACTGAAGAGTGTCCAGTCTTTCTTGACTAGCAGCAGCTGAATGCCTTGAAAAATCTATTTTATATGTGAGTCAGTCTCGGAAAGATTCTTAGCTGTCCTGAGGAGGAAAGTAAAATCTGCTTAGAGTTCCCAGGTTGTATGTTGTACTTACTCATCAGCTTGATGACCCACTGAGACATGAAAGACTGAAAAAAGTAGTTGTTAAATGTGGACAGTTCTCATCTGAAATTAAAACCATAAGCTTGTAGGAGTGGTCAAGGACTAATCTAATTTGAGACCCACATTATAAAAGGAAGCCCATGCTGGACACTGCCTGGATGACCAAGAAGCAGCATCTGGATAGTTTAGATACCTAGGGTAGAACCAAATATGACTGGTAAAACAAACAAACAAACAAACAAACACCCAAAAACAAACAAACAATGAAATGATTTCTAATATGCTTTGTAATACTCATCATTTGGTGCTCTGTCCAGTTGTTTTCAGATGGTCTGCAGCTGACGGGAACAGATGCAGAAACCGAGAGTCAAATATTAGGTGAAGACAGAACCCAGGGTGGAGGTCTTAACATGGTCCTTTCCTTGGAGTTTAGTGGGATACTGCCAAAGAGAGGGAGGAGGAATTGTGGGTGACAGAGGGGTCAAGGACAGCATGTCTTATAGAGGCTCACAGAGACTGAAGTTATCGCAGATCTTGCATGCCTCTGCACTAGGTCGTCCACACATGTTATCGTTGTTGGCTTTGTTATATGTTATATGTTGTGGTATTTGGGGCCAAGGGCTCTTGAAAGAGTGAGTTGGGGTCTGTCTGATACTTTTTCATGCTTTTAAGAGAGATGGCTCAGCAGTTAAGAGCACTGACTGCTCTTCCAGAGGTCCTGAGTTCAATTCCCAGCAACCACATGGTGGCTCACAACTATCTGTAATGGGATCTGATGCTGTCTTCTGGTGTGTCTTCTGAAGACAGCAACAGTGTACTCATATACATAAAAATAAATAAATCTTTAAAACAAACAAACATACCTTATGTATCAATACATAAATATACTTCTTAAAAAAAACTTCTTACTGGGTTGTCACGCCCAGCCTTGATGTGAAGGTTTGTGCCTCATCTTATTGTATCTTTTTGTGCAGTATTCAGTTGCTGTTTTGGGGAAATCTGTTCTTTTCTTAGGGAGACTAGAGAAAGGAGAGTGGATGTGGTGAGTGAGAGAAGATGAGAGGAAGTAAGGAGATTGGAGTGGGGAAGCTGCAGTTGATATGTGTTATACGAGAGAATAATAAACATAAAAAACAAAACTGATTATTCTAATTTATTATTTGATCTGCAAAGAAAGACATCAGGTGACAGTAAACATTTACAAATTTCAGTAACAACCTTCTTACTCAGTTTCCCCTGCCATCCATTCTTCCCATATTTCTTGACTATAGTTCTCTTAAATCATAAAGAAGAATGGCAGAGACCTCAGCCAAAACAGTTTATTGGGGGTTGGCCATTAAAGTAATTGCTTTCTTGATACTGAGCAAATTTAAAGGTCATTTTTACAGTGGTTCATTTCACTATCTAGTCAACAGGGGAGGAAAGTTATTTGTGTCTCAATAGTAACCTCTTAACCTTCTCAGAGTGTATAGACAGCTATCCAGAGGAGCTCAGAAGGCCAGCCGCAGCCTGGCCCGAGTATTTTCCTTACTAGACTTTGTGTACCTATAAAGTCCCCTGCATGATTCTTTATATCTAAATGCACCTTTCATTACACATATCATGTATCTTTCTTTGAGGGTCAGATGACATTTGTTTAATTATCAGTCATGTTAATGATTTTTTGAGAAAATAAAAAAGGAGAATATCTGACTCATCTAGACATATCTCATTATTTAAAAAAGATCACAATAAAAAAGAAGTAACTGTAGAAGATACCTAAAAATTTATCATAGTGTTCAGAGAGACATATATTGACTTAATGACTATAAAACAATGTCAATGTGTATACACCAAATTCAAGATGTCTAGAGAAATTATGAGTGTGTATATGCTTATATGTATTTATATGTATTTGCATATATAAATAGATATGTTTACATGCATATGTAAACTTATCTTCATATATGTATATATATAGAACATTCATATAAATAATGTATTCATGCATACAACATATAATCAAAGTTGTTGAGCCTATGAATTTGCATGTGTGTGTGTTTGTGTGTATGTGTATACACCTATTCATTTACTTATTTATAGAGATTAAGTGCTCATCAGACTGACAAAGCCCTTTAGAGTCCAAAAGAAGAAATGAGTGATTCATAGATGTCAGACACTGAGCTTCTTACACAGTTGGACTTTGATTTTCCTTTTATTTGCTTGGACATTAGGGACTTTAGATTTTAAAAGAGATATTAGACTTTTAAAATAATGGAATTAAAAATACCTGAGAATTTTAATACTGTATTTTATATTGTGATATTAACATGAGATGTCTGAAAAAAATGACTGATTGTGATTGTATGAAGTCTAATTTCTTGACTTCTTAGTAAATTTTGGATATTAGCCCTCTATCAGATATAGGATTGGTAAAGATCTTTTCCCAATCTGTTAGTGGCCTTTTTGTCCTACTGAAAGTATACCTTGCCTTACAGAATCTTTGAAATTTTATGAGGTCCCATTTGTCAATTCTTGATCTTAAAGCATAAGCCATTGGTGTACTTTTAAGGAACTTTTCCCCTGTGCCCGTGTGTTCAACACTCTTACCGTCTTTCTCTTCTATTAGTTTCAGTACGTCCAGTTTTATATGGAGGTCCTGGATCCACGTGGACTTGAGTTTTGTACAAGGAGACAAGAATAGATCGATTTACATTTTCCTACAAGCTGTCCTCCAGCTCAACCAGCACCATCTGTTGAAAATGCTGTCTTTTTTCCACTGAATTATTTTAGCTCCTTTGTCAAAGATCAAGTACTATAGGTATGTGGGTTCATTTCTGGGTCTTTGAATCTATTCCGTTGATCTTCTTGCCTGTCTCTGTACCAATACCATGCAGTTTTTATCACTACTGCTCTATAGTACAACTTGAGGTCAGGGATGGTGATTACCCCATATGTTCTTTTATTGTTGAGAATAGTTCTCTCTATCCTGGATTTTTTGTTATTCCAAAAATTTGAGAATTGCTCTTTCTATCTCTATGAAGAATTGATTTGGATTTTTGATGGAGATTGCATTAAATCTGTAGATTGCTTTTGGCAAGATGGACAATTTTACTATATTAATCCTGCCAATCCAGGAGCATAGGAGATCTTTCCATCTTCTGAGATCTTCAATTCTTTCTTCGGGGACTTGAAATTCTTGTCATACAGATCAGTTGCTTGCTTGGTTATATTCATACTGAGGTATTTTACAATATTTGTGACTATTGTGAAGGGTGTTGTTTTCCTTATTTCTTTCTCAGTCTGCTTATCCTTTAAGTAGAGAAAGGCTACTGGTTTGTTTGAGTTAATTTTATATCCAACCACTTTGCTGAAGTTTTTTTTTATCAGGTTTAGGAGTTCTCTGGTGGAGATTTTGGCATCACTTAATTATGCTATCATATCATTTGCAAATAGAGATATTTTGACTTTTTCCTTTTCAATTTGTATCTCTTTGACTTCCTTTTGTTGTTGCTCTGGCTAGGACTTCCAGTACTATATCGAACAGATAGGGAGACAGTGAGCAGCCTTGTCTAGTGCCACTAGTCCCTGATTTTAGTGGGATTGCTTCAAGTTTCTCTCCATTTAGTTTCATGTTGGCTACTAGTTTGCTGTATATTGCTTTTACTGTGTTTAGCTATGGGCCTTGGATTTCCTGTTCTTTTACCATGAAGGGGTGTTGAATTTTATCCAATGCTTTTTCAACATTTGATCATGTGTTTTTTTTTCTTTGAGTTTTATATAGTTGATTACATTAATGGATTTCCAAATATTGAAACATCCCTGCATTCCTAGGTTAAAGCCTACTTGATCATGATGGATGATTGTTCTGATGTATTCTTGGATTTGGTTTGGGAGAATTTTATTGAGTATTTTTGCATCGATATTCATATGAGAGATTGATCTGAAGTTCTCTTTCATTGTTGGGTCTTTGTGTAGTTTATATATAAGCATAAATGTGGTTTCATAGAATGAAATGGGTGGTATTCCTTCTGTTTCTATTTTGTGGAACAGTTTATAAAGAATTGGTATCAGGTCTTCTTGAAAGGTCTGATAGAATTTTGCACTAAAACCAAAAACCATCAGGTCCTGGGCTTTTTTTTTTTTTTTTTTTGTAGGGAGACTTTAAATGACTAATGATTACTGCTATTTCTTTAGAGGTTATGGGACTATTTAGATGGTTTATCTGATTCTGATCCTGATTTAACTTTGGTATCTGGTATCTGTCTAGGTAATTGTCCATTTCATTCAGATTTTCCAATTTTGTTGAGTATAGACTTTTGTAGAAGGATCTGATGATTTTTTAAAATTTCTCCCGTTTCTGTTATGATGTCTCCCTTTTCAGTTCTGATTTTATTAATTTAGATTCTGTCTCTGTGCCCTCTGGTTAGTCTGGCTAAGGGTTTATCTATCTTGTTGATTTTCTCAAAGAACTAGCTCCTGGTTTTGTTGTTTCTTTGTATAGTTCTTTTTGTTTCTACTTGGTTGATTTAAGCCCCGAGTTTGATTATTTGCTGCCATCTTCTCCTCTTTGGTGTATTTGCTTCTTTTTGTTCTAGAGCTTTCAGGTGTGCTGTCAAGCTCCTAGTGTATACTCTCTCCAGTTTCTTTTTGTAGGGACATAGAGCTATGAGTTTTTCTCTTAGCACTGCTTTCATTGTGTGCCACAAGTTTGGTAAGGTATGTACTCACTTTCATTAAATTCTAAAAAGTCTTTTATTTCTTTCCTGACCAAGTTATCATTGAGTAGAGCATTGTTCAGTTTCCACATGTATGTGTGCTTTCCATTGTTTTTGTCATTGTTAAAGATCAGCGTTAGTCCATGGTGGTCTGATAGTATGCATGGAATTATTTCAATTTTCTTGTATCTCTTGAGTCCTGTTTTGTGACCAGTTATATGGTCAATTTTGAAGAAGGTACCATGAGGTGCTGAGAAGAAGGTATATTCTTTTGTTTTTGGATGAAATGTTCTATAGATACCTGTTAAATCCATTTGATTTATAACTTCTGTTAGTTTCACTGTATCTCTGTTTAGTTTCTGTTTCCATGATCTGTCCATCGATGAGACTGGGATGTTGAAGTCTTCCACTGTTATTATGTGAGATACAATGTGTGCTTTGATCTTTAGTAAAAATTTTTTATGAATGTGGGTGCCCTTGCATTTTGTGCATAGACATTCAGAATTTAGATTTCATCTTGGTTGATTCTTCCTTTGATGAATATGAAGTGTCCATTCTTACCTTTCTGATAAGAAACCAGATAACTTCTGTTCGAAAGTGGATTTTATTTGATATTAGAATGGCTACTCCAGCTTGTTTTTTGGAACCATTTGCTTGGAAAACTGTTTTCCAGACTTTTTTTTTTTTTTCTGAAATCGTGTCTGTCTTTGTCACTGAGGTGCGTTTTCTATACACAGCAACATGTTGGGTCCTGCTTATGTATCCATTTCTTTAGTCTATGTCATTTTATTGGAGAATTGAATCCATTGATGTTAAGAGATATTAAGGAGAAGTGATCTTTGCTTCCTGTTATTTTTGTTATTAGAGGTGGAGTTATGTTTATGGGGCTATCTTCTTTTTGGCTTATTGGAAGATTACTTTCTTGCTTTTTCTAGGGTATAATTTCCATTCTTGTGTGGTGGTTTCCCTCTATTATCTTTTGTAGGGCTGGATTTGTGGAAAGATATTGTTTAAATTTGGTTTTCTCATGGAATATTTTGGTTTCTCCACCTATGGTAATTGAGAGTTTTCCTGGGTATAACAGCCTAGACTAGCATTTGTGTACTTTTAGGGTCTGTATGACATCTATCCAGGATCTTCTGGGTTTTACAGTCTCTGGTGTGAAGTCTGGTGTAATTCTGATAGGTCTGCCTTTATAAGTTACTTGACCTTTTCCCCTTACTGCTTTTAATATTCTTTCTTTGTTTTGTGCATTTGGTGTTTTGATTATTATGTGACTGGAGGTATTTCTTTTCTGGTCTAGTCTATTTGGAGTTCTTTAGGCTTCTTGTATGTACATAGGCATTTCCTTCTTTAGGTTAGGAAAGTTTTCTTCTATAATTTTGTTGAAGATATTTACTGGCTCTTTAAATTGGAAGTCTTTGCTTTCTTCTTTACCTATTATCTTTATGTTTGGTCTTCTCATTGTGTCCTGGATTTACTGAATGTTTTGAGATAGGAGTTTTTTGCACTTTGTATTTTCTTTGACAGTTGTGTCAATGTTTTCTGTGGTATCTTCTGCACCTGAGGTTCTCTCTTCTATGTCTTGTATTCTGTTGGTGATGCTTGCATACATGACTCCTGATCTCTTTTCTAGGTTTTCTATATTCTGGGTTGTCTCCTTTTGTGGCTTCTGTATTGTTTCTACTTCCATTTTTATGTCCTGAATGGTTTTGTTCAATTTTTTCACCTCTTTGGTTTTGTTTTCTTGTAACTCTTTAAGGGATTTTTGTGTTTCCTCTTTAAGGACTTCTATTGGTTTATATGTGTTCTTCTGTATTTCTCTAAGAGAGTTATTTATGATAATGATGAAAGAAGACTAAAGTTATTAGCTTTCAATGGCTCTATTTTACTCAACATTTATCTTTTTATGTAAAGTTTATCTTTATTATTTTATTATATTTATATATCTGTGTGTACATGTGTGTTTATGTGAACATGTGTTTGGATGTGTGTGTGTGTGTGTGTGTGTGTGTGTGTGTGTGCATGAGTATATATATGCAGTCATGTGTATTTGTGTGTATAAATATGTGATTCTCTCTGTGTGCACATATGTGCACATGTGTGCTAATGTAATGTTTTACAGTACGGCATGTCATGTTTTATTCAAGTTTCAGGAAACTTATACTTGGAAGTGAGCTAAATAATATACTTGAGATCTTCTCTCACAAATTAAAATATTCTACACTGTCAACTTGGATATTTGCCTGTAATTCCCATTAGTTCTCAGTGAATTCCAACTAACAATGTCAGATGAAAGCCATTAGTAATAATATTATTATTAAAGTGTTTTTCTTAAAATTTTATGGTGACATATTTTACTCTATCATCTTTGTGATATAATGTGTATGTTTTATTGTGTTGGCAACAGCATCTTCATCACTAAGTCTTTCTGATCAGTGCCAAAAAAAACAAAAAAACAAAACAAAACAAAACAAAAAAAACCCATGTATTATCTAATTTTAAATGCATAGAAACTGGGGCTCAGGGAACTGATATGGTTTAGACAAGTCATAAACCTAATGATATGAAGGGAATGAGGCTCTCACTTTGAGTACAGCTTTCAGAATTTACAGAAAGCCTGTACTTTTCCCTCTACTTCTCAGAGACTCTAAACAGTTACTCACGATCCAGAGTGTGCCTCTGAGCCTCACAACTCCCACTCTGATGTTTATTCATCATTTCCCCAACATCATGCTTATTACCAAGGTCACCAGAAAGAGTAATATACTCTCACAAAGCTATTATTACTTAGGTTGGTCTTTCCTTTCTCAATCAATCAGCCAGCTATTTTAAAATATCAATCAGGCTAATGTTGTGGAAGACATCAGCCTGATTGATATTTAAAAAAAAAAAAACCTTCAAGTAAATATGTGTTCACGTAAATATGACCTAGATGCTGACATATTCTTAGAATCACACAATTATGAAATAAAATGAGCAGGCACATAACAGTAGTATATACACACACACACACACACACACACACACACAAATATATATATATATATATATATATATATATATATATATATATATATATCCCAAGTGATTCAAGTTGTTTCAACTTTACCAAAAGGCAGGAGGGAGCAGGCCGATAGGCCGATACACTGGGAGATAGAATACTATCCTGGGCATAGAACAAGAAGATTTGGTTGTAAACCAGGTACCAAACCCTGGCATAGACTCATCTCAGAGCATATAGTGAAAATAAGAGAATGAAAGTCAATCAATAGTGATCAGAAGGCTACTTTGAGAATACAAGACAAAGTAGAAAGACTATATAAAAAATTAAAACCAGATATACTAATGGGAATCTAGTGTTCTCAAGAGTGGGAGAAATCTCCCCCATTCATTTAGGATGTAGGATCTGCAGCAGACACTGAAATAAGCACATCGTGAACATTATTTCATATTATCCCGACAGTGTTCTGAAGGAAGGATATTTATGAAGTCTTGTTCATATCCAGAGTCTCTGGTGTACTTGGTAGAACTTTAAATTTTGTCTGAGAGTACAGTGTCACTTGTTGGTAGTTTTCAGCAGCAGAAACAAAATCAGAGGACATTGACACTTGATCCTTTCATATTCTAAGAGAAGACTGAGTCAGCCAGAGCCAGGCTGATTCTATGACAGGCTTCAAACTGGCAGTTCAGGAGACTAGACTTAAGTTTCTGTTTACCAGACTGGAAGAGTAATAAAACAAGTGAATTCCAGGAAAACTCACCCCTCATGGGCAGCCAATCAGGAAGCCTCCCCACCACCTATCCTTATCCAAGTACAGTTAATCAACAAAAATCTCCCCCCTTCCCCCAGAGCCTTAACCAATCACAAAGGCACCTATAGCACTGGAGATAGAACCAACCAGCCAATTCAAAGAAAGATAAGTCATCCACTCATGCCTTAACAGGCTTTAAATTGGCCCTGCAAAGTTGGCACCTCTGTCTTTCTTCACAGTGTATAGTAGACCCTGCATGCAGGTTTTCTGCAGAATCAATGTTCTTTGCTGTAGCAAACTATGTGAATCTCTGGTATCGCTCCTTGTGAATCATGGACCCTTTACATAGGTATCTGAAAACATGGTAAAGAAAAGAAAAATTAACAATCAGTAGCATTGGGTTTCTCACAGAATACCTGCAGTAAAGTATGAAAATAAAAAGGATGAAAAATCAATGGGCATGCATAAATAAAAGGGAAGAGACAATAATTAGGAAAAATTGTTTATTGTGTATGTTATACTGTCAGACTTACACTGCCATTTTTAACAATTTAATTCACCTCCAAATAACCACCCAAGGAGAGTGTAGCTATCCCTATGTTAAAAAGAATAAAGAATAAATTTGAGTGGGTGCATAGGGGAGCACACTCATAAAAGCAGGGGGAGGGTGGATGAGATGGGGGGTTCCAAAGGAAACCAGGAAAAGGGATAACATTTGAAATGTAAATAAATAAAATATCAAATAAAAATAAATTCCAAAAAAGAATAAATTTAAATTAAAAATAATTAAGATGCCCCTAGTTATATATGTTGAAGAATAATATATCTTTGTGCTAATATCTTACTGTTACAAAATCTAAGTTCACCACAGAATAGTCATGCAGTAAAATATAGGTATTACACTGTGTCCACAAGGGTATTAAAATGAGAAAACCAATGTCAGATGTAGATGCTTTCTGATACCTATGTCTTACGATGATACTTAGCCCTCAAACCTCGAAACTGCAGTAGGATTATGACTCCTATGTTTGAAAGTGAGATGTAAAGCTGTTTTACAGTTGCTACACATATGTACTAAGGAAGGGTCCATATTCTCAGAAAATATCTGATGTCATTATTATGACAACCCCACTGAGGTTTGGACGTTCCCCAATCACTTCTGGTCTTTTAAAGAGAAACATAGAAATAAATAGTCTGAAAGGAAGATAAAGTCTAGCATGATTGAGGAGAAAAAGTAAGTCAACTTTTTCTATCAATGTGGCTCCATCTCATAAATATTCATAAAACTTATTCAAAATTCCCAGCACAGAACTCAGTGTGCTTTGGTCCAGCACACTCCAGTCTCTCTAGGGTTTTGCTTTGTTTGCAGAACTTCTGCTTATACTGTATTTGCCTCTAGGATATCTTCTTTATTTTATGAAAAGTAGTAAGAGATATCCAACAAGTTTTCTAATTATATTGTTGTCATAATCTTTGCTGAATAGTATATTTTATATTGTCTCTTCTCTTACAGAAGATCAGGGAGAGCTATTCCATTAGGCTAATTTAACCTCTGGGGCTTTCATAAAATAATTTTGCTTTACTCTCTCTTCGAAATTCTGATTTTTCACTGTGAAATTGACCTCAACACTATAAATTTGACCTGTTTAATCTGAATAAAAATGCACCTGTTTGATGATGGAAATAATCCTAAATTTAGGAGAATCATAAGAAGCAGCAGTTATGTATCAGCTGGCTATAGTTGTTGAGCCTTGATTTGGGTAGACACAATGGCCTTGTGTATCAACAAAGGATGGACTTTCTAGAATCGTATAAAATTATTTTGGCTTTGAAAAGAGGAATTGTTTGCCCCCCATATATATAAGTATTTATATATATTTTTTGAAATAAATTTAAAAAACAAAAAAACAGATCTCTCACAGGATATATGTGTATATATAATACACATGAATAATTTACATATGTGTATACATACACACACACACCACACACACATACACACACACACACACATACATATTTTTATATTCCGATGAGTTCCTGATTCAGATAATAACAACCTACATTTGTGATGCTGATATACTGTTTGTCATAAACTGTTTTGTCTGGCCTGTTACTCTAAATGGAGAGTCTTTAAACAGCTTTCCCAACTTTACATAGGTGTTGATTTAATATTCTCCTTTTGAGCATAGGAGAGATAGAGTCCCTCAGTGACATTATTCCCTGTGGGTGACAATATGGACAAAAAAGACAAAATAGCTTTGCTTAGTGACAAGTCTGGGAACAAAACCTTAAAATTTTCCTTTATTTTTCTTGTTTCTTCTTCTCTGTCTCTATCTGTCTCTGTCTCTGTCTCTGTCCCTGTCCCTGTCTCTGTCTCTGTCTCTGTCTCTGTCTCTCTCTCTCTCTCTGTGTGTGTGTGTGTGTGTGTGTGTGTCTGATTGTCTGAGGTGTGTGTGTGTGTGTGTGTGTGTGTGTGTGTGTCCTATGGCTTAATTTAAACTGATTCCTCTATTCGTCCTGTGTTAGTGTTACCCAATAGAGTTTGAAGATCAATCTCAAGCATATCACAGCCACTTAAGAACCACTGTCCCTTACCTTTTGTGAAGTTTATCTCATTTGTTCTTCGCTTCTTGTGCTGATCTCTGAATTCCTATGGGAATTTAAAGACACAATAAAGAATTCTCAAAGAGAAAAGGTAAAATCTCTGAAGACATAGCCTTGCTTAAAGGAGATCTTTAGAGATTTATTAATAGATTAATAGATTGAGTGTATTCATCTTATTTTGGTGGTTTCAATAAGAATGGACTTCATAGGCTCTTGTATTTTAATGATTGGGCATCAGCAGATGTCACTATTTGAGAAGGATTATCAGGTGTGGCCTTGTTACAATGGGTGTGGCCTTGTTGGAGAAAGTATGGTGCTAGTGGTGGGCTTTGGGGTATCAAAAGCCCTAACCAATCTCAGTGTCTCCCTTTTCCTGCTGCTTGTGGATCTGGATTTAGAGATCTCAGCTACCTACTTCTCCAGCACCATGTCTGAGTGCAGGCCATTATGCTCCCAATGATGATGATAATGAATGGACTAAACCTTTGAAACTGTAAACAAGCCCCAGTTCAATGCTTTCTTTTATGAGGGTCATGGACTCTCTTCCCACTAATAGAACACTTAAGATACTTAGCATAGATCTGAACATTTGTGAGATGTACAGAGATATGTAGCAACAGAAATTCTAGGTTTTCCAGGATGAGGTCAACCAAGTTGTGAGAGAACACACTAAGGCAAGGCAAATGGTTTTCTCAAATTTCTGATATGCAAAACCATACAGTTATTCCTCCTTTACCTTAGTTCTTCTACCCACAGCTCAAGTCAAGAGAAGTTACCTTCTTTGCTCTGAGAAATTCCATGATGCAGAAATGAACAGTCGGGGATTGATAGAATATCTTCATCCTGTTTTTTTCATTCTTACAATTTAGACATCAAGTCATATCTGAGTGTAGCTCAGACCCATCACAGGTAGCGTGCATGCAAGGGGCTAGCCTGCTCTAGGCAATGGGCTCAGAGTCTCTATGAAAATAAAGTTGAACATATTTTTTCTGTACTGAGTTGTCAGTTTCACCAAGTTCTTTTACAATGTCACAGTGTCTTGTAGAAATACATCCCTATAAAAACCAACTTTTGTTCTATGTTATTGAGCCACTGCGAATAATTAAAACAATGATTTAATTCTTTTATTTACAAATTTTCTTGGTCTTATATTTTCACATTAGTTCTACTCTTTAGTTTATCTGTTAGAATTTTGACGATATTCTTAAAAATTACTTTACTATGATCATATAGACAAAAATAAGCATAAATTGTAGGTATATACTACTTTTAAAATTCACAAATGAAGATGCCATGTTGCCAGAGATAGTATAAAAAGCAATTTTATAAACATCCATAAAGTCCCTCTAGATCCCTGGTTAGTTACTACCTCCTTCATCTGTGACTGCTTTCCTGACTGCTAACAACAGCAAAACCAAACATACAAAACAACAACAAAAACAAACTAGGGTCTGTGATTATGGGCTTGATAAGAATTAAATTTTTGACAAGTATTCCATTTGACTTCATTAACTCAATGCTGTTTTTGTAAAACACTACATATCCCTATATGTGCCTGTGATTTGCTGATTTTATTGCATTGAATATAGTATTGCTTGTTTATTTTATGTTAAGAAGACATTCTTTTCTATATTCAGTTGTATTATTAAGAAATCTATCTCTATCATCCATTTGACATCTGGTGTAGAGGAACACTTTGTAGATGTTATGGAGAAGTGTAACAAGAGTGTTCTACTCATGTCCACTTCTTCCTATTTCAATTTGACATATATTTGTTGGCAGTATTATTTTGGGTTCAGTGATATCTGGGATGTAACTTATTTGGAAGCACATTTTAAAACAAACAGGATATAAATTATCAAAATAGTATTGTATGGACTCAAGTAAGAAATCCATGCTAAGAAAGAATCCACTTTATTCACCTTGGCGGAGAGACAGCCATAGCCATAGAGGCAGATGTCAATCATTTCTATGCAGTTTCTAAGCTTCCTTCTAGTCCATCCAGTTCTTATCACAGTGCTGCACATTAGTAGATAATCCTTTGCATGAGTGATAAAATATGTGAAGATAATAAATCCACATCAGTGCTATTGGAGTGTCATAATTCATCTCATCGGCTATCATCAGTTTTCAGCTATGAAAACAAAACTGACATACATATGCATAAGAGGTAGTAGCAATAAAAAATGCTTGTTTCTACAACCCTCTTTTTACCAGGTCTCTCAAACATTGATTCATTTTTTGTTCTGCCTGTGTATCATTTACTATATGTTTCTCACCTATCTACCTATCACCTGTTATTTATTGACATAATCATTTATCTCTCTCTAATCTCCATTCATTCATTTATCTAGTTTTATTTTATCTATTTTCTAAATAAATTTATGAAGAATTATAACAAGTTGAACAGTGATATAAAATTGTCATTGTGTTTGTTTAAAAGATGTTGAGAACACAGTTGCATTATGATGAAGCCATTCAGAATCTATGATTGGGTTAGCAAAAGATGTTGAGAGAGAGAGAGAGAGAGAGAGAGAGAGAGAGAGAGAGAGAGAGAGAGATTGGGAAACTTTTAAGTGCAGGCCATCACAATTCTGCAGAAGCCCATTCTAATGGAGGTCACTGTTGAAGTAAGGACAATTAAACACATGTGACAATATTTTAAGGCAATTGAGACTTGCTAATTCTCTACAGGACAATATACTGTGGTCACTCTATAAAAAAAACTTCAAGGCTGGACAAACTTAATTCTCACTTCTGGCTCTTGGAAGCAAATCACTATAAGCTAAACTTTACAACTGTATTCTGTTAAGACAAGAAAATCATAGTTGCTTATGCAATGCTTATGAAGACTACTAGAAATTATTTTGTTCAATGACTCAGAACAACACCTTCCAAAAGCAGATGAAAGAAGATCTGTGATTTCTCTCTTAGAGTCCTGTCTGGCCTCAGAGATACAAAGGTATTGGTGCTGTGTTTTTAACCCCATGTCTGAATACATGGACCAGTGTTGTGTTAATCTTAATCAATTTTGATTGAAAACATTCACTGATACCCATTTTCCTGTTGAAGGATATCTAGGCTGTTGCCAGTTGTTGAAGCTACCGATAAAGCAGAAATGAACATGGTTGAACAAGTGTTATTGAGTATAGGCCCAAGAGTAGTATAGCTGGACCTTAGAGTATATCTATCCCCATCTTTCTGACTGTCTGCCACACTGATTTTCTTAGTTCCTGTGCAAGGATGTACTCCCATTTGCAAGGGATGAGTGTTCCCATTATTCCACATTCTTGCTGGCATGAACTGTCATTTTTTATTTATTGTAGTAGTTTGACAGTTATAAAATCTCAAAGAAGTTTGTATTTGTATTTTCCAGATGATTAAGAGCATTGGACATTTTTAAAATGCGCTTTTAGTTGGTAAAGTTTCCTCTATTAAGAATTCTGTTTAGATCTGTATCCCATTTTTGAGTTATTTGCTTTCTTGGTATTTAGTCTTTTAGTTCAACTTAGATGTCCCTCAACAGAAGATTACATATAGAAAATGTTGTATAGTTATAGAATGGAATATTACTTGAAGATTAAAAATTAAATCTTGAAATATGCAGGTACATGGATGGAACTAGAAGAATCATTCTGAGTGAGATAACCCAGGTCAAGCAAAAAAATATACAATCAGTGCCTTGCTCAGCAATCATCAAAGAAGCTTCCTCTTGCAGCAGATGGGAACAAATACATAGACCCACAGTCAGACATTGAACAGAGAAAGAGAGACTCATTCAAACTCAGTTCTAAACTTGATACCACCATCATATCTCTCCTTTCAGGGTTCAGGTAATCTTGTGTGTGGAAGAGGAAACAGAAATGATTCTAAAATCCAGAAGGGCTAGAGGACACCAAGAAAACAAAGCTCTGTATCACTGTGCATTCACCATGATTAAAGCCACATGTGAACTCACAGAGACTGAGGCATCATCCATGGGACATTCATTGGTTTGAACCAGGTCCTCTGCCTGTGTAGTATGGTTGCCAGTTTAGTGTTTGTAGGGTATTTCTGAATGTGTGAATGAATGGGTCCTGGTCCTTGTGCCATTTCTTGGGCTCTTTTTTCTTCCATTTCTTTGTCTTGTCCAACTCTTACTTAACTGTTTTTGTTTTACATTATTATATTCTATTGTATTGTTATCACTGAGAAACCTGTTTATTTTCTAAATGGGAGACAGGAAGGGAGTTCATCTAGTTGAGAGGTGGGTAGAGAAGAATGGGGAAAAGAAGAGGGTAAAAAATAACATAATCAGGATATATTATGTGAGAAAAATAATCTATTTTCATTAAAAGGAAAACAGCATTCATTGATTTTTATGCTCAAAACAGTATTGAAAATCACACCCAGAATTTAATTTAATAATCCCAATAGACTTCAGTCATTGTTGCAGTCAATCTATTCAGAATTAAATTATTTTTTAGGTGTTATCTTGTCTGATTCAATTATATTTTATATTTTATATTTTCCTAGGATATGCTTTTACAAATCATTCTTTATATTACTCATTTTTTCAGGAAAGTGGTTTTTGTTTTAGTACTTATTAAGCATTGACTAGTTTTTTGTCTTTTATAAGTTTAAATCTCAAATTCTGGTAAGTTACTTCATTGATGAGGTTGACTAAAATAGCTATCAACCCCAAATCTCAGTTTCTTCAGCCAGCCTGGATTTCTCTTAGCAAACAATGAACTAAGACCAAAAGTGACACCATTCTTCAGTTATACAAAATGACTTTCATTTGAGGAAGGATATCTCTCAGCCTGTGATTTGATGGGGTGTGCAATGTTGTTTTGTTTGGCAAAATCTGCCACACCATCACACAGCATTAAAGAGGAGGGAATAGAGGTGTGCAGGGCAGATAATGAGTGGTGCTTTTAAGCTTCACAGCTACAACTGAGCGTGTATACTTTTGTTCAAACAATTGAATATACACGGAGATATCTAGCCTTGGTTCACTGAGATACTGAATCAATATCACCTACCATTGCCACCTGCTATGGGGATCTGTGATTTTAGAATATATCCTTAGAAATACATATGTGTTGCGGCCCAAGCTGCCCCACGCTTGGGGGCCAAAATGTCTTGGGCCGCTCTATCAATGTTGGACCCGCACTGCCAGAAGCCTTGGGGGCTAAGCTGTTAGCCCACACTGCCCCAAGCAGCTATGGTCCACTGGTTCGGATTCAGCAAGAGTAAGAGTGAGGACAAACACGAGGAATGGAGACCAAACAGAGTGTGATTCAATCCCGTTTATTCTTCAGTCTCTCTTCCTAGTCCAAGTCCCAAGTTTTGAGTTCCTAGTCCCTAGTGCCTCCAAATTCCAAGTTCTTTCTTCAAGTGCTAAGTGCCTAATACCTAATGCCTATCTTAAGTCTCGAGTTCTCTAGTCCAAGTGTCTTCTGCCTAATGCCTAATTCCTACTCCAAGTTGTACTGTACTCTTCTGTCTGCCTTTCGCTTTTTATATGTCTCACTTCTAAGTCATGACCTTAAGTCATACCCTTAGGTCTTATCTCTAAATCTGATCTCTAAATCACACCTTTAAGTCTCACACACCCAAGGGAAGATCCTGGGTATCTAAAACAAGATGTTATCAGAGTGTGCTCAGCTGTTGTAGGCTATTGTAATCAAGTCTCTTGCCAGGGTATATGGCTCAAGATGGCTGCAAGGGTGATAGCCGCCTTCTGTCAGCTCCCCACACATATGAAAGATGGTTCTGGAGGACTAACCCATCAACAAAAATTAGTTCCTTAGCACGACTCAACCTTTCTTTAAAGAAGTTACTTGACTTAAGGTTTCACTTAGACTTAGACTTAAAAATAATGTAAGTACCTCCTATCTTGCCTAAATAATAGTCAGTGTTTTCAGCAGGGATCTATTTTCTCACAGGTCTGAAGTCAATGAAATGGGTGTACAAGGATTGTCGTCAAAACACAGCTGCCTCCTTGACTTAAGGGAGAAAGCTGCCTTAAGCTGCATTCCTCATTCCCTTTCCTCTGTGATGCCTAGTGCAGATCTGGCATAACCACATAGCATCCTTTACACAGACACCTGGGAAACTTGACTAGAGCTCACACTACTGATCTCACTTTAATAGGATCATTTCTTTATGCACTTTATCTTAAAAAAATTCAAGTTCTGAAATTTGGTAGTTTAGAGATTCAGCACATGAAATCAGATAGAATACAATGCACACATAGCAGATCTAATGTACTGTTTTTCTTTAAAGCTCAATTTAAAACAGCTACACAGCTAATGAAGACAAAAATTGTATTTCAATGAGAAAAGTTTTATTCCAAACAAAACCACCTATAGATTTTAATAAAAGACAGTGAGTGAACTGTAAATTCATATATTTATTTTAATACAGACCTCTTCGTATTGTGGATCTCTTTGAATATATTCATGTTTTGGAACACTGGATTCTCTTTCTTAAAACTTCAACATATATTGAGGTAAATTTTTGGAAATGAGTCAAACAACATATATTAACTTTGGAATATATACTTCATTGTCCACACAGTGATGTAAATAATTTAGAAATATTTAGAAATATAGAAATTATTAACTTATAGCATAAAGCTGGATGTCTAAAATTGTTAAAAAAAATTCAAACATACAGTAAGAGGGTCCAAGTTTTCACAGCATTTATTATGAGAAGAATTTAGTGACCTGTTACTTGAATGCGTATTCCTCACATTGGAATGAATGGGTAGAGCTATGCAAATTCAGAAAATCAGTCTGGCAGTTCCTCAGAAAACTGGACATAACATTACCTGAGGACCCAGCTCTACCACTCCTGGGCATATACCCAGAAGATGCTCCAACATATAATAAGGACATATGCTCCACTATGTTCATAGCAGCCTTATTTATAATAGCCAGAAGCTGGAAAGAACCCAGATGTCCTTCAACAGAGGAATGTATCCAAAAAAATGTGGTACATTTACACAATGTAATATTACTCAGCTATTAAAAATAATGAATTCGAGAAATTCTTAGGTAAATGGATGGAACTAGAAAATATTATCCTGAGTGAGGTAACCCAATCACAAAAGAACACACATGGTATTTACTCACTGATAAGCGGATATTAGCCCAAAAGCTTGAAATAGCCAAGATTCAACTAACAGACCACATGAAGCTCATGAAGAAGGAAGAACAAGTGTGGATGCCTAGATCTTACTTAGAAGGGGTAACAAAATACCCAAGGGAGCAAATATGGAGACAAAGTATGGAACAGAAACTGAAGGAAGGGTCGTCTGGAGACCATTCTACCTGAGTATTCATCCCATGTGCAGTCACCAAAGATAGACGCTGATATGGATGTCAGGAAGTGCATGCTGACAGAAGCCTGATATGGCTGTCTCCTTAAAGGTCTCCTAGAGTCTGACATATCCAGAGGCAGATGCTCACAGCTAACCATTGATCTGATCAAGGGTTCCCAATGGAGAAATTAGAGAGAAGACTGAGGGAGCTGAAAGGGTTGGTGGCCCCATGAGGAGAGCAACAATACCAACCAACCAGAGCTCCCCAGGGTCTAAATCACCAGCCTGGGAGCACATAGGGAGGGACCCATGACTTCAGCTGTATATGTAGGGGAGGATGGCCTTGTCAGGCACAGGTGGGAGAGGAGATCCTTGGTCCCATGAAGGCTGAATCCTGAGTGGGGGGAGAATTCGAGGGTGGGGAGGTCAGAGTGGGGGGTAGTTGGGGGTACACCCTCATAGAAGCAGGAGGAGGGGGGATGGGATAAGGGGTTCCTGGGTGGTGGAGGGAATGGGGTAAGGGGATAAAATTTGAAATGTAAATATAATATCTAATAAAAAAAGGAAAAAATACAAAAAAATACAAAAAAATTTAAAAAAAAGAAACATAAGGCCAGGATCTTTGATAAGCAAAAATTCAAACCATCATCTCCTATTAGAATATGCTTATGTGACTTCTCATCTGTGAAGATAACAAATTTACAACAGCTTTGAGATGAAACTGTGGGTGTGGGAAGACAGAACAATGTATTGATTATTTAAATATATACAATTTACATCTTTTACAAATTTTATAGCATTAAAGAAAAGTTTTTAAAGTTGTATTTTCTAGTTTTCATACTCCTAGATATTTTTTAAAATAAATTTGTTTAAAAGTACTTATTTACTCATAATCATTGTTGCCCAGCGCCAAACTGTCAGATGTGAAAACAAACATACAAGTAATATTATCTAGACTGAATGTGTTATATATATAATATATACAATTATTATTATATATTAGTATATAATAATTATGTAATTCTATATAATTTTGTATTTTAAATAACTTCATGTAATAATTATTATAAGTGTAATAATTATTGTATTGATATTAATAAACTAAGATAGTAAACAACATAATATATTGAATTGTTATATATTATATATGATTATATAATATAAATTGCATAATATAATTTTTAATAATGTAAATATATATGCAATATCAGTGTAAAAAGCAATGATTTTTGATGGGAATTGGAAAGCGTATATGGGAGGATTTAAATGGAGAAAAGGGAAGGGATAATGTTGTAATTGAATTTTAAACTCAAAAAATTAATATTATGATGAAAAGACACACACATATCATGAATAAATGAACAAACTATGGCAATAAAATGGAATATTATTCAATTATAATTAAATCAGTTTTAATGATCTTAACAAACACAGGTGAATACTGAAGAGAAAGCTTCATGATAGAGTTTTGACTCTCCTCTGAGTCACTGCTTTGAGAGCAGCACTGAGAATAATGACAAAACATATTTGGAAGCAGTGCTGAGTACACTGTCAGAACTCAAAAAGATGGGAGGATGATGGATACAGGGTGAGAGCCTATGAAAAAATTCTTTCTTAAAATGGCGCACATCCAGAGGTGGTGCTGGGTGGGGAGAGACAGAGAGAGAGAGAGAGAGAGAGAGAGAGAGAGAGAGAGAG
>JANHMN010000006.1:77629804-77665947 GCA_030674055.1 Rhabdomys pumilio | reverse complement strand
AGTGCATCAGTGTGTGAGCATAGGCTATGTCCATCAGCTGAATCAGTAAACAGTAAAGGCACTGCTGTTAGAACTGAGTCTGCACAGAAGCTGCTGCTTCAAAAGCAAGCCAGTAGTCAGTCCTATAGACAGAATGCCATGTATAATTACCCAGAGCCTAAGTTCCATTTTGCATGTCATGCGTTAAGGCACACAAGAACTTCATTCTCTGGTTTTGTCTTTTTTTTTTTTCCTTAAGACTTTGTTGTCTTCAGTGTTTATGTCCTAATGACTTAAAAACTGTTAATAACTTTAAGAAACATTTTCTTATTGTTTATTCCAGGCACTTTTATATGCCTTATTTAATTTATACTTATACTGAATAAAAAGGAGCTCAAGCTTGCAGTGATGATTAGTGCCTCGTTTATTAGTTAATTTCAAGTTTATTGAAATAGTTTGTTTGCTTCTTTATCCTCTCAGCTACATGGAAATCTTTTTAAAGACATGGAACAAAACTCATTGAACTTGCAGCCTTCATGAAACTTTGCTTCATAAGTACTTAGTAAATTTTTATTGATTTAATGATTGAACTAATGGAGTTACAGATGGATTTGTCTTCTAGGTAGTTTCTATTTGGTGCTATACACATGTCCCCTAAAACTAATGTTACCTGGGTTTTGTTTTCAGGAAATAAAATAAAGGGACACTGCTACAGAAAATGCTGATGACCTTAAACAAGCTTTTGTGTATATTTGAAGTTAGTTTCTTTCATGAAAAAAAGAAAAAAGAAAAAAACAATTTGTAAATGATCCCTTGTGATCATTTGGTTAATTTTTGAAATAAGTACCACAAGCTACACAACCTGAACAATGATGTTTAGATTAGATCTCACAGTTCTGACTGATACAGTTCAAAACCAAGTGATGAAGTTAACTGTTCCTATAAGCTTTGAAGGAAGCAAGATACAGGCTTTCTTACTGGATTTACAGATGAATTGACATCAGTTGACTTTTTTTCTTTTTTGTCTCTTATGCATTCTAAATTCTCCTTTTACTGCAATTATAATCCAGCATTTTTTTCCACTTTCCTCTCCCCAATCCTTTCCAGAGACCCCTCTCGGATCTACTTCAAATTCATGGCATCTTTTCTCACTACAGACTTTATTTATTTATTTATTTATTTATTTTGTTTTGAACAGTGTACTCTGAAAGATTGCTATTGAGATATAGAAATATATATAACAGATTGGCACATCGAAATACACAGAAGTAGGCACATGTTTTCTGGTTTGCCCAAAGCATACCACTGGTGCACTGGCAGAGGCTGATGCTTAGGACTGTAGAACACACACTTCGAGGCAACGGAAGATACCATCTCTCGGTGTCACAGAAGTCCATGCTTAGTGAATCTCTCATTTATGAGTTTCTGAGATAATAAAATCTGTTTAGAATGTGCATTAATTAATTTACTCATTTTATAGAATGATACCTTCTAAAATATAAATAAATACAAACATCTGTTTCCTACTTTATTTTATAATGAAAGTGCATTTTTAAATTAATGTACTACTTTAGGACAATCAGAGCCATAACCATTGTAATTGACATTGCGCCAACATGTGATTAAAGGAATTACACTGAAGGTATTTGTGAGAGACAGGGATGCCTTGACACTGCTGTGTTTGAATTAAGCCTGAAGTCACTTTGGTTGATAGAGCTGTGGTTGAGAATCAAAGTATCTGAGAATAAAAACAACCAGTCACTTGTGTCTACCTTGATCTCCAGGGCCAAACTAAGAATGAAAAAGAGAGACTAGTAACCTGTTTTACAGCTGCCCTGGAATCTGGCCAACAGTTAGGTAGCAGATTTGGCTGGATTAGGAGAGTCTACATTTCCAGGGAAGCCCTACAGTGAGAACAGAGCAGGGTCCCACTTCCCTCTGACCTTTCAGTGAGTCCTGAACTTTCAAGTTTTTCCTTGCCCCTCCTTCCCACAAGGAGCAAACCTTAGCTTCACTCTGTAACTTCTATAACTATATTGTTGTCTCCCATCAAGTCTCATGTGGTACATTAAGACAAAACCCTCTTGATGGAGGTCAGGGTAGATTTTTTTTTTTTGAGTAGATTTCATTAGTGTGGGAATTTCACATGAATTTAGTGTCTTATCTGTATGTACTGGCACTGCACAGTCTTTTAACTACTACAGCTTGCAATAGCCTTTTCATCTTTGAGAGAAACTCATTTTACATATGTAAAACAATAGTCCTCTGAAAAAGGAATGTTCCCAGAAACTTCTCAAGGGTCCTTCAGACAATCACATCTTTATTTCTCAATTTTCTCCTCCTCCACACAGTGAGGTTAGCAGAAACAGAGTCTGACACAGGTGTGAATCTTTTACAATGTAGCTCAATGATTTATATTTTTTCATCTCTTTTATTTGTTTGTTTTATTTTAATTCACTTTATTCCCAGATCACAACCCCCCTCTCACCTCTTTTCCCAGTCCCACCCTTACAAATTCTTCCCTCCTTTGCCTCTTCCCTTTCTCAATAAAAGGGGAACCCCCTTTGGGTACCAATCTACCCTGAGTCATCTAGTCCCGGCAGGTCTAGACATCCTTTTTAACTGAGGTCCAAAAAAATCAGTCCTCGTATAGGGGATGGGGGATCCAACAGAAACCTAGACAACCTTTGTTTTTTCTACAGAGGAACTATATAAACACCAAGCTGCATGTTTGCTACAAACGTAAACTCCCATGGTCCAAGATTAATTGATTCTGTGGGTCTTCTTGTGGTTCCATGACCCCTCTAACATGCTCACTTCTATCCTCCACTTTTCTCCAAGATTCTCCAGCCTCTTCCTGATGTTTGACTGTGGGCCTCTTACATCTGCCTCCGTCTACTGCTGGATGAAGCCTCTCAGAAGACAGTTATGCGAGGTTTCCGTCTGTAAGCAAAGCAGAGTATTATTATTAATGGTGTCTGGTTGCCTCTTTTACATGAAATGGGTGTCAAGTTGGGACAGTCATTGGTTGGTTGTTCCTTCTGTCTTAGCTCTATATTTATTCCTACACATCTTGTAGACAACACAAATTCTGGGTTGAAGGGTTTGTGGGTAGATTGATGCCCCGCTACCTCCTCTCCAAAAACTGCGTGGCTACATAAGATGGCCATTCCTGAGATTATTTACATTTTATAGCTTCAAGTCTGAATTTTGAAAAGGGAAAGCCCAATTGTACCCTGGCTGACAGGGTCATGGTGATAATTAAATGCTGAAGAGTAGAATAGTTCAGAACAAAGCCCGCCGTATAGTAATGGCTCAACTCAATGTCCTTGATTTAAAGACATATCAGATTAAGACTTGAGAGTTTGACCTCTTCATCCTCTATCTGAGACATGTTTCACACAGCTATAACTAGGGATATGGGCTTTGTTTCTTAATCTCCAAAGTTTTAAATTGGGTATGATGCTGTAAGCTGATTAGAATTCTCACATCTTAGGAATATACTCTGCAAAAGGACATGTATAACACTTTATTCATGTGGATTAATGTGTCTTAGACTTTTATAAACAGGTAATACTTTATTTCTGCAGTCTGTTTATTTCTTCTTTTTAATTTATTAGAGATTTCTTTTTTGCATTTGACAAATCTTATTTATTGACTTTATATTTAGTGTTAATAGTGGGACAGAAGCAAAAATAATTTGATTATATTATATAATACAACAATTCATGTATTTTTCAAACATTAGATATTTATATGCTTTTTCTTTTATTGAAAATAGATTCTTTCTTCATAAATATGTCCCCACTACCATATTCTCTTCATCTAGTCCCAGTTCTTCTCTACCTACCCACCCCTCTGAATTCATTACATTTTAGTCATCATTAGAAAACAAGCTTCTAAGAGATAACTAAATGTAACAAAATGAAATATAACAAGATAAAATAAAAACCATCCCACTGAAACTGAACCAGGCAACCCAACAAGAGAAAAAGAATCCTAAGAGCAAGCAAAATAATCAAAGACTCACTCATTCACACACTCAGGAATCCCGTAAAAATACTGAGCTGAAAAGTACACATACAAAGGCAATCTTGTGAAACTCCACATTGGTCTTGCGGTTGCTGCCTCATCTTTCTCTGAGTTCATATGAGCCTTACTCAAGTGAATAAGAGGGTCTCCTTCTGGTGTCCTCCATGCCCTCTGGCTTTAACACTCTTTTTATCCCCTCTTTCACAGGGTTCCTTGAGGTATGAGGGGAGGGATTTGATAAGGACACCACATTTAGAGCTGTGCATTCCAATTTTCTTTTTCGTGTGTGTGTGTGTGTGTGTGTGTGTGTGTGTGTGTGTGTGTGTGGTGTGTGTCTGTGTCTGTAGCTGTAGCTGTAGCTGTTATATCTATCTTTATATCTATCTATCTATCTATCTATCTATCTATCTATCTATCTATCTATCTATCTACACATCTTGCTGAGAACCATGGAGTTGGCTTTTGGCCTAACTGCCTTGAGAGTTGTGAGTCATTGGTTTTTAGGAACAATCCGTGGCTCCTAGAGCACAACATGCCTTCTAGTTCCTGAGAGACCAATAAACTCTCTCAGTCAGTGAGGTATTCAGGCTACTTTGTGTTTCTCTGTGTGCTCCCTTAGTAGTTCCGGAAGCTTGAAAACTTGACAGGACAATTGGTCTTAGACATTAATCTTGTTTAGCCTGTGTAACTTGCAAACATCATAGTATCCTGGCAACTACAATCGTATTGATTCTAGCGCTTGCTATTATGTTCTGTTTCTGATAAAGCCATAAAAAGCCTGATTGTTCTCAATCTAATTGTCACAGCCTTGTTTGCTTGTCCCCCCCTCCCACCACCTCGACCCAATCTGATATGCTGGCATATCAGGTGACCTGGTCCTGGAATGTAAGTGCAGATATTTATAATGTCTAACTGTGGGTCTTTGCATCTATTTCTATCTGCTACGGGAGGGAACTTCTCTAATGATAACTGACGAATACAGCAGGATATCTTTAAGAATCATATTTTTTATAATTTTTTATACCAGCGGTGTTTAGTTTTATTCTAAGTCTCTGGATTGTCTAGTCTCTAGTTCTTGGTCACCCAAACAGTGTCAGATATAGGTTCTGTCAAAAAAGACATTGGTTAACTACTTCCAAAAGTTCTGTGCAGGCAAGACAGTGTAAGTAAAAGTTTTGTGGCTGAGTTGGTGTATATGCTCCTCTTTTGGAAGCTCATATAGTACCTTTCCACATCAAAGACAGTAGAATGTACTAATGAAGGCTCCAAGTAGGTGCCAGCTCTATTTCTAAATGTTAAGTGAGGTTTGAGTTGTTTGAGTGTTGTCTTCAGCAATGGGCTCCACTGTCAGTGTGGGGAGAGCAACCTATTATTTTTCAAACAGCCTAGGTTATTTGGGAATTTCCATGAGACCTGCTTGGCCAACAGCTCAACTGAATACAACCCAATATTGGAAGCCTTTTTTTAGTGAGAGATAACCTACAACCTGCATGGTCATGAAAGGGATGGAGTGATATGATTCCTGTCCTTGGGACAGATCCAAAAGGGCATAGGCAGTTGCTGGGTGAGAGGTTTGTTTATAGTCTATCTATCTATCTATCTATCTATCTATCTATCTATCTATCTATCATCTATCTAGCTATATCTGGATATATTCTTCCTAGGGAAATATTCTTCCTTTCAAGGTTATCAGGAAATGTCCTCTCTGGCAAGGTTAATGACTCCATGAAAATCAGAGGCTGCACAGGCTCAGGAGGCTAGGGTGTGTCTATGTCCTTGGCAAAAATGGTAAGCTCTCTATCCTTCAGAACAGCCCTTAAGGTTATAGAAAAGAACTCTGAAAACATGAGTTGAAAAATATATAATTTCTCAACTAGGCAAATATAAGCATACCACATGAATTATCTGAAGGTTTTTACAGACCTCCAAAAATAAAAATAAGAAAATAAAAAACGTAGGCAGCTGTACTATGAGACAGCTTGTCAGAGAGATATTAAGGAAGGAGCTAAAGAGAATCGGGGAGTTGTGACTGAGCAACAAGATGTCACCTGGCCATGTTTATTGTTCATACTTACAAAGGCAGGCAGATTCCTGAGTTTAAAGTCAGCTTGGGACAGAACTAGGTTAGGCCCAAGTGTGGCAGAACGAAGATCTCAGAGCAAGCCCAAGTGTGGCAGAGAGAGAGAGAGAGAGAGAGACAGAGAGAGAGAGAGAGAGAGAGAGAGAGAGAGACAGAGACAGAGACAGAGACAGAGACAGACAGAGAGAGACAGAGAGAGAGAGAGAGAGACAGAGAGAGACAGAGAGACAGACAGAGAGACAGACAGAGAGACAGACAGAGAGACAGACAGAGAGACAGACAGAGACAGACAGAGACAGAGAACTTGCTATCCTTTTTATAAGATTCAAGGGGCTAAAGTCCTGGAATGCTGATTCTTGGTACTGAATTAATATGTAAAGAAAAGATTGGGCTTTTGGTCTGTATGAGGTAGTTAGCAGACAGTCATACCAGTTCATTTTTAGAATGTTTTTCTAGCAGGAGCTGAGTTGCCTTGAGATCTCTGGAGAGCAAACACAGCTCTTTTAGAATTTTTTTCTAACAGGATTTTTGGTTGGGGTTGGAAAATCCATAGAGAGTGAACATAATCCTTTTAGAATTTTTCATACCTGTTTTTTCTAATTTTATTTTCCTAAAATTTTTCTAACAGGAACTCTGACCTTGGTTGGAAATCCCAAGAATTATGTTGAGAGCTAACACAGCCCTTTTACATTTTTTTTTTTTTTATAGCAGCTACCCAGAATGAACTGCCTGGAGAACATAGCATTTTTAGATTTTTTTTTTTCTAGAAAAATCAAGAGTTTTGGTAGCAACTTTTCTGACTTTGGTCAGAAAAACCCATGAGCTATTCAGAGAGCTTTTGGAATTTTTCTTGCATGAGAGAGCTGTCTCTAGCAGAAAGCTGTCTTGAGCAGAGAGCTGTCTCTAGCAGAAAGCTATCTCTAGCAGACTGTAGAGCCAAGAGCTATCTATGAAGAGCTGACTAGAGAACCATCTCGAGCATACTACAAGTCTGTCAGTTTGCAACCCATCATTTGACTTTGAGTCATTCCATTTGCTGCTCCCAAATACGTCTTCCTTAGAACCCTTTCAAGCTGAGGCTTGTTCTTGTCAGTTATCAGATGGGACTCGGTTTCCCCCATTATTAGGGAACCTCATTTGGATCACGTTCATACATTTTAGGAAGTTTCCATTGTGCTATGCTTCTATAATATCCTCATGCCCCCAAATTCTGGGCATCTCTCTCAGAATTTTCTCCCTCAGCTCTATATCACCTACCCCTTCTCACCTGGTACTCTCATTCCCACCTCCACCCCGTCATACCCCTAAAATTTGTCTTATTTTGTCATCTTAGGGAAGTCAATGTGCCACCCACTAGTCTATTCCTTTATACCTAACCACTCTGGGTCTATAGAATGTAGGTTTGTTTTTATTTACTTAATGGCTAATATTTTCATAAAAGTGAATAAATATCATATTTACTTTTCTGATCTGGACTAGGTGGGTTTTTTTGTTTTGTTTTGTTTTTTTGGGTTTTTTTGTTTTTGTTTTTGTTTTGGTTTATTTTGTAACCCAGGATGTTTTTTTTTTTTTTTTTACTTGCATTCATTGGCCTGCATATTTCATGACATCATTTTGTTTTTATCAGATGAGTAATACCTCATTGTGTAAAAGTATACCATATTTCTTTTACCTATTCCTCTATTTAGGGACATAGAGGTTGTTTTCAGTTCCTGGCTATTATCAATGAAGCGTCAATGAACATGTTTGAACTAGTGTCTATGTAATAGTATTGAGTGTCTGTTGGGGATATGCCACAGAGATGTATATTTGGGTTTTCAGGTAGATTGATTTCCCCCTTTCTGAAGAACCTCCATATTGATTTCCATAGTTGCTGTACAATTTTGTACTCAAACCAGCAAAAGATGAAAGTTTACATTGCTCCACATCCTCACCAGCATACGGTGTTACATGTGTTATTTATTTTAGGCATTCTGACCATTTTAAGGTAGAATCTCAAACTAGTTTCGTTTTGCATTGCCCTGGTAACTAATGATGTTAAAATTTTCTTTAACTGTTTCTCAGCCATTTGAGATTCTTCTGTTTAAAATTCTGTTTGTGTCTGTGTTACATTTTAAATTTGGATCATTTTGGTTTTGGTATTTCTTTTTTTGAGTTCTCTATATATTTTGTATATTAGTTCTCTATCAGATATGGAGTTAGTTAAAATATCTCTTTTGATGCTGTGGATTGTCCCTTTGTCTGATGGTTTCCTTTGTTTTTCATGAGGTCTTGTTTATTAATTGTTGATCTCAGCGCCTGTCCTATGCAGTGTTCTGTCCAAAAAGCTGGCTTCTGTAGCAGTGTGCACTTTCTCTTCTATCAGACTCAGTGTATATGGTTTTATGTTGAGGTCACTGATCTACTTGGACTTGAGTTTTGTGTTAGGTGATGTGTATGGATCTATTTGCATTCTTCTACATACAGGCATCTTGTTTAATCAGCACATCTGTTGAAGGGACATAGAGGTTGTTTTCAGTTCCTGGCTATTATCAATGAAGCATCAATGAACATGTTTGAACTAGTGTCTATGTAATAGTATTGAGTGTATGTATTTCTTTCCCAGTATGTATCTCTGGTTTCTATATCGAACATTGGGTGCTCATAGGTATGGGGATTTTTGTCTGGGCTTTCAGTTAGGTTTTATTGATCAATGTATCTATTTTTATGCAAATATCATGTGTGGTTTATTAGTATAAGTCTGCAATACAAGTGGAAATTAGGAATGATGAGACCTTCAGCAGTTTTGTTCTTTGTTTTTGTTTCTTTGTTTTGTTTTTATTGTTTAGAATTATTTTAGCTATCTTGGGTCTCTCTCTCTCTCTCTCTCTCTCTCTCTCTCTCTGTGTGTGTGTGTGTGTGTATGTTTTGTGTGTGTGTTAAGTGAAGATGAAAATGATGTTTCAAGATTTGTGAATTGTGCTGGAATTTTAATGGGGATTGCACTGAATGTGTCTATTGAATCAGTCTATTGTTAAAAATATTATTTCTCTTATTTCTTTCATTGTTCAGTTGTTATTTGTATATAGATGGACAACTGATTTTTGTGAGTGAACCTTTTACTCAGTTACTTTGCTGAACACATTTATTAGCTGTAGAGGTTCACAGATGAAATTTTAGGGTCACTTATATATACTATCATATTATCTGCAAACAAAGATACATTACTTTTTTTTTTCTATTGGCTTGATCTCTTTGACTTGTTATTGCTCTAGCTAAGACTTCAATTACTACATTGAATAGGCATAGAGAGAATGAACAACCTTGACTTGTTTGTGATGTTAGTGAAATTGCTTTGAGTTTCTCTTCATTTAATTTTTTCTTAGATATAGATCTGTGTATACTGCCTTTGGGTATTCAGGTATGCCCCTTGCATTCTTCTTCTCCTCAGGACTTTTATCATGAAAGGGTATTAGATTTTGCTAAAGCCTTTTCTGCATCCACTGAGATTATCATGTGATTTTTTTTAAAAAAAAATTTAGTTTGCTTATATGTCAGACTATATTTATTTATGTTTATATATCAAACAATTCCAGAATCTCTGGAGTGAAGTTGATTCAATCATGGTATGGTGGATGATCTTTTTAAAGTTTTATTTATTTGATGTGCATATATTTTATTGAGAAATTTTTGCAACCATGTTTGTAAGGTTTGTAATTATTTTTCTTTGCTTGGTCTTTGTATGGTTTGAGTATCAAGGTAACTGGCCTCAGACAATGAATTAGCCCAAGTTTCTTCTGTTTCTCTTGTGTGCAAAAATCTGAGGAGTGTTGATGTTAACTCTTCTCTGAAAATCTGGTAAAATTCTGCAGAAAAACAATTGGTCCTGGGCTTTTTATTTTTATTTATTTATTTATTTATTTTGAGATTAGTTACTTGTTCTATCTTACTAGTAGCCATAGGTTTGTTTAAATTACTACACTGGTCTTGATTTAACTTGATAGCTGTCATATGACAAGAAACTTACACATTTCTTTTAGAATTCTGCTTTAATAGGAAATCATTTTTTTAAAGCGTATCATTGTTATCTGGATATTCTAGGTGTTCGTTATTGTGTTCCATCTTTTCGTTTATGATTTGTTAGTTTGGGTACTTTTTCTTTGCTTTTTAGATATTTTGGATAAGGTTTTTCTAGCTTGATTTTCTAAAGGAAAATCTTTCTAAAGAGAATTTCTTTCACTGATAGCTTGTATTATTCTCTTCTTTTCTATTTTTTATTGCAATTTGAATTTTGATTACTTATTGTAGTCTACTCCTCTTAGGTGTGGTGACTCTTTTGTTCTAGAACTTTCAGGTATGATAAAAGTTGCTTTTATGAGATCTCTTCTGTTTTGTAATGTAGTCACTTAGAGCTATGAACTTATCTCTTAGAACCTCTATCATTGTGTCCTAAAAATTGTGTATTAATTTTCCATACTATTCTAGAATGTCTCTTTATTTATGTTTTGACCCATTTTTTATTTGCTGAGCGGTTGAGTTTGTATGAATTTGTAAAGCTTTTTTTCTTATTCAGCTTGTAGAATGAAATTTTCCCCACAAGATGGGAGGAGCTAAGGTGGAAAGAGTAAGGAGAAGAAGAGGAGGAGTAAGGAGAAGAAGAGGAGAAAAAGAGCAGGAGCTAGGGAAGAAATGTCGGAGCCATGGATGACTATGCATGTACTTAGAGCAGTCCTGGGTAACAACTTATATCTAGGTTAGTTAATTGGTTAACACTTCCAATTGTGTGGACATTTTGTTAATTGAGCATTATCAAACTTATAAAACCTCTGGATAAACTAAGCATTAGAGTCTCATTTCTGCCAGTTACCCTGTGGATGGTTGGATGGTCTGAGCCCAGCCCAGCCTTGTGGAAACAGAGTGGAAGATTGGCAGAGCCATCTCCCATGCTGGCGTCTCATGGGTGTCAGGGCCGGTGTTTTTGACTAGCCGTTTCTAGCTGTGGTGCGCCTGTGCCTTCTGGCCACTTCAGGCTGGGGAGCATAGCGGCCTGAAGAAAGAAGAGCCGCCGCCACATAGATAGTCAGCCTGTCCAGCAGCCTTTATTAAATATTAAACACAACACAGCCTTAATTCTTGGTTATCTGGTAGAATCAAAATGTCAGTTTCAATGATTTTATCTGTGGAGACTTGTTTTATGTCCCAGCATGTGGTCAATTTTGGAAAATATATATTCTTTTGTGTTTTGATGAACTATTCTGTAAATATCTGTTATGTCATTTCTTTTATAATGTCTCTTAGCTTCTACATTTCTCTAGTTTTCATCTGGATGATCTATCCGTTGGTGAGAGTATGGTACTGAAATTTCCTACTCTTGTTGTTTGAGTGTCAATATGTGAGTTAACTTTTAGTAGTGCTTTACAACCTGGGTAGCCCATTGTTTGGGGCATAAATATTAAGAAAATATCATATTGGTAAACTTTTTGTTTGGTGAGTATGCTGAGTCTTTCCCTATCCCTTTTGACTACTTTTAGGCTGTAATCTATTTTGTTAAATATTAAAATGGTTGAACCATCTTGCTCTTTATTTGGTTAGGATACTTTTCCACCCTTTACCTTGAGGTATAATTTATCCCGTATGTTGACGAGTGTTTCTTGAATGTAGCAGAAAGGTGACTCTTGTTTTCACACACATTTGGTTAGTCTGTGTGTATTTTTGTTTGATTGTTTTTTTTTTTTTAAATTGGAACTTAAGACCTTTGATATGGAAAAATACTAATGACCAATGATTGTTGATTTCTGTCATTCTGTTGTTGATGCTGGTGATATATGTGATTGTGTGTGTGTGTGTGTGTGTGTGTGTGTGTGTGTTCCTCTTATTTTGATTTTTATGTTCTAAAATTATTTATATCCTGTGCTTTTGTTGATTTTGTTAACTTCCTTATGTTGGAATTTATCTTCTACCACCTTCTAGGACTGGATTTCTAGATAGATATTGTTTAAATTTGGCTGTATTATGGAATATCTTATTTTCTCTATAGGGATTGAAACTTTTTCTGCTATGGGAGTCTGGGCTGGCATCTGCAGTCTCTTAGAGTCTGAAGCAGGGAGTTGCTTTCAACATACTAAGTCAGAAAAAAAAGCAACACAGGAGGAAAGGAAAGGAAGATCTGCTGGATCCACAGCAGATGAGGGCAGAGGTTAGGAAAGCCTGTGGCAGAGCAGGGGATGAGACTGCAGGATTGTGTCTAGAGGAACAGAGTGAGAGAGGATGGTCTGCAGTCATCTTCTTGATCTTCTGTCAGAGTCATCTATAGGTTACCAGGGAGTGCCTGTTTTAATTGGGAGCTGTTTCCCTGTTCTATTTAGCTGATGTATTCACACTGATTGCCTGCTGGTATTGGAAGCTGGGATACTGGGATGAGTTTGAGAAGAAAATATTAGAGGATATCCTTGTGATCCATTGGGAATGAGATCAAAGAGGAAAAGCAAACCTCCGCAGATATTCTGCAACAAATTTAGGAATGAGACTGGTGTATTGTGACTGCAGAAGCAGGAGGAAGGGTGAAGCTCTACTATTGTCTAGTATTTTGAATACAGTAATGTATGCATGTGTTCATATCTGCTTCTTGCATACTCATAACACCACCTTACAATAGCTGACTGTATTTTAATGTTACTCCTAAAACTGTTTTAACTTCAAGTGTCTCATGTGCTTTGCTTATGGCAGTGTTGATTTGAAAGACAATCACTATGTGAGGTATGTTTTGAGTGAGCTCATTCTTTCCTTACTCAACTGTCACTTGTAAACATTCTAGCAAACCTAGAACCACGCATGAGGCCTTGGGTCTCATAAGTCATTAGAATGAATCAGTATAACTTTTATTTTTAACAGGTATTTCTATAATTCTGAACTATAGAAGTAAAATTCCTACTGTGCTCAATTGTTTCCACAGTCAATTTTTACAATAGAATAAACAAATAAATAAAAAAAATTTTAAAAGTCACAGTTAAGCACTTGACTCTTAGAAGCAAGCAATCATTTCTAAAAGCCAACTTGAGTATTATTCATAGGGTATAATATTAAAACTTGAAGTAGAAATTCTAGATACCCAAGTCATTGATGATATACTTCCAATTCCCAAATAATGAAAGAAGTCTTAAGGGTATCATATGGTAACGCTTCAAAACTGTTTTAGCATGTCCTCTGTGTAATTTAGTGTTTCTGGATTTGGACCAGTGCCTTAAGTCATAGAAAGTTTTGTTTATAAAAATATGAAGATTCTTCCTGGTATACTGGAAGGCTTTCTAGTTCCATGTAATAGTTTTATAGCCTGTTTCGTTGATGAATGAGTTTCTCAGATTGGAGAGATTTTATGAGAAAGTCTCTCGAGTCTTACACATATGTAAAATCATATGGTCAATGATGAGAGTTACTTTGATTGTTGCATCCTATTTATTTCATACTCTTGTCTTATTACTTTAGCTGAGACTTTGAGAACTATATTGAACAGGAGTAGAGAGAGTGGACACACTTGTGTTTTGTGTTTAAACACTCTGAGCTGGGAAGTGCTATCGTCTGTGCATGACAAAGCTGGCACGTATGTCAACTCACAACAGCTTGGTTGCTTATATAAGACCTGCTTAAGATTAAGCCAGTCCTGTCAAAATTCAAGCATACAGTATGGATGGGTTCCCAGGGTGGACCACCTAGTGGAGGAAGCTTTGGAAATGTATGAATGCTTAAAAATGGTCATTCTTCTTTAGGAATGTGGCCACTAATAAGCTTCTCATGCCCCTCTGCATAGGCTCACACTCATGCTCATATGATCAAACTTGACTGAGCTCAGTAGAATAACAATCATAACAACAATAGACAAGGGTATGAAATCAGTAAGGACGAAGAGAAGTTGTACAAAGTTTGAAACATGGAGTAGGGACTTGATGAAATCAAAAGACATTGTATAAATATATGAGGCTTTCAAATACTATTTTTGAAAATCTGTTTTGTTTTGTTTGAGTTGGCCAAATACTGCATGTTTTGCTTAAGCACAGTTGTCTAAAATACTGTCTTTTAAAACCCATTGTCTAGAATAGGCTAGTCTCACTAGCTCTGTGACAGGAAGTCAAGAAAACAGTAAAAACACAATGTCCTTGAGGTTAGAAGGTCAGCCATTATCTGTAGGAGGAACTAAGGTGGAAGGAGTAAGGAGAGGAAGAGGAGAGGAAGAGGAGAAGCTAGGAGAGGAGAGAGAGAGGAACATGGAGGTGGATGTTCATGTGTCTCCCGCAGTCAAAGGTAGTTGCTATATCTTGGTTGGGTATTGGGTTACAACTCTGATTGAGTGAGCATCTTGTTATTGGTTATTACCAAATATATAAGCCTTTGAATAATCTAAGCATTAGAGTCTCATTTGTACTGAGCCCGCATGGTTGGTGGGATGGTCTGGGCAATGCCCAGCCTTGGAGAGACATCGAGGAAGATTGGCAGAGCCATAGCTCATGCTGGCATTTTGTGAGTGGCAGAGCTGGTGTTTCTGGCTGGCTGTTTCTAGCTGTGGCTTGCACATTGCTTCTGGCTAAGCTAGGCATAGCCTCCACAGCATCGATAGTCAGCTTGATCAGAGGCCGTTTTAAATAATTACAGCTACAATTACCAACTCCAATTTTAAGAAATGTGATATGTTAGATACATAGTTTTGAGATGTGCAAGTTCATGGTGTATTTTGTATACCAGGTTAAAGCCATGTATTATTTTAAAGAAAATCTTCCTTAAAATTATGTTAAAGCAAAGATTTTTTAAAGATATTATTATTTATTTAATAGTGAAATGGACACATGAAGTAGCTGATTATTTGCAATCATGAAGGAGTTGAGTTTGTAGAATCTCCCTCAGAGTAGATGGGTCAGTTTTCCATAGTTACTGCTCATACAAGTTTTTAATATTTTTATTTTTTTGGATTTTTTCTTTTGATGGTTTAGAGATAACTATATTTTTTTCCAGTGCTTCAGAACTTAACCAAAAAACCACATGTCCTGAACATGTGGGGAATCTAGTCTGTCAGTCACCTTTACTTGATGCATGCTTCTCCCTCTTGGCTCCAGTGTTATAAATGTGTAACAAATAGTATGCAACTTTTATTCATTATTAAATTTACAGAAAAAAAATATGAGCACAGTCCATATTCATTCTACCACTGAGATTTAGCACTCAGTGAAGCATCTGAAATAAAATAGAAAGAAACTAAGTATTTGTCTAGTAAAATAGAGTAGCTAAAAATCTATACTTTTATGTATAAACAGTGTGTGTTTGGACCCTTCAGTTTGTTGACCTTTTGAGTTCTGTGGGCTGTATCTTGGGTATTCTGTACTTTTTCTTCTGCCAGTATCCACTTGTTAGTAAGTACATACCATACATGTTCTTTTGAGTCTGAGTTATCTCACTCAGGATGCTATTTTCTAGTTCCATCTATTTGCCTGCCAAACTCAGGATATCGTCATTCTTAATAGTTAAGAAGTATTCCATTGTGTAAATGAACCACATTTTCTGTATCCATTCTTCTTTGGTGGGATATCTGTGTTATTTCCAACTTCTGGCTATCACAGATAAGGCTACTATGAACATAATGAAACATGTGTCCCTGTAGCATGGTGGGGCATCTTTTGGGTATATTCTTAAGAGTGGTATTGCTGGGTCTTCAGATAGATTTATTTCCAATTTTCTAAGTGAGGATGTCTCAATCCCACTGGGGAGGAGGAATAAAAGCAACTACAAGTTGGGAGGGAGTGACCTGAGAGGGAAAGTAGACAGGAGTGTGGGGGGAGAGGGGAACCTGACCTGGTATTGGGTGAGGGAAAAGGACTGAAGCCCTGAGGACCAGCAGAAATAATGGAAACCGGCAACATAAGGAGATTGGAGATTGAGAGGACCCTCTAGAATGCATCAGAGAACTGGGAGGTAAGAGACTCTCAGAACTCAAAGGGAGGGACCTTAAATGAAATGCCCAACAGTATGGAGAGGAAACTTAAAGAGACCACCTCCAGCAGGAAGACAGGGTATCAAATGAGGGAGGGGGTTGCCGTTCCACAAACAAAACTCTGACCCACAATTGTTCCTGTTTGAAAAAATGACAAGGATGGAAATGAATAGGAGCCTGAGACAAAGAAGGTCCAGTGACAGGCCCAAAAAGGAATCCAGCTCAAGGGAAGGTCCCAAGGCCTGACACTATTACTGAGGCTATGGAGAGCTCACAAAAAGGGACCTATCATGATTGCCCTCCGGAACACCCAACAAGCAGCTGAAAGAGTCAGATGCAGATATTTGCACCCTACCAATGGACAGAAACTGCTGAACTCTGTAGTTTAATTAGGCAAAAGCTGAAAGAAGTTGAGGAGAAGGGCAACCCTGTAGAAGGACCAGCAGTCTCAATTAATCTGGACCCCTGAGATCTCTCAGACACTGGACCACGAAAAAGGCAGCATATACCAGCTGATATGAGGCCCCCCAACATATATCTTCTAGTAGAAGACTGCCAGATCTGTATACAATCAGAGATGATGCACCTAACCCTCAAGAGACTGGAGGCCCCAGGGAGTTTAGAGGTCAGGTGGGGTGTAGTGTGGGGTGTGGGGTGTGGGGACAGCCTCATGGAAACTGGGGGTGGGTTGGAGATATGGGATGTGAAACAGTCAGAGGGTGGACAGAGGTGTGGGAAATAAAATCTGGAGTATAAAAAAAAAATGTATCAAAAGAACCAAACCAAACCAAACCAAACCAAACCAAACAGTGTATGTTTGTAGCTGTACTTATACTTTAGAGGATGTTTACCCATAATTATGCCAGAGATCATCTCTGGATGTCAGAAGATTGTTGGTAATTAGATTTTGTTTTAATTTTTATATTTTACTCCAGATTGTATTCCCCTCCTGGTCCACTGTCTAACTGTTCCACATCCCATACCTCCTCCTAGCCCCCTGTCTCCATGAGGATGCCCTCCCCCACCTCACCAGACCTCTAAACTTCTTGGCGCCACTAGTCTCTTGATATTAGGTGCATTTTCTCTGACTATAACCAGATCCAGCAGTCATCTGCTGTATATGTGTTGGGGGCCGCATATCAGCTGGTATATGCTGCCTGGTTGGTGAAAACAGTGTCTGAGAGATCTTGGAGGTCCAGGTTAATTGAGACTGCTGGTCCTCCTACAAGGTTGCCCTTCTCCTCAACTTCTTTTACCTTTTTCTAATTCAACCACAGGGGTCAGAAGCTTCTGTCCATTGGTTAGAAGCAGTATCTATGTCTTACTCTTAGATTTTAAGTCCTGTTTTGCCTGTCTTTCAAATGCTTTTAAGATTAACATTAATCCTATTCCATGCTACCATAGCAATTTAAGATTCTAGGAATCTTATTTATGTATTTATTTATTTATTTACATTCCAAATGTTGCCCCCTTTCTGGTTCCCTTTCCAAGAGTTCTTCACCCCATTTTCTCTCCCCTTTGCCTCTGAGAATATGCTCCTCTATTCCTATACTCTTCACTCACCCACCCAAGGGAGCTTATAAAGTGCAAACATTCATATTTCACAGATCCAGAGGCTAGAAAGCCCAGAGAAAAATGCCAGCATTGTGTCTGATGAGAGCTATACTGTTGGGTCCTCACATAAGAAAGAGGACAGTCAGTGTTATTTCCTCAAGTGGTGGCAGATGAAAGCACCTTGTAAAGGCAAGGGCTTTTCTTGGTCTGGACTTGCTTTGAATAATGACGTGAAGACATTTATATTTATTAAAAGCTTCAGGCATTAAGCAGGACAGATTCTGAGCTATTCTAACCTGACAACATTGGTCTGACCTACTTTCCAGTCACATGGCCTGTCACCTGCCTTCTTGGTCTTGCCATGGCACTTCCTTCTTTATTTGTTTACTTATGCTGACTCTTTTATTTATCTTTTTATATTTATTTTTCTATCCCTTTTTCTCACCCCTCCCAGAAACCCCTTAATGTATCCTCCCTCCTCCTATTTCTATGAGGGTGTTCTCCCACCCACCCACCTACTCCCACTTCGCCATCTTTGAATTCCCCCACACTGGAGCATTCAGCCTTCACTGGACCAAGTACCTCCTCTCTTACTGACAAGGCCATTCTCCACTGTATATGGCTGGAGCCATGGGTCCCTCCATGTGTGTTCCCAGGCTAGCTGTTTAGATCCTGGAAGCTCTGGATGGTTGGTATTGTTGCTCTCCCCATGGGGCCACAAGTCCCTTCAGCTCCTTCTCTCTAGCTCCTCCATAGGGAATCCTGTGACTAGTTCAATAGTTAGCTGCGAATATTCATCTCTCTATATATCAGGCTCTGGCAGAGCCTCTCAGGAGACAACTCTATCAGCCTCCTGTCAGCATGCACTTCTTGATATTCACAACAGTGTTTGCAATTGGTGATTGCACCTGGGATGGATCCCCAGGTGGGGCACTCTCTGGACGGTCCCTCCTCCAGTCTCTACTCCACACATTGTCTCCATATTTGCTCCTGTGAGTATTTTGTTACTCCTTCTAAGAAGAACCCAAAAGCTCACAATACCCAAGATATAACTCACAGACAACATGAAGCCCAAGAAGAAAGATCAAAGTCCCTTCCAGCTGAGACCCTTTCCTTCTCTCTAGGCATACAAGTGCCATATACTGGGCTAAAATATTGAAGATGGATGCTGCAATGTTGCAGAGAAATCTTGTGTGACTGTCCAGGCAGCTTGCTCTTCCTGTCATTTATATAGTTTTTGAAGCTGATTGCTCTGCACTTGCTGTTTTCCTCTTGCAATATTTATCTTTCCTATGTCTCTGATGGTGTTGAAGAGTAGATGGTTATAGTCTTGCAATTAAGCTTAAATTGTTAAGAATTTTAAAAAGTGTTTTAAAATCTAAAATGATTATGTATAAGTTGATAAGTGCAAGTTATGATAGAAATTGATTACACAGTGTGGCTTCTGGAAACTTAATTCAGGTCCTTCTCAAAAGCATCAAATGCTTTAAATACCTCAATATCCAATTCTATATTCCTGAAATAATTTTTAATATTAATACCAACTTTTCATTTGCTACATTTCCATGGCCAATCATAACATATATATATATATATATATATATATATATATATATATATATGCTCATATGTATAAATATTAAGTTTTTAATCTCTAGATACATGTTTTCAAATGCATATTGTAACTATTATTAGTAGATAACTTAATTTTTATAATTGAAATCAGTAAGTTTTATCATTTCAAGGTCTATATTTCTTTCAAATATGTCACATATTTTTAAAATTTATTTATTCACTTTATATCCTGATCTCTGTCCCCCATTTATTGCTTCTAACAATCCTGTCATCCCTAGTCTCCCATCCTCCCTCTCCTTCTGCTCTGAGGTGGTAGAGTATCCCCCCACCCTAGCACATCAAGTCTTTGTGAGGGTAGGCACATCCTTTCCCACTGAGGCCAGACAAGGCAGCCCAACTAGAAGAATAGATCCCATGTACAGGCAACAGCATCTGGGATATCCCAACTCCAGTTGTTTGGGACCCACATGAAGACCACAGTTTTCCTATACATATTTTTGATGGTGAGCCCAGCTTTTGAGGGCTGAGCCACCTCTCCAGCCTATGTCAGTCTTTCTCAATCTATCACTAGTTTTCACTGCTGTCATTTTTAAGGCACCAGAATTTGCTGTCATTTAAGAAGTCAACATGTTTGTTACCTAGAGAGTTTCTTAAAACTGATTATTTAGACATCGTTCAGTTTCCGGTGACAGTGTATCATGGCGATATAATGGTTTTACACAAATAAAATTTTTAGTTTTTTTTTTTTCATTTTTATGGGATGCTTTCAGAAGATCTTGATTTCATCACATATATCAGGAGTTAACCAATTTCTCATTCAAATATTGCACCAATATACAGTGCCATTGGCAGAGTAGAAGTTATTTTTATCTTTTTAACATTTTATATTTATCTTATGCCAATTAAAATATTTTTCTTAGATATCAGGAATGATATAATGTTGTCTAATGGTACTCATTAACATTTGCCAAGATATATCAAAATCAATAGAACATTTAGGTAAAAAAAAAGGCACTATATAAGTTCTACATTGATATCTTCCCCAAATGCAGGCCAGAAGGTTGCATGTAGAAAGACAAAGTGTCTGTAGTGTGTGATGCCTCCTAGTCTCCAGTCTTTTATACAGAATTGCAAAGTCAACACAGTTATTTATTTCATAATTCTACTAGCTTCCCTCCAATACATTCAAAAGAAATATCTCACAGTAGAGCCTTCATTTTATTTGAGACATTGAATTGAAATAACAAAGTATGCAGACATGTCTCATGTTAACACACAGGAGCCAACGAAAATGGCAAAGAATTCTGCTTGCTGTTTCCTTTCCAGTGATTTTTAAATATTACTCTAATAACTATGTCAACATGCTATTCTGGATTCTTTGTTATACAGAATCTAGTCATTATTTTTCCCAATCACAGATAATTTGAGCAAACACCCTCTAAACATCTCATGCAAATTATGTGTGTCATTGTTTTATTCTTTTGATGCATTTCTGATATGAATTTTAAACTAAAATAACAATGTATTTTCAGAAGTCTCCAGATGCATATATATGAAAAGTGCTCTTGTGGAGACTGACTGCTTAATAACAGGATTCTATGAAGTTGTACATAAAATAACATGATATGGGTATTGATACATTTCACATTAAAAATAGAATGGCATTTCTTAGAATTCGGTTATCTCAAGAAAATAAAAGGCATATTTCATAGTAATCATTGTTGACTTACAGGTAGAACTGGGTCATGCTGTGTCATTTTGTTTATGATAGTTCTAGATGGTAAAAAAGCCATGCATAGTAGAGCTTGCCTTTAATACTAGCACTTGAGAAGCAGAGGCAGGAGGATCTCTATGCATTTGAGGTCAGCTTTGTCTACAGATTGAATTCCAGGACATCTACTGCTACAAATAAGAACCCTGTCTCATAAAAATCAAAGCAAACAAATATAAAAACAAACAAACAACAATAACAGAAACAAGTGGTAAAGTGACCCAAACTTTTCATGTGTCCTTTAATGAGTGATCAAAATTATTCAATGATTTAAGAAAAAATATATGCGGAAGAACACCAAAAAAGTTTGTATTATTTATGGTAAAAACACAAGAGAACAAAAATGCACACACACACACACACACACACACACACACACACACACACACACCAGCTACCACCAACTGCAAATATAGATGGACTTAGTCCATACCCAAATAGCCTAAGAAATATAATCAGAGAAGATTTCAAGAAGTGTGAAATTTTGAGAGACAAGATAATTATCAACAGACACAGGTGCATATTTATTTCTGCTTGTACCTCTGTATATATACTTGAACTTTGTGCTATGTCCTCAACTCTGTCTGAGGCACATACTAAATGGCAAGTGACTTGTATTGGCTGCTGTTGAATTATTACTATTTTAAGTTCTTCATAGTTTTGATCACTGTAAATAGATGGACTAATTCGGAAACAATATTATAACCAGTGTTCAGGCCTTGACTGCATGTGTCCATATAGTTGGACTCTTAGTTAAGGATGAAATAAATACACATACTGATTGCAAAGTCACAATCAGCTTATTCATAGCAAAGTGAAGTATAGATTAAAAAGTATCATGCTGAGAAGATTGACAGTTGTAAGAGAAAAGATACTTAAGAGTACCAATAACATTTTGGGCTTTCCTCTTAGGGGATTTCTTTTACTGATTGCTAAGTGGTAGGGTTTCAATGGTTGTTTAGATAAATAGATTAAGTTATATAACCATTTCTTCTATTGAGGATTTCCCTTCACATAATGTATCTAATTTTAATCATATATGTGCTCAATTAATCATAGGCTAAAATGGCAAATAGGGGACTCTTAATAAAAGTTCAGTCAGAGTTCACAGTTTGATTCCTTGCAAGTTACACATGTACTCAAAACCAGTTAAAGCCAGATTTACTTCCTACCTTCCATTCACAGACATGTTTTGTTCTGAAATATGTTTAACTAGAAACTAAGTTTGATGTCATTCAGGGGAGACTTACCCCATTGTTCAGAGACAGGTGAGCTTGCACCTTCATGCGTCTGGGGTTACTAGGTAGCTAGTAAGATGTTAGCTGCATTGTTTGAGGAAAAGCATGTATGCAATCACACATGTATTCAGGGATTCTCAATTACCACGTGCATTATTAGAAGAGAGTTGTGTGGAGCTGAACACAAGGAGGAGCTCCAGGTTTCTTAACTATCCCCTGTGTCTTTCTGCTTCACTGTTTAACTAAAGAAGTTTCACTCAATTAAGTAACAAGAAAGTCACTAAGGAGTATTTCTAAAAATCGAAACAAATGTTTGCAGAGAAATGTGTTTCTATCGAGTTGCTTTGCTGTTTACTGCTACTAGACTGTCTAAAAACCATATATGACAGAAAAGAATGACAATTCTCTACATAAATATATGTAGAACTTATTCATAGCATTTGGGGAGTTTAGGTATAATGTAATACCATATATTTCCATATTAAAAACTCTTTTAAAGGATGCCAAGAGAAAAAAGTTAAAGATACCCACTGGGCTTGTGTGTGTGCAGAGCTCAGCCCTGCTCATGTTTTACAGGATCATTCCTTCCTTTTCTACTTGAGCCTAATTGGTTTTTATTATCTTGCTCAAGATATCATATGATTTCACTTACTCTGTAACATAAATCGCTGTCAGATTTTATTTATTTTTACAGATATTTTCCCCACTGTCATCCCTTATTCAACTGTTTCAATCATTTCATCTGATACCCCTAAGGCAAAGTATTTTATCCGAAGCTCTCAATTCAGGCATTGTGCAGTGCCTGTTTGCATATACTATTTCCCAGACTGCCAGAACACAACTCCCTATTTGGCAGTTGCATAAAGAAGTGTATTCCTCTCCTCTCCGTTCTGACTGAGGCAAATACTAGATCCATGCCTTGTTAGGTTAGTTCAGATGAGGACAGAACAGAATCAGCATCAGTCCTTACCACTCTACTTGCAAATCTCCATCTTTATTTTGACAGATGGTCCTCTTGAAATCTTCTTATTGTCTTCACTTTGTGCATGCCTGGCACCCAAATTTTCCTTTCTAAAGTGACAGTAGCCATGTGATGTTAAAGTGTACCCTAACATACATACTTTACTTAATTAAATCTGTAAAAGTATTTTCAAGTGTGGTTATATTCTCTGATACAAAGCACTGAAATTGGATATGAAATTTAGACAGTTATAATTTAATCTGTAATTCCATAATAAATATTTGTCAGACCAATCAATGAATAAATGGACCATATATATCACTTTTAAAATTGTATTTAGATGTGCTACTTAGTGTGTTTTCATTAGGATGAAATTCCCTTTTCATTCATGCTTGAATCTGCTGTGTTAGCACAAAGACTATTGCTTAGTTTGTGCTCATAATGCTTCATTAACTGACAGATAAAGGAAAACACATAGAAGTATTTCTCCCAAAACTATCTCTGAATGGATGTACATGTGAGTCTTGTTGATCCTCTGTTCAGTGATCAGTGGTTCTTCCTGATGCTACACACTGTGCTGAGACCAAAGAGTTTACATCTCAATAGTTAGGGAAATTCTAAATGTTTCCACAACTCTATTATGGTTTTTATTTTTTTTTAAATCTTCTACAGTATTTATTGTAAGTTGCATAGACTTTTTAATTTCCAATTGTGTTAGTGAGTTGAAACCTGGCATGTCTGTTATGCGGGTCTATCAACCAGCTTTTGTCTTAATACCCTGAGTATTAGAAAACCTTGATTCACTGAAAAAAAGCATGAAAGTGCTGGAAGAAGTGAGTTAGGCTTTAAGCAGAAGCAAGAGAATAGTGGGCTTGATTATTGCTGGTATAACAACTTTAATTACATTAATTGCTAGCACCACTGCTTCTGCAATAGCATTGACAAAAGGAGTTAAGACAAATATTTTTGTTAACCATCTAGAAAAAAATGTTACTAATGTATTGAGTATTCAAAAGGATTTATATAGGTATCTGGAACAACGAAAGATGCTCTATAACCCATTCAAATTAACTGAAGGAGCTTCAGGGTTCAAGAGTTAGGAGCCATCCCAAGTGTCATGACAAATATCACTGGAATAGTGTTACTTCTAAAATTTACAATGATTGTCATTATAGTTAGAAAAAAGTTTAAAGGCACCTATAGTGTATTTGACATATTCCTAACACCTCTCTGGGTGTGTTAACTTTAGATAATGAGATTATGAATTTAAATAATGCTGCTCTGTTGACCTTTGATGCTGCAGATAATGCTGATAAAGTTATCCATAGCCTGAGTTCAATATTTCCATTTTAGTCAAACCTCAGGAATGGCATACATAGCTTGATCAGGCTAGCCCTTCTTGTCCTGGAAATACTTTTATTCCTGACCATCGTGTTAAAGCTTGTCTCTAACTACATCAACAGGCTGGCAGCCAAAATACATGACTTGAAACTGATAATAGACCCCCAGACAGAGTTATTAATTTAACAGGCTGGCAGGCCAAAGACGGGTAAGATTCTGCACAGAGCCTTAACAACTTAAGACAGAAGTGCATTGCTCATGTTAATTCATATTCCATGATGGGTAAGGAAGACTTTCTTGTCAGAATGACTTAAGACAGGCTCAGTCAGGTTTGTGCAATAAAAAGGGGGAGATGTGGAGAGCTTTTGGGGCTGCCTGGCAGGAATCTGTCATTGGCTAAGAACAAGGAAATTGACTGCAGGCAGGAATCTGATCTTGGGCTGGAACAAAGAAGTAATTTCAGGCAGGAATCTAAATCTTAAGCTAGAACAAAAAAGTAATTATAGGCAGAAATCTAAATCTTAAGCTAGAACAAAGAAATAGGCTTCAGGCATGTAAATGACTTTGGACTAGGACAGGAAAGTATGCTCAGATATTTTGATCATCCTGATAAGCCCTTAGAAATAGTGATCACAGGAGTGATCACAGGACTCTATTGTCATGTATGTTCTTTGATTATCTGGGTTGTATGTTCTTTGATTATTTGGGTTTATTGTCTTCCTTGTTCCTGGACTATTTGCATCTATTGTATTGCTAGTTTCTCAACCTAGAACTGACCTTAATACTTGCATGTAATTTAAACAGTATAAAGACAAAAGAGGAGAAGGAGGGATGGGATAGGGGATCAATGGGTGGGGGGGGGGATGAGGAAGGGGAATGGCATCTGAAATATAATTAAATAAAATATAGAATAAAAGAAGAAATCAGTTCTCATAGTTGATTTTGTAGCCTATTCACCTAAAAATTTTGCATTTTTCTCCTAATTTTTCAAATGCAGTGCTAAGTGTAAAATATAAAGTGTAACCTGCTTCCCAAGAAACCTGTGAGAGAGATGTCAATGTCTATTCTGGATATGAAAAGAAAGATGATGAAGGATAGAAAGCCCTGGTGTGAGATGCAGCACACAGAAAAATCCAGTACTCTACCTGGTTCAATATGACTACTTTAATTATCAGCAACACAAGAAATGCAAGGAGAATATTAATTACCTTCATTTTTTGTAATTTAGCACATGTAATCAGCCCCAATAGTAATAAAGAAGTGGCAATGAAGATCCTCTCTGAAGAAATCCATGAACCTAAACTAATCTAACAAGACAAGTGTAGACTAATTGGGCTTATTGGAAAGAAAACAATCAGGCAGGTTAACAACCTCAGTGGTATATTAAGCTAAGAAATTCCATTAATGCATAAGAGACCAAATGTTCTCCTCCTTTCCTAATCAGTTATTTCATTCCAGAGGGCCTCAGAGTTCTAGTCTTTGGTGGAAAGCAATAGGAAAATACCTTTGAAAGGAGAGACAACTCAGTGTAATCCTCTCTCACAGTACTCTATTTGTGCCTACATTCCTGTGTGTAGGTGTAGGGCCAGTTATAACCTGGTGCCACCTTCCTTCTGCTTGGAGCTGACAATGAAATGCTAACTGCAAAGACTGAGTGAGGATGTTACTGGTTTGTTTGTTTCTTTGTTTTCAACCATGAGGACACTTTTCTTAGACTTTAAAATTTTTATATAAAAATTCCAGGATTGTCAAAGCTAGAAATCTCAGAGGTTTCCACAGAACGAAGATGGAGAAGAAACAAAAAACAAAACAAAGAAACAACAACAACAAAAGCCAAAGCAAACAAACAATTAGCTTGGTGTTCAAAATAGCCAAAGGGCAGACAATCAGCTTCAAAGCCAGGAGGAAGCTTCAGAGAAAAGGGGAGTGAAGTCCTTAGGTTTGGAATGCTTATGAAAATTGTTTATGTGCGAACAAGTGTCTATGTCTATACGCATTTTCTGTGTCTCCTTTGCTGTTTGTCCCATTTAGATTTGTCATATTTTTGTTTGGTTGGTTTTTTATTTATTTTATTTTATGATTATTCCTTAGGATGCAGATCCACATGGGAGGAGAGGAAAAAAAGGAACTGGGAGTGAAAGTCCCTAAACTCGAGAGACCCTTACACAAGTCTCGGGAAATTACGGCCACCCAAAAATCATAAAACACCGTACCTGGATGAAATCACAGAGGTTTATTAGGGAGGAGAGTTGACTAGCCAAGGTCAAATTGCATGTTCACATAGGAGCAGAATTTGACCCAGAGTGGCAGACTAAGGGGCTTTTTATAGCAAGGGGTAGATAAAGGAAGGAATTTTCACGTGGTTACACATGATTGGTTGCTTTACAAATTTTGAACATCAGCAGACTGTAACACTGGGAAGACCTCAAAGGGGGGGGGGTAACCAAGATCAGTGGAAAGTTAGCTAGTTCTTGGAACCACCCAGATGACTTGCATCATTCTTTGTGGTCAGGAATGTGTCTTCCTGCTTTGGGCCTTTCCCACTCACAGGTGGGCTCTCTTCCTCTGACTCAGGGTTAATGTAGTCCTCCCTGAGTGTATCCCTGGCAGTGAAGGCCTGAAATCTTACATTCAGTTTCGCTTTCTTGGAACTAGTGAGCCTGTATATATTTTATAAAATGATCTTTATAATTTTTCACTCTACATGAGTAGTAAGAAAGGGGAAAGTGTAATTAGAATATATTACATGAAAAAACTCTTATTTTCAACTAAAAAAAAAATTAAAAAGAATAAGGGAGCCCCTAGTACCAGAGAAAACAGGTTTAGCCTCTGATCAACAGGTGGGGAATAAAGAGGAGGAAAACTTATTCCTTTTATTTGTGAAAAAATTAACTTAAGGAACTTTTAAGTTTCTGCCTTTAAACAATTTGGTGAAAGTACCTTTTCCTATCATTTCCTTTTATTTTTATTATCGATTATGTTGGTTAAGATTCTTGAGTCTGTGAGTTTATAATCTTTATAAAAATTTAAAATATTTCAGCTGTAATTTCTTCATGTGCTATTATGTCTCTTCTCTTTCATTTAAAATTACAGTTAGTGTAAACAGTATCGCTTTTCCAGTTGTCCTATCTAACTGTCTCACAGATAACTGACTGCTTTTTCCTGATACTATCAATGACACTTTGCTATGCTCACAGACAGGCACTTAGCACAACACTCCTCTGAGTGGTAGTACCTTTTGAGAAGCCTGTAGGACACTTAGAAGTGGAGCCTAATTGGAGGAAGGGTAATAGAGATTCAGGCCTCATGAGTTACAGCCAGGCCTTGATTCTAATCTAGACACTGCTCTCTGCTGCCTAGTTTACTGAGGTGTGGGCCCAGCCATACACTTCGGTCACTATGAACTCCACTCTGCCTTCTCCACCAAAACAGGCTATACCCTTTAAATGTTGATCCCATGATGAGAACAACAATGAATCAACTAATACATACCCTTAGCTACCAGTATTGATAATGAGAAATTTGTTGAATGAAAGAAAATATAGAGTGGGGGTCGGCTAGCTGTAACCCAGTGAGAGAGTTGCACATTGCATTATTTTCATTCACAAGCCTTACTGAAGCAGGGGTATGACCATTGGTTCTTGTTCTTTACGGTTGCTCTCAGTGTACAACAGGAGGGGGCAAGATTAGCAACAGAGGTTCTTCAGTTTCAAACCGAAACTACTTTCTGTCTGTTCTCTACATAGTAGTTACCTCTGAATAGAGAATCACACCTCTGCACAGTCTAAGTGGCTCTCAAGAGTTAGATTTGTGCTGACTCCCGGAGTCTGGGGGATTAATTAGCAACTGTATTGCTGGGGCATATTGAGAAACAGGAATCCTGTTTAGCCCACCCACATTGAGAGCTATTACCAGAGGACATGCCCTGCAGCTTGAGAAAGCGCCCTCAGCCAGTTGTCTGGTCACTACCAATGCACCTTTGTGCTGCTGAGTGATGCTCAAGGGGTATGGCATATAAAATAAAATATCTTTAACACATCAGGTGCACATTTCTCAATTTATATGTGTGAATTTAGATTTTTAATAGACTCTACAATAAAAAAGAATTAAATATTTTTCTGAATCTTCTTCTGTAAGTACTGTTTTGAATATTAAGCATTTATATATAGAAAAAAGTAAAAAATTTTATTGCTATTTTTGTCTTTTAAATAACATAAAGAGAATCAGATGATGGCATACCATTACAATATTGAGAAATTTCTATTTAAGAGATAAAAAACTTGAGATAAAAATACATTAGCTTTCTATTTTGAGTAAAATTTTGACTTATACAAGAGAAATAAAATCTTATTTATTGTATTTATTAATGTCAAATTTGGTGATATTAATACCTTATATAGTAAACATTGTGCAGTCGCTTAAAACAGCAAATAATTAACAGTATAATTAATTTCTAGTTTCATCAATTTTAAATTAAGACCCATCTTCCCTGTTCAAGCATTTCACTGTGCATATAATTTCCTCCAGTCTCTGGAGGGTTTCAGATTTCTGGTGTTTTTTAATGAACTTAATTGTTAAAAAATTTTTTTTATTCTTTGAGAATAATCTCTAGTTCTGTCACTTGTCCTTACCCTTTCCTCTAATCACACACTCCCACACACCTCTCTTTGCTTTGTTTTAATTTGTGGGCATTGCATTACTTTCATAGTCACGTCTTACTGGAGCAGAGGCATGACCACTGCTTCTTGGATTTCAGGATTGCTTTCAGTGTAGGATGACAGAGGGAAAAATTCTCTTTAAAATGCATTAATCTTTGATATCTATATATAAATATCTATCGATACATATATATTATTAAAATATATGCTATATAAAATATATGTAAATAAATATTTAAATAAATATTATATAAATAGCAAATATATAAATATAACATGAGTACAATGTATGTGGTATGTATAATATTACTTGAAAAGCACCAGTTATTGTGATATTGTTATATTTATTTTTCTTCATGAGTGACCAAAAAATACTTGCAGCAATTCCATATTTATTCTACTTACCAATAAAATACCCCGCAGGTCTTTCTGGAGCAACATCTCATGATCTGAGTTCTACAGAGTACTGGGAGCTTGCACTACATCATAGCAAATGTGGGAAGAGAACGTACAGCAGGTATCCATTCTCATGTTCACTAGAACATGTTCTGCAGAATTGGCACCTGGATGAATGGATTGATGGATGGTCAGCAAGCTAGGTCCATGAAGTATTTCTCTACACAGTGCAACATCCATCTGAGTAAACTGGCAATATCACTTTAAGACTGCAATATTACACTCTGATCAGAGAAAAATAATTTTAAAAATCAAAATTTAATATGGATATGTTAAATTTAGAAATTCAAGAGCATGACTTATTTTGTTAGATCTATCATCCTCCAGACAAATGGTACTTATTGAGACTACTTTCTTTTCAACATGACTAAGATTAAAATAGGAGGCAGTGAGGGAGAGGTTTACTCAAGTGCTGTCCTCACATACTTCTGAGACCACTGCCAGACAAAAAGTAGCCAAAACCAGCATTTACAAGGAGTAAATCAGGACTGGAGGATTTTGTAGGAAAAAAATATATTAGAATGGTGCTTGGAGGAAATTTCCCCTTGATTGAGTATAGTAATTATCCTCCCTGTGTGTTTACAGTGAATTCTAAAAAAGTCTAAAACAATAGTGTTATTTTCTAGCCCGATATAAGGGCTAGAATCTCTGTCTGGCAATAGATTTGCATTTTGTGTAATTAATCTTAACCTGTCAGGCAGACAAATTCATTAATCATCCATTTTTCTACTACAGTGCTAGACTTTCAGACATAAATAAAATGCTAGGTGATGTTACTGAAGACTTATGAATATGAATTTCAAGAGTGGAGAGGAGGCAGGAGAGGACAGAGTAGGAGGAGGACACACAAGGAGGGATGCCCAGGAGAAAGATGTCACTTTAACTTTTAACCCCATCTTCTCTGTTGCTGGCCACAAATCATAAGGAAAATAAAACTTTCAATTCTGAGCACCAATATTTTTTCCTTTTCTTTTTTCTTTTTTTAGTGTATGTGTTTCTCTCTCTCTCTTTCTCTCTCTCTCTCTCTCTGTGTATGTGTGTCTGTGTGTGTGTGTTCTATGCATGTGTTTTTGTGAATGCATCAGGGAGAGAGGGTCTATGCATGCGTTTCTGTTTTGTATGTGTGTGTATTCTTTGCATGTGTATGATCATGCGCATACATATGCATGGATGCACACATGCATGTGGACACCACAGCCTGCATATAATAGCTCTCTCTTCTGCCTCTCCACCTTATATTTACAGTCTCTCATTGTACCTAGAGCTCACTGTTTCAGCTAGACTTGCTGACCAATGAGCCCCAGGCATCCGTGTGTTCACATCTTCCAAGCAATGGGATTCCAGGGTGCATGTCTTTGTTTTATCTATTTGTTGAAGATCCAAATACATCTGTGTGCTTGCTTGCTTACAACACCTTGCCAAATAGAACCATTTTTTTCTTGCCCCAAACACCTATTTCCTCTAGGCAATTGTCAAATATGTTCCTTTCCACACTCCTATAAGTAAATAATGACTTAAAGTAGTGTGAAAAATCTGGAAAGGAAAATCCAAGGAGGCCAAGGAGTCACATGATGGAGAGTGAGGGCAACTAGGGAGCTAAGCATTAACAAAAGGCAGAAAGAGAAATAGAGGCTCGTCCTGTCCACACTGGGAGATAACAGTGAGATTCCAACTGAGACTGAGGAAAGAAGGCAGGATTGTGGGCTGAACTCACACAAATGTTTTGTAATAACAATTTATTTATCAGAGGTGTGTAATTTGACAGTCAAAATGTTCCAAAGTCCCATTAAAACAGCAGAGAGATAGGATAAGCTACTCGGATGAAAAGCAGCTTTGCTGTGGCAGTTGGATGGAATGTACCTGGAAGATAAAACAAGTTTCCAAACCTTCAGCTAAGTGAGAAGGCCAAAAGATTAAGAATCCTTAGAAAGGTGAAATTACTTTCAAAATATGTTCAAATATAATTTCTCAGGAGGGGTTTGAGATACTAGGAATGTTATTTTATTACAATTCAGTCATTCAGAAAATAATTTTATAATAATCTATTTAAAGTGATTATCCTAGTAGGGGGGAAAACTAAACGAAAGAAAATAATTTTTCTCCCACGGGCTAGAATGCTATTTTAGGACCTGTAGGCAGAGATGAAAAGCAGTAATCTTTGAATATGTTAATAAATTGAGTGAGAGAGCTAAATGGCTCCAGGCCAATGCTTAATTTCCTAAAGTTTTGTGGTGAGACTAGAGATATGTAATAGCATTAGTGTGGACATAGCTAAACTCTGGCACTTAGTTTGAACCGGTAATGTTCATCAGTCTTCCATCCTGTCATAGATATGTATGTTTGCTGAAAGTAATTGTGAAGGGTTTTCATTTTAAAGGAGTTAACTCATTTTCTTAACAAGTAAACATTAGTACATACCAGGCAATTAAAGAACATTACTTTAATAATACATCCGTTTACTAGATTTTGCATGTGAAAAGCAAGTCCTAACCTAGGTAAAAAGGTTATGCTTAAGACAACACTTTGATATGAGATGTGTCCCTTGTCAGAGGATTCACTCTTGTGATTCTCATGAAATGCCCTTTTGAATAAACAATAGCAGAGACAGAGACACTGTCAGTCTTTATTTATGAGCTTATATTATATATGGCCGAGAAAGGTCATAGACTCATTTTGTGATTAAATATTGGAATTTTCCATAATACCTATAGACTATTTATAGAACCCCCTATAAACTATGCAGACCTTGGTATTGAAGTTATTTTAGGAGATGTTCAATTATGTAACAAGGAAAATAATCAACCAGTTTTCCTGAAGTTCTAACAATTGCTAGGGATACATTTAGATCTGTAGTCCTAGAAACAAAACAATGTGTATGTGGTTAACAGACTCCTGTTTGTAAATGAGATTAAGTGCATATAGTACTAGACTAGGCAAGCCATCATGTCCATTTTATACGGTGAACCAGAGGCTGCAATGGAATTTGCATCATTAGTAACTTTGGTGAAACTGCATTGTTTTATCAGGATTCTTATTTTGGGGGGTGGGTGGGGGGGAGGAAAGTATTTATTTCAGCTTACCTTCCCACTTAACAGTACATCATTGAGGGAAATTAGAACAGGAACTCAAGTCGCAATTTCGAGGCAAGAACTGAAGCAGAGATCATGGAGGAATGCTACTGCTAACGTTGCTGCTCCCAGGCTCAGTCAGATTCAGCTACCATATATATGCAGCTTAGGCCCACCTGTCCTAAGAGGAGATACTGCCCACAGTGGGTTAAGCCCTCCAATAATCAACACAATTGCACACAGGCCAATGTGATGGAGGCAGTGCTCTGCCCTGACTGAAGGATCACTCTTCCCAGGGGACTGACTCTAGTTTTGAGTCAGGACGACAGCTGAACCTATGACTCCCATGAAATAAATGCCCGTGGAACTGGCCCTGGCCTAAGTTGTAACTCTACGCCCATCTCCTTTCTTGCATGTAGCAGGGCCATCTCTATTTAAACACCTGGGGCCACACAGACCTTATTGAGGACTGCCTGAGAGACCGAGGATTGTTGGTGCAGAGAATGCCAGCCAATTGGGAACTGCTGTTTAGAAGAGATGCTTTCTTGGGACCAACAGGTCCTCGGTAGAGGGTATTAAAAGAGCTTGCAGCAGTGTTCAGATGACCTTGCTGCTGCATTTCTCACCTGCTCATAGAGTCTGTTTCTTTGACTTTGGGCAACCTCACCTCCAACCCCTGAGGGCAGGTAGGGTCGGGCAGTGAGTAGTTCAAGGCACAGGCGACACTTCTCTGTACCCTAGTCTATTCTCAGACTCAGCAATCTCTTTTTGCAATTAGTTTATAATATGTGGTAGGACAGTTCACTTTTGGTTCACTTGGCTTCGGAATTATGAACTTTCCTAATTATTAACTTCATAATTTTTCAACAAATATGAGAACTGTTGTTCCTTACCTCTGTCCTGTTTTCTCATTTTTTTAACTCAAAACACTTTATTTATCAGTATTTGTATATGCATATATACTTATACATGTATACATATATGCATACATATATGAACAATAATTAAATAATAAGATGTATTTGAAAAATATGGGGATTATCAGGATTCTTAATGTCAGCATTATGTTAAAACACACAGCTCTAACACATACAGCCTGTACAACCTGTGACATGCAAGGGTCAAGGATTTAACCACAGATCTATGCAATGATTCTAAGCAGAGACCAACTAGAAATTTCAATGCATGATAAATGAAGGTGGTGATACCTCAATACTGTTGAAGCTGAAGGTAATATGTCTAAGAGTTTAACAATGAGAGAAATCTTTAATTCTGAACTAGAATATTTAAGAATTTGTGAATGCTATCGAAAGTCTAAAAGTTAATCTGTCAATTGTTGCGTTTGAGGAAATATGAAATGCTGTATCCTTTTCTTAGGATTTTACACAATTTCATAGTTTCCTAAAAATTAGTCTACCCAAATGCATTAGTTTCTAATCTAGCCTCTTAGTTAGGCATTTATAGCTGTAAAGAGGCAGCATGACTATAGCAACTCTTACAGAAGAAAACATTTATTAGGACTGGCTTACAGTTTTAAAGGTTTAGTCCATAATCAATACAGCAGGAAGCACGGCAGTGTGCACGTAGACACGGTGCTGAAGAAGAAGCTGCGAGATCTACATCTGGACCCACAGGCCAAAAGTCTTTCTGGGACTGTGAGCCACTGAACCTGAGCTTGAGCTTCTGAGACCTCAAAGCCCACATCCAAAGTGACATACATTTTTTTTTCAATCCTTTCCCTAATTCCTCCACAGGGATTGCCAATCTCAGTCCAATGATTGGGTGTAAGCATCTGTGTCTGTCTCATTCTGCTGCTGATTTGGCTTCTCAGAGGATAGCCATGGTAGGCTCCTGTCTGTAAGCACATCATAGCATCAGTAGTCGTGTAAGGCCTTGGTGTCCCCAGCTCTCATGAGATGGAACCCAAGTTGGGCCTGTCACTGAACTGCCTTTCCCTCAGTTTCTAATACAGTTTTAGTTCCTGCAGATCTTTTGAAACAGATTCTTCGTTGGAAATTTTGACTATGAGTTGGTAACCACATCTTTCCTCTTGATGCCCTGTCTCTCTACTGGAGGTGGACTTTTTGAGTTCCTTCTCCCTAATGTTGAGCATTTTGGCTAAGATCACCCCCATTGAGTAGTGAGAGCCTCTCAATTCCCAGGCCTCTGAGACTTTCTAGAGTGTTCCCCCCTTCTCACTGGAGGCTGCATATTTTTTGTTTATTATACTGGCCTTCTGGGTTTCTCTCATGCTACCCTTTAATAACTGATCTTGTTCCTCTTTTTGCCTCCCCCTTCTCTCTCCCACTGAGGTCTCTCCCTCCCTCTGCCTCCTGTGATTATTTTCTTCCCCCTTTCTAAGTAGGATTGAAGCATCCTCACTTGGGCCTTCCTGCTTTTTAAACTTCTTAAAAGTGTGTGGGTTGCACTCTGGGTTTTCTGTACTTTTTGACTAATATACACTTATCAGTGCATACATACCATGCATCTCCTTTGTACTTTACTCAGAATGATATTTTCTAGTTCCATAAGTTTGCCTGCAAAATTCATGATGTCCTCATTTTTAATAGCTGAATAATATTCCATTGTGTAAACAAATCACATTGAGGAACATCTGGGTTGTTTTGAGCTTCCAGCTATTATAAATAAGGCTGCTCTGAACATAGCAGAGCGTGTGTCCTTGTTATATGTTGAAGCATTTTCTGGGTATAAGCCTGAGTTGTATAGCTTGGTATTCAGGTAGAACTACTTCCAATATTCTGAGGAACCTCCAGATTGATTTCCAGAGTGATTGTACCAGTTTGCAATAACACCAGCAATGGAGGAGCATTCCTTTTTCTCCAGGTAAACTCTTTTTCTGGTGAGTTAACACACTGTTATCTGCCTTTGAACCTCTTTAAGATGTTTAAATGGTGCTGTATCAAATATATCTATGTGCACTTCTTACATACTCATGTTTGGCAATACAAGCTGGTGTCACTTTATGAGATACATAACTATATAAGGATGAAAAACACCCACCAGGACTCAAAACACATTTAATGAATACAGGAAAGCCATACTATTGAACAAAATGAAGACTGGAGATCACTTTCCCAGTTAAAAATTCTTTGGATTTCTTTTTTAATACTTTGGTGCCACTTTTACTTTTATCCTTTATTTTAAATAAATCTCCTAAAGAGGAATAATGTAAAAAAAATTTGCAGATGTACTATAGAAAGTCAATCAGTGTGATATAGTTATCATAACCTTGTCATATTCCTCTAGGGCATACTTTGTTCCTATGTCAAAATATTCATCTCAGAAAAGCCAGTTCATAGCTATCCCTGTCTAGCTTCTCATGTAAAAAAATAATACTTTTTTTTCTGCCAAATTTGGAAAAGTGACAAGAAGCCCTTTTGGCAACATCATCCTTAAATCATGCCTTAAAATCTCTCTCTCTCTCTCTCTCTCTCTCTCTCTCTCTCTCTCTCTCTCT
>JANHMN010000006.1:77611912-77629794 GCA_030674055.1 Rhabdomys pumilio | reverse complement strand
AAAGCACATATTGTACCTCAAACAGTAATAGGGGGAGACTTCAAGACCCTATTCTCAGCAATTGATAGATCATGAAAACAGAAAATAAACAGAGATACAGTGAAACTAAGAGAAGTTATGAACCAAATGGATTTAGCAGATATCTATAGAATATTTAATTCTAAAATGAAAGAATATAACTTCTTCTCAGCACCTCATGGTACATTCTCCAAAAATCACCAGATAATTGGTCACAAAACAGATCTTAACAGATAAAAGAAAATTGAAATAATCTCATGCATTCTATTAAATCACATGGACTAAGACTGGTCTTCAATAATGACAAAACCAATGGAAAGCCAACATACAAGTGGAAGCTAAACAATGCTCTACTCATTGATAACTCAGTCATGGAAGAAATAAAGAAAAAAAGTGAAGACTTTAGAATTTAATGAAAATGAAGGCACATCATACCAAAACTTATGGGAAACAATGAAATCAATGGTAAGAGGGAAACTCATAGCTCTAAGTTCCTACAAAAAGAAACTGGACAGAGCATACACTGGCAGCTTGAAAACATACCTGAAAACTCTAGAACAAAAAGAATCAAATACACCCAAAAGGAGTAGATGACAGGAAATAAATGCAGGGCTGAAATCAACCAAGTAGAAATAAAAAGAGTCATATAAAGAATCAACAAAACCAGGAGCTGGTTTTTTGAGAAAAACAACAAGATAGATAAATCCTTAACCAGACTAAGCAGAGGGCACAGAGACAGTATCCAAATAAATAAAATCAGAACTGAAAAGCAAGACATAACCGAAACTGAGGAAATTAAAAAAAAAAAAAAGTCATTTAAATCCTACTATAAAAGCCTATACTCAACAAAAATGGAAAATCTGAATGAAATGGAAAGTTTTCTAGACAGATGCTAAGTACCAAAGTTAAATCAGGATCAGATAAACCATCAAAATATTTCCATAAGCCCCAAAAAATAGCAGCAGTAATTGAAAGTCTTCCCACCAACAAAAGCACAGAACCAGCTAGTTTTAGTGCAGAATTCTATCAGACATTCAAAGAAGACCTAATACCAATTCTCTTTAAACTATTTGCGAAAATGGAAACAGAAAGAACAATACCTAATTCATTCTATGAAACCACAATTATGCTTATACCTAAACCACATAAAAACCCTAAAACCAAAGAGAACTTCAGCCCAATCTCCCTTATAAATATCAATGCAAAAATACACAATAAAATGCTCACAAATCAAATCCAAGAACACATCAAAACAATCATCTATCATGATCAATTAGTCTTTATCTCAGGAATGCAGGGATGGTTCAATATATAGAAATCCATCAATGTAATCTACTATATAAACAAACCCAAAGGAAAAAAATAGATCATCTCACTAGATGCTGAGAAAGCATTTAATAGAATTCAACAACACTTCATAATAAAAATCTTGGAAAGATCAGGAATCCAAGGCACATACCTAAACATAGTAAAAGCAATACACAGCAAACCAGTAGCCAACATCAAACTAAATGGAGAGAAACTTGAAGCAACCCCACAAAATCAGGACTAGACAAGGCTGCCCACTCTCTCCCTACCTATTCAATATAGTACTAGAAGTTGTAGTTAGAGCAAATAGACATCAAAAGGAGGTCAAAGTAATACAAATTGGAAAGGAAGAAGTCAAAATTTTACTATTTGCAGAGGATAAGATAGTATACTCAAGTGACTTCAAAACTTCCACCGAGAATTCCTAAACCTGATAAACAACTTCAACAAAGTAGTTGAATATAAAATTAACACAAACAAATCAGTAGCCTTCCTCTATTCAAAGGATAAACAGGTTGAGAAAAAAATTAGGGAAATGACACCCTCACAATAGTCAGAAATAATATAAAATACCTTGATGCGAATCTAACCAAGCAAGTGAACAATCTGTATGAGAAGAACTTCAAGTCTCTGAAGAAAGAATTTGAAGAAAATCTCAGAAGACAGAAAGATCTCCCATGCTCATGGATTGGCAGGATTAATTTAGTAAAAATGGCCATCTTGCTGAAATCTACAAATTCAATGTATTCCCCAACAATATTCCAACTCAATTCTTCATAGAGCTAGAAAGAGCAATTTGCAAATTCATTTGGAATTTAAAAACCCAGGATAGCAAAAACTATTCTCAACAATAAAAGAACTTCTAGGGGACTCAACATCCTGGATCTCAAGATGTACGACAGAGCGATAATGATAAAATCTGCATGGTATTGGTACAGAGACAGGCAGGAAGATGAATGGAATAGAATTGAAGATCCAGAAGTGAACCCACACACCTATGGTCACTTTTTCCTTGACAAAGGAGCTAAAACCATCCAGTGGAAAAAGGACAGCATTTTCAATAAATGGTGCTGGTTCAACTGAAGGTCAGCCATGTAGAAGAATGCAAATCGATCCATTCTTATCTCCTTGTACAAACTTCAAGACCAAGTGGATAAAGGACCTTCACATAAAACCAGATACATTGAAACTAATAGAAGTAGGGAAGAGCTTTGAACACTTGGGCACAGGAAAAACATTCCTAAACAGAACACCAGTGGTTTATGCTCAAAGATCAAGAATTGACAAATGGGACCTCATAAAAATGCAAAACATCTGTAAGGCAGAGGACACTGTCAAGAGAACAAAACAACAACCAACAGATTGGGAAAAGATCTTGATCAGTCCTACTTCCAATAAAGGCCTCATGTCCAATGTATAAAAAGAACTCAAGAAATTAGACTCTAAACAATCAAATGACCATATTAAAAATGGAGTACAGGCCAAAGAAAGAATTCTCAAATGAGAAAATTCAAATGGTAGAAAAGCACCTAAAAAATGTTCAATATCCTTAGTCATCAAGGAAATGCAAATCAAAACAACCATGAGATGCTACCTCACACCAGTCAGAATGGCTAAGACCGAAAACACAGGTGATAGCAGATGCTGGCCAGGATGTGGAGAAAGAGGAACACTTCTTAGTTGTTGGTGGTATTGTAAGCACTTTCGAAAGAAGTCTGGCAGTTCCTCAGAAAATTGGACATAGTATTACCTGAGGACCCAACCATACTCCTCCTGGGCATATACCCAGAAGATGCTCCAACATATAACAAGGACACATGTTCCACTATGTTCATAGCAGTCTTATTTATAATAGCCAGAAGCTGAAAAGAACCCAGATGTCCTTCAACAAAGGAATGAATACAAAAATGTGATACATTTACACAATGGAGCACTACTCAGCTATTGAAAACAATGAATTCATAGCATTCAAGGTCAAATACATGGAACTAACAAATATCCTGAGTGAAGTAACATGATCACAAAAGAACACACATGGTATGCACTCACTGATAAGTGTATATAAACCCCAAAGCTCACAATACCAAAGATACAACTCACAGACCACATGAAGTTCAAGAAGAAGGAAGACCAAAGTGTGAGTGCTTTGGTTCTTCTTAGAAAAAGTAACAAAATATTCGGGGGAGCAAGTAAGGAGACAAAGTGTGGAGCAGAGACTGGAGGAGGGACCATCTGGAGATTGCTCCACCTGGGGATCTACCCCATGTTCTATCACTAAATGCAGACACTATTGTGGATGCCAGGAAGTACATGCTGACAGGAGCCTGATATACCTGTCTCCTGAGAGGCTCTGCCAGAGCCTGATATATACAGAGGCTGATTCTCACAGCTAACTATTGAACTTATCACAGGGTCCCCAATGGAGGAGTTAGAAAAAAAGACTGAAGGAGCTGAAGGGGCTAGCAGATACCTGGGGAGAGCTACAGTACCAACCATCCAGAGCTCCCAGGGTTTAAAACACCAGTCTGGGAAAAGACATGGAGGAACTCATGGCTCCAGCTGTAGTAGACAGTGGCTTTTGTGAAGCAACAGTGGGAGAGGAGGGCTTTGGTCCAGAGAAACCTTGATACCCCAGTGTGGAGGAATTCTAGTGCAAAGAGGAAGGAATGTGTGGATGGGTGGGGGCACACCCTCATAGAAGTACGATGGGGGGGTGATGGGATAAAGGGTTTCTGGGAGGGGGGCAGAAAGGGAAAAGGCTAACATCTAAAAGGTAAATAAATAAAATGTAATAATAATAATAATTAATAATAATAATAATAATAATAATAATAATAATAATAATAGATAATAGAACTGGCTCTTGCAGTCAAGCATTTGAGACCTTTTACCAATAATTTACTATTACCCATATTACTGGGATTCTTTATAGTCCTCAAGGACAAGATATTGTGGAAGTGGCCCATGGAACTTTAAAACAGCATCTATATAAAATAAAAAAGGGGGAGGTATATCCTCACACACCACAAACTTATTTAAATCATGCTCTCTTTATTTTAAATTTTTTAAAAATTTGGATGCCAAGGAACTTTCTGGTGAGTGTCTCTGGTACCCTACAACTAGGCATACTTAAGCCTAGGAGAAAAGGAAAGATCCACATCCTGGCATATCGCATGATCCTGATCAGGTATCTAATATGAAGAAGAGGGCATGTTTGTATTTTTTCTGCAGGATGCTGAAAGAGCATGGTGGCTGCCAGAGTGATTGGTGAGACATGCTGATGATGGGACAAAGAATAGTGCTGACCTGTATGCTTGCTGAGTGCCCTGACAATGGTGACAGGGAAGCTGTAATAAACTTATGTTACTGACCCACCTTTGCTTTCTTATATCCCAGATGTGACAAGCTTCCTTACCTCAAGTTTTTAGACTGTGTGAGACAGAGAATCAAAAAGAGAAGTTATAATGATTCTTGTATTTTTTTAAAATGTGACCAGTTATTCCAACTGACTCATGGACTGGTCTAGACATCAATCCAATACTGTAAACAACAGTCTTCATCTGGAAGGCTGGATCTGGAGATTTTCAGAGACATACTTGAAAGTTAGCTGCAGTTCTCTATGATGCTATGTTAGCAAAAGATAAAGTTGCTATAGCATCTGGATTTCAAACAAGTGTTAGTGCATGTGTTAAGGCTTTTTTAATTGTCAAGTAAAAATTATTTTTGTTACTTCTACAGTATTTATTGTAAGTTGAATTGATTGTATACTTTCTAATTGTGCTAGTGTGTTGAAACCTGGCATGTTTGCTACAGGGGACTATCAACCAGTTGTTGTCTTATTGCCCTGAGTATTACAGAACTTTGGGTTTCTGAAAAAAGCTCGTAAGTACTGAAAGAAGTAAGTTAGGGTTTAATCAGAAGCAAGAGGGTAGTGGACTTGATTATTGCTGGCATAACGGCTTTAATTACATTAATTTCTAGCACCACTGCTTTTGTAATTGCTTTGACACAAGAAGTTAACACAGCTACTTTTGTTAATCATTTAGCAAAAAATATGTTACAAATGTGTTGACTATACAAGAGTATTTAGATAGGCATTTGGAATATTTGATTGATGTTCTTTATCCTATTAAAATTATTGGAAGAAGGTTCAGATTTTAATAATAAGAAATCATGTTGAGTGTCATGCCAAATACCAATGGAGTTGTGTTACTTCTAAAATTTACAATTATAGTCATTATAATTAGAAAAAAGTTTAAAGGCAGTTGCAGTATATATGGCATAATTGTAACATCTCTCTGGATGTTTTGATTTTGCATAGTGAGATTAAGAATTTAAAGAATGCTGCTATGCTGATAATGCTGATAAAATTACACATGGCTTGATGTCAATATTTCCATTTTGGTCGAGTCAAGAATGGCATATATAGCATGATCACACTAGCCCTTTTTGTCATGGAAATATTTTAATTCCTGCCTATGGGGTGAAAACTTGTCTTTAACAGCATCATGATGTTGGCAGCCAAAGTACATGGCTTTAAACTGAAAATGAACCCCCAGACAGAGTTATTAATTTAACAGTCTGGCAAGCCAAGGACAGGTAAGATTCTGCACAGAGCCTAACCAACCTAAGACATAGGTGCATTGCTTTTGATAATGCATATTCCATGACAGGTAAGGAAGGCATTCTTGTCAGAATGACTTAAGACAGGCTCAGTCTTGTTTATAAAATAAAAAAATGGGGTAGATGTGGAGAGCTTTGGGGGCTGCTTGGCAGGAATCTGACATTAGGCTAGAAAAAAGAATTAATTTCAGGAAGGAATCTAAAGCTTGACTAGAACAAAAAAGCAGACTTCAGGCATGAAAATGATTTTTGGGTAGGACAAGAAAGTAGGTTCAGATATGTTGGTGTTCCTGCTAAGCCCTTAGTGATCATGGGAATGATCCTGGGATTTTGTTTATTGTCTTGCTTGTTCCTTGACTTTTTGCATCTATTATATTATTAGTTCGTTAATCTAGAACTGACCTTAATACTTGCATGTAATTAAAATGGCATAAAAGCAAAAAGGAGAAGAAATGGGATGGGGCTTTATATTGGGGAAAGGGAATAACATCTGAAATGTAAATAAATAAAATATCCAATAGAAAAGAAAATAAAACAAAAAATAAAATGTAACATTTATTTAACTACAATGGAAAAAGTGTTTCCTAAAATTGTAAAATAGTTGTGCATATTGTGGTAGGACAATCCCTTGTGTCTGGTGAAATAAATATAGGAAACTCTAGAAAAGACCATGTTTGTGCTCCAGAAGGTGCATAGGAAAACAGATATTTAAATAAGTGTCAAATTTAGCCCTTTCAGCAAATATAAATTCATAGAGATAAAGTTCTGTACTTCCTTAACCACCACCTTATGTGGTGAATGACTATAGTAGGTTCCATCCTATAGAGTTGGAGAGAGTGAGGGGTCAGGTGCCATTGTAGTTTATATTTTAAAAAGTTATTCAGTTTTAGTCAAATCATAGGAAAGGAACCAGTTGGAAATCTATGTACACGAAAGTGTAGGAAAACTTGTCTTATTCCAAAATGAAGACTAAAAGAAAATGGAATTTATTTTGAAAAAAGAAAATACACTTAAAATTCACACAGCATATAAGAGCAAATGCTTAACATGTTACTGAATAGAATACTAAGAAGAATGTTTATCATTTAAGATCATGAACACATGAATGCTTATGACAGCACTATCACAACAGCCAAAAGATGAAGCAGACATCATATCCAATGGTGGGCAAGTAAGTATATAGGCAATGAAATATTAATTATCCTGCTGTGGTTTGTATACTGTTTGAGCATGAAGCACAGATTCATGTGCTCAAACTTAATGTCAATTATAAGGTGGCAAGAACATAGAAACTTGATCCAAATATAGCATTAGAGTTAAATCATTTGAAATATGAAAATTAGATAATATCATTAAGATAGAGATCCTATAGGTGGACATAAGACATGGAATAAAAGCCAGAAGATAAATACACAAGCTCCGTGTACATTGCCATGCAGTGCTCTATACCACATTGAGACTCTAACAGCTGAAAAGCCATCAATAGATATGCCTCCTCAACCTGAGTCTAGACTATACCCCCCAAAAAACCTATGTTCTTGATTAATCCTAGAATATTGACATTGTGTTACAGGCAGCAGAAAACAAATCATTCTATTTTGAAAATGACAGAAAATGTTGTCCAACAAGGAACCTTATTGATACTGTATTAACTAAGTTGAACAAATTACCAAAATCCAAGGAACACACACACACACACACACAAATGCATGCACGCACACACGCACATGCAGCACGGGGGAGAAGGGAAGAGAGAGGGAGAGAGAGGGAGAGAAAGAGAGAGAGAGATAGGAAATTCATTCTATAAGCTCTGTTACTCTAGAGAACTCTGACTAATACAGAGGCCAAAGGATACCTTATAAAATATTAATTATCCTGCTGTGGTTTGTGTGCTGTTTGAGCATGAAACACAGATTCATGGGCTGACGTTTAATGTCTATTATAAGGTAGCAAGAACATTGAAACTTGATCCAAATATAGCATTAGAGTTAAGTCATTTGAAATATTAAAATTAGGTAATGTCATTAAGATAGAAGTCCCATGGTTATTAAGAAGTAGTGATTTATGTTTGATGTTCAGTGTCCAATAGGACAAAAATGTGAAAGGTTGGCAAAACAACAGCAGGATGAAATGCGTAGATCAAATTAACTTATTGACATTTATTAAGCCAAGACATTCATTGGTATTAAGGAAAATTATTCTTGACTTAAAATCTGAAAAGTTAAAAAAGCTACACAAACATTAAGGGAAAAAATAAACAAAGCAAAAATTTAGTTGAAACAAATCGAAAAGCTTTTTCACCTACCTACATGGTTCTGAATTACAGAAAACAATGCTTTAATAGAAAGTGATCTTATCTAAAATGTGTGAGCCTAGCAAGCTCATATCAACCCTCAAGGTATCCTTGGACAATTTTAAATTTTTCTTCATGTTTCTGATTTTTGATGTCAGTGATGACAGAACACACAACTCTATATAATTTATATGGGACAAAAGAAAAGGAAGCAAAGTTTAACTTAAAGTAATTTTTGCCTTCTGCCCCTCGTCCGGATCCCAGTGACCAGAGCAGACAACCAGCTGATCTGCTCCCCTGTTGAAACTACGCCTGGAGGTATCCTAGAGAGGCCACATCCCAGGTAGGAGCACCCATACACCGCCCTAGGCCCCAGAGACACAACTGGCAGTAGGGAGTCCTCAGAGCACACCTGGCATCCAGAACCTGCCCCTGCAGAAAACCACTCCCCTTCTGCCCCTAGCCCAGATCCCGGTGACTGGAGCAGACACTCAGCTGATCTGCTCCCCTGTTGAAACTGCACCCGGAGGCATCCTAGAGAGGTCATGGCCCATGGAGCTACAGGTAGGAGCACCCGCACACCGACCTAGGCCCCAGAGACACAACTGGCAGTAGGGAGCCCCCAGAGCACACCTGGCATCCATACTCTGCCCCTGTGAAAAACCACTCCCCTTCCGCCCCTCGCCCAGATCCCAGTGACTGGAGCAGACACCCAGCTGATCTGCTCCCCTGTGGAAACTGCATCCGGAGGAATTCTAGAAAGGCCATGGCCACAGAGCTGCAGATGCATCTGGAGGCATCCTAGAGAGGCCACCGCCCTTGGAGCTACAGTGACTGGAGCAGACACCCAGCTGATCTGCTCCCCTGTGAAAACCATGTCCAGAGGCATCCTAGAGTGGCCACTGCCCTCAGAGCTGCAGACATCCTAGAGAGGCCACTGACCTCAGGGCAGAGGACACCATATCCTGAGGCATCCTAGACGAGCTACTACACTCACAACAGCAAACACCTAACTGGTCTATTACCGTGGAGACACCATATCCTGAGATATCCTAGAGGAGCCACTGTACCCAGAACAGCTGGAGCTCAGGATCACAGAGACACAACCAAGATAACTGGAAAGGCAGGCTCCAGTCAGAACCAGTGAGTGCAGGTAGCACTAGTGCTAACAAAATGGCAAAAGGCAAATGTAAGAACGTAAATAACAGAAACCAAAGTTTCTTGGCATCACCAGAACCCAGTTCTCCCACCATAGCAAGCCCTAAACACCACATCACACCGGAAAAGCAGGATTCAGAATTAAAATCACTTCTCATGATGATGATAGAGGACTTTAAAAAGGGCATAAACAACACTCTCAAAGAATTTGAGGAGAACACAGGTAAACAGGTAGAAGCCCTTAAAGAAATGCAAGAAAACACAACCAAACAGGTGAAGGAATTACACAAAACTGTCCAGGATCTAAAAATGGAAGTAGAAACAATAAAGAAATCTCAAAGGGAGATTACCCTGGAGATAGAAAACCTAGGAAAAAGATCAGGAGTCATAGACGCAAGCATGACCAACAAAATACAAGAGATAGAAGAGAGAATCTCATGCGTAGAAGATACCATGAAAACCATAGACACAACGGTCAAAGAAAATGCGAAATGCAAAAAGCTCATAACATAAAACATCCAGGAAATCCAGGACACAATGAGAAGATCAAACCTAAGGATAATAGGTATAGATGAGGGTGAAGACTCCCAACAAAAAGGGCCAATAAATATCTTCAACAAAATTATTGAGGAAAACTTCCCTAACCTAAAGAAAGAAATGTCCTTAAATATGCAAGAAGCCTACAGAACTCCAACTAGACTAGACCAAAAAAGAAATACCTCTCATCACACAATAATCAAAACATCAAATAAACAAAACAAAGAGAAGATACTAAAAGCAATGAGGGAAAAACGCAAAGTAACATATAAAGGCAGACCTATAAGAATTACACCAGACTTCTCATCAGAGACTATAAAAGCCAGAAGATCTTGGACTGATATTATACAGACCCTAAGAGATCACAAATGCCAGCCCAGACTACTATACCCAGCAAAACTCTCAATCACTATTGATGGAGAAACCAAGACATTCCATGACAAAACCAAATTTACACAATATCTTACTACAAATTCAGCTCTTCAAAGGATAATGAATAGAAAACTCCAACACAAGGAGGCAAACTACAACCAAAAAAAAGGAAGAAAGTAGTCTTTCAACAACCTCAAAAGAAGATAGTTATACAAACATAATTCCACCTCTAATAACAAAAATAACAGGAAGCAACATTCATTTTTCTTTAATATCTATTAATATCAATGGACTCAATTATCCAAAAAAAAAGACGTAGACTGTCAGACTGGATACATAACAGGACCCAGAATTTTGTTGCATACAGGAAACGCACCTCTGTGACAAAGACAGACACTACCTGAGAGTAAAAGGATGGAAAACAATCTTTCAAGCAAATGGTCCCAAGAAACAAGCTGGAGTAGCCATTCTAATATCAAATAAAATTGATTTTTAATCAGAAGTAATCAAAAAAGATAAGGAAGGACACTACATTCTCATCAAAGGAAAAATGCACCAAGAAGAACTCTCATTTCTGAACAACTATGCCCCAAATGCAAGGGCACTCACATTCATAAAAGAAACTCTACTAAAGCTCAAAGACTACATTGCATCTCACACAATAATAATGGGGGATTTCAACACCCCACTCTCAGCAAGGGACAGATCATGTAAACAAAAACTAAACCGAGACACAATGAAACTAACAGAAGTTATGAATCAAATGGATTTAACTGATATCTATAGAACATTTCATCCTAAAACAAAAGATCATACTTTTTTTTCTCAGCACCTCATGGTACCTTCTCCAAAGAAAGATTATATAATTGGTCACAAAACAGGCCTCAACTGATACAAAAAGATCGAAATAATCCCATGTACACTATCAGACTACCATGGACTAAGGCTGGTCTTTAATAACAGCAAAAACAACGGAAAGCCCACATACATGTGGAAACTGAACAACGCTCAACTCAATGATGACTTGGTCAAGGAAGAAGTAAAGAAAGAAATTAAAGACTTTTTAGAATTTAATAAAAAGGAGGACACATCATACTAAACCTTGTGGGACTCCATGAAAGCAGTATTAAGAGGAAAACTCATAACTCTAAGTGCTTACAAAAATAAATAAATAAATAAATTTAAAAAGGAGAGAGCATACACTAACAACTTGACAGCACACTTGAAAGCTTTAGAACAAAATGAAGCTAATATTCCCAAGAGTAGTAGACGGCAGGAAATAATCAAACTCAGCTAAAATCAACCAAGTAGAAACAGAAAGAACTATGTAAAATATCAACAAAACCAGGAGCTGATTCTTTGACAAAATCAACAAGATAAACAAACCCTTAGCTAGACTAACCAAAGGGTGCAGAGACAGTACTCAAATTAATAAAAATCAGAGCTGAAAAGGGAGACATAACAGCAGAAACAGAGGAAATTTAAAATATCATCAGATTCTACTACAAAGGCCTACACTCAACAAAATTGGAAAATCTGGATGAAATGGACAATTTTCTAGACAGATACCAGGTACCAAAATTAAACGAGGAGCAGATAAACCATCTCAACAGTCCCATAAGCCCTAAAGAAATAAAAGCAGTCATTAAAAGTCTCCCCATCAAAAAAAGTCCAGGACCAGACGGTTTAGTGCAGAATTCTATCAGACCTTCAAGGAAGACCTAATACCAATTCTATTCAAACTATTCCACAGAATAGAAACAGAAGAAACCATACCCAATTCGTTCTATGAAGCTACAATTATGCTCATACCTAAACCTCACAAAGACTCAACAAAGAAAGAGAACTACAGACCAATCTCACTTATGAATATTGATGCAAAAATACTCAATAAAATTTTCGCAAACCGAATCCAAGAACACATCAAAACAATCATCCATCATAATCAAGTAGGCTTTATCCAGGAATGCAGGGATGGTTCAATATTTGAAAATCCATCAATGTGATCCACTACATAAATAAACTCAAAGAAAAAAAACCACATGATCATCTCACTAGATGCAGAGAAAACATTTGACAAAATTCAACATCCCTTCATGTTAAAAGTCTTGGAAAGATCAGGAATTCAAGGCCCATACCTAAACATAGTAAAAGCAATATACAGCAAGCCAGTAGCAAACATCAAACTAAATGGAGAGAAACTTGAAGCAATTCCACTAAGATCAAGGACTAGACAAGGCTGACCATTCTCACATTATCTATTCAATATAGTACTGGAAGTCCTAGCCAGAGCAATTAGACAACAAAAGGAAGTCAAAGAGATACAAATAGGAAAAGAAGAAATCAAAATTTCACTATTTGCAGATGATATGATAGTACAATTAAGTGACCCTAAAAATTCCACCAGAGAACTCCTAAACCTGATAAACAACTTCAGTAAAGTGGCCGGATATAAAATCAACTCAAACAAATCAGTAGCCTTCCTATACTCAAAAGATAAACAGGCTATAAAAGAACTTAGGGAAATGGCACTCTTCACAATAGTCACAAATAATATAAAATATCTTGGAGTGAATCTAACCAAGCAAGTGAAAGATCTGTATTACAAGAACTACAAGTCTCTGAAGAAAGAAATCGAAGAAGATCTCAGAAGATGGAAAGATCTCCCATGCTCCTGGATTGGCAGGATTAACTTAGTAAAAGTGGCCATCTTGCCAAAAAGCAATATACAGGTTCAATGCAATCCCCATCCAAATTCCAAATTAATTCTTCATAGAGATAGAAATAGCAATTTGCAAATTCATTTAGAATAACAAAATACCCAGGATAGTGAGAACCATTCTCAACAATAAAAGAACTTCTGGGGGAATCACTATCCCTGACCTTAAACTGCACCATAGAGCAGTTGTGATAAACACTGAATGGTATTGGTACAGAGACAGGCAGGAAGATCAAACGAATAGAATTGAAGATCCAGAAATGAACCCACACACCTATGGTCACTTGATGTTTGACAAAGGAGCTAAAACCATCCAGTGGAAAAAGGACAGCATTTTCAACAAATGGTACTGGATCAACTGGAGGTCAACATGTAGAAGAATGCAAATCAATCCATTCTTATCCCCTTGTACAATGCTCAAGTCCAAGTGGATAAAGGATCTTCACATAAAACCAGATACACTGAAACTAATAGAAGAGAAGGTGAGAAGAACCTCGAATACCTAGGCACAGGGGAAAAGTTCCTGAACAGAACACCAATAGTTTATGCTCTAAGATCAAGAATTGACAAATAGGACCTCATAAAATTGCAAAGCTTCTGTAAGGCAAAGGACATTGTCAATAAGACAAAATAGCAACCAACAGATTAGGAAAAGATCATTACCAATCCTAAATTTGATAGAGGACTAATATCCAATATATACAAAAACTCAAGAAATTAGACTCCAGACAACCAAATAACCTTATTAAAAATGGGGTACAGAGCTAAACAAAGATTTCTCAACTGAGGAAATTCGAAGGGCCAAGATGCACATTAAGAAACGCTCAACATCCTTAGTCATTAGGGAAATGCAAATCAAAAACAACCCTGAGATACCACCTCACACCAGTCAGAATGGCTAAGATAAAAAATTCAAGTGATGGTAGATGCTGGCGAGGATGTGGAGAAAGAGGAACACTCCTCCATTGTTAGTGGGATTGCAAGCTGGTACAACCACTCTGGAAATCAGTCTGGCAGTTCCTCAGAAAACTGGACATAGCACTACCTGAGGACCCAGCTATACCACTCCTGGGCATATACCCAGAAGATGGGCCAACATATAACAAGGACATATGCTTCACTCTGTTCATAGCAGCCTTATTTATAATAGCCAGAAGCTGGAAAGAAGCCAGATGTCCTTCAACAGAGCAATGGATGCAAAAAATGCGATACATTTACACAATGGAATATTACTCAGCTATTAAAAATAATGAATTCGAGAAATTCTTAGGTAAATGGATGGAACTAGAAAATATCATCCTGAGTGAGGTAACCCAATCACAAAAGAACACATATGGTATTTACTCACTGATAAGCGGATGTTAGCCCAAAAGCTTGAAATAGCCAAGATTCAACTAACTGACCACATGAAGCTCTTGAAGAAGGAAGACCAAGTGTGGATCCCTAGGTCCTTCTTGGAAGGAGTAACAGAATATTTAAGAGAGCAAATAAGGTGGCAAAGTGTGGGACAGAAATTCAAGGAGGGGCCATTGTGAGTCAATTCTACTTTGATATCCATCCCATGTGCAGTCACCAAAGATAGATGCTGATATGGATGTCAGGAAGTGCATGCTGAAAGGAGCCTGACGCAGCTGTCTCCTCGAAGGTCTGCCAGAGTCTGACATATCCAGAGGCTGATGCTTGCAGCTACCCATTGATCTGATCAAGGGTTCCCAATGAAGTTAGAGGACTGAAGGAGTTGAAAGGGTTGGTGACCCCAGGAGGAGAGCAACAGTGCCAGCCAACCAGAGCTCCCCAGGTTCTAAACCATCAGCCTGGGAGCACAAAGGGAGGCACCCATGACTTCAGCTGTATGCTTATTGGAGGATGGCCTTTTGGGCATGGATGGGAGACAAGATCCCTGGTCTCATAAAGGCTAAACACCAAGCAGGGAAGAATTAGAGCATGGGGAGGAGGGAGGGGGGTAAGTGGGGACATACCCTTGTGGAGGCAGGAGGGGGAATGGGATAGGGGGTTCCTAGGTGGTGGGGAGAATGGGGTGAGGGGATAAAATCTGAAATGTATTTTATAAAATAAATAAATAAATAAAATGAAGAAAAAAAGAAAATGTAAATGTAATAAAAATAATTCTTATTTTTTTATGTAAGTTAAAATTAGTAAACTGATAACATATATCAAAATATTCCACATTTATAAGTAAAAATTTTTAAAAATAGGAAAATATTATCACTGTGTCTAAGACTTCCAATAACTGTTTTGTAATCTGTGGGCAGACAGATTCAGAAGTGTTCTATCATCTATTATCCAAACTGAGATAATATATACAGGTGTTCAAAATATAAGGTTTAGTAAGAATTTACATTTCTGTCTGTCACTGTGATTCAGCACTCCTGACTTTTCAAAGAAAAGTTTTCTTCAAGCCAACCAGGAAGCTTGGATAAAATCCAGGAAAGTGTAATAAATATGTTTAGAAAAGCTTCAAGTTACAGAAGAATAGAAATGAACCATAAAATGATTTTTTTTATAGAAAAAGCAAAAGATTTTTGGCATTATCAAAATAAAAGCAATAAAAGCAAAATGAGGAAGAGCCATGCAATTCAAGAGGCACACCAAGGTAAGAAGCCAGAGGGGTGAACAAGTGAAGAAAGCCGTTTCTTCAAACAATACAAAGCTGCACAAGGGAAGCTCTGGAGTTGGAGGAGGATGAAGGCCCTGCAGTCAACACCATTTGAAATGGGCTGTTGAGGGAGAAGGAACTGAGTGGGTCAAAGGAAGGGTGCCTGTGAGAGAAGCAGGAGGCCAACTCCATAGCCAGCACATTTCCCCAATTTCCTCTCAGAAGGTGCTTTGGCCAGTCTTAAGGCTGATGTTGGAAATCTGTCAAGAATTTAATCCCATATGTCATCTCCTATGCCCATAAATTTGGGACTTGAAATGAGGTTGGCTTTGGATAAGAAATTGAAAAATCCTGGGTCATAAAACTACTGTCAGTGCTGAGTTCCAAGAGCAGAGGATGCAATTATAAGTGGGGAAAGGTCCTGAGAGGGAGACATGGGGTTTGAAGCAGAACACCTAATCCTCTCTTCTCAGACATGGAGAAGAATTTCATCGTTAAATCGGATTTCATTCACTGGAGAAAACTTAGTGAGAAAGAAATAAAGGAAAAAAGAAAAGAAAATAAGAAAAAGGAATCAAAGGAAACGAAAGAAAAGGAAAGAAAAGAATTTCAAACAGGAGCAGAGACAGATGGCAGAATGTTGAGAACCCTGGAGTTGCTATAGTTCAAAGAGTCTGCAAAGTTTCTGTTTTAAAAACTAAAGATAACTAATGGACAGAATGGATCATGGTGTCACTTTTCAATAGCCAATGAGCATAGAGGAATATGATCTCAGCCACTAAGGGCACCTGAAATCTGCGTGAGGCAGGACCATCAACAGAAGTGTGGCCTTTCTTGTGAGTGTATGACTGAGAATTTAGGTGGAGTTTATCTTGAGGCTTGAGGGAAAGAAGCACAGAGTAGATGTCTGTCTGTCTGTCTGTCTGTCTGTCTGTCTGTCTGTCTGTCTGTCTGACAATCTCACCTGGCATAAAAATTCAAATGATTTGTCTTTGTCTTGTTCCTTATGCTTTGGTACAAAGGAAGAGTTAATTGTGAGAATTAGGATTGCACATGTGATACGTACATTAGCAGTGTTCGGCTTGTGAGTACCCACAGTCCTGACCAAGACTATTATCCATGGTTTGGTTACAATCAATAGTTCTTGCTACTGCATCACTCAAGAGGTGAAATTTCATCAAGTGTTTAATGGTCTTTGTCATGCTTCACATATGGTTGGCCTAGGGAATGGCACTACTAGGCAATATGGCTTTGTGGGAAGAAGTGTGTCACTGTGGTCATGGACTTTAAGACCCTTGTCCTAGATGCTTGGAAGCTAGTCTTCTCTTAGGTGCCTTCAGAACAAGAGGTAGAACTTGAAGCTTCTCCAGTACTGTGCCTTCCTGGATGTTACCATGCTTCTTGCCATGATGATAATGGACTGAACCTCTGAACATGTAAGGAAACCCCAATTAAATGTATTTTATAAAAGTTGCTGTGGTCATGGTGTCTCTTCACAGCAATGAAATCCTAACTAAAACAGTGTACTTCAGAACTTTAAAGGAAGCTCCATTATCAGGGTCATCAGGCCCTGTCTGTAAAAGGAGTATTGCATGGAGAGAGACACTCACTTCAGCCTTGACCCTTCATGAGGTAACACCAGGGAGTTGTTTTCTTCATACATCAGTCACTTCTTCTGACAAATATAGCTAACTGTATCTATTCCTCTGGGTTATGATGAATGGAGAAATTGCTATCTAAAAATTCCTTCTGTAGGCCCATGTAGAAGAAGTAGTGAGTGGAAGCTGGTTTATTGATTTTCATTTGTGTGTCAAACTCCCTCCACTCACTCACTTCTACTTGTTACCTTGGGTACAGTGGAAGAGCAAATCACTGGGAGGTCTGTCTTGCATCTGTCCTGCTCATAAACCAGAAAGAAACTGCCCTGTTCTCCACACACAGACAGCACAGAGACCCTTCTGATGTATATGCTTCATCGGCTTGAATTGTCAAATATAGTTGAAATTTTGCAATAAAGCTTTAAAATCTTTAAATGTATCTGTTGTATTTTCTTCATTCATATTGAGACATTTTAATAGTATGACTAGTTATTGCTTGAATGAAAACTGGTTCTGACAGGCACAGATGCTTGTTCCCAGCTGATGGTTTTTTTTTTTTTTTTTTTTTTTTTGGTGGGGGGGGTGGGGGTGGTTTTTTTGGGGGGGGGGGGGGGGGGGGGGTTTTTTGGGGGGGTGGGG
>JANHMN010000006.1:77595081-77611812 GCA_030674055.1 Rhabdomys pumilio | reverse complement strand
GGGGGGATGTTGTGGAACTTTTAGCTTGTGGAGCAGAATAGGAGGAAGTCCGTTACTGGAGAGCTTCCATTTAGGATTGTATCCCTGATCCCATTCCTTTCCCTCCTTCCTTCTTTCCCCGATCTTTCTCTGATTCACTGAGATGTGAGCAAGCAGCCTCCGCTTCTCCCACAATACATACTAGGCCGTGATGCCTGTCTTCTCACCATGGTGCACCACACCTCCTCAAACAGGTCAAATGAATCTTCATTTAGGTTGCTTCTATCAGGTATTTAGTCACAAAAAACAAGATAAGTAACAGGAAAAAATATGTCTTTTAACATTTATACTTCTATAACACATCTGTCAGATCCAGCAGTGACACTATACTTTATAAACACTATATATTTTGTCAGTCTTGGGTTCTTAGTCAGTGCGGAACTTTGGGTTTGGAATGGTTGCCTTCCTTTAGGATTAGAACCCTCACCCCTCTCTCTCCCCACCATTCCCAAAATCTCCTTTAAGATTCTGGTTTGAGCAACGACTTCAGTAGTGCAGCCTCGCTCAGTCAGGCTTGTATGAGTGTTTGTATTGTTTTCGTCTCTGAATAGAAAGGAGAACACAGCCATTGGGGAACTCACAGTCATTGACTGTGGTTCCTGATATCGAGACTGTGATGCTGAGAGTGCACTCGAATCTCTCAGCAGATGAGCCAGAGAGCTGGCAAGTAAGTCTTTGTTGCAGCTTAGGAGGCAAGTCAGCTGTTCTGTGGCCTATAGTCTGGGATGTAGAAACAGTTATGGGAGCCCTGGAGTTCTCAAATGAACTCTACATTCCCCAAGGGCTTGCACATGCTGCATCCCAATCTCATAGGCTTTTTTTTTTGCGATGATTCTATTTTTACTGTTTTCAGGGTACATATGTGCGATTGCTGTTTGAGCTGCTGAAGGTACACCTCACTCCTCAGAGGGTCACTGCAAATCCCACAGAGGTCACTTGAAAACTCTGCATCTCAACCTTCCTGATCCGATAAAATAATCCAAGGATTTAGAAAGCCTTAAAGGGAGTTGTGCTCAAGATGACAATATGGCACCCAAAGCCCTCAATTTACCATGGAAGAAAGCAAGAGGTCAGGGATCAATCACCTTCAAAGTATAGACAAATGGAGTTCACTTATTGGGCGATTGAAGTGGTAGATACTTTAAAATAACTATAGAAAAGGGAAGAAAATAAAGCCCAAGAAAATAAAAGAATGTACATAGACAATCTTGACTTTCAGGGCAATAGATGATGATGATGATGATGATGATGATGATGATGATGATGATGTGTGTGTGTGTGTGTGTGTGTGTGTGTGTGTGATCATATCCCAAGCAAGGAGGGGGAGTTTAGAATAAAAATGTAAAATATGAAGGAGAAATAATAATGGCAAGGGTTTGTCACTGTGATTTCTCTATTCTTCACAATGACAAACACAGATTTTTCCAGTGTGTTTTTTTTTAAATTGTTGTTTTAATGTTTAATTCTCAGTAGCATAGGGAATGAGTGCAAAAGCTATGCACTAGAATATAAAACTGTATATCTAAGTAACAAAAAAATTAATGATATCCTAATATTTTAAAACCCCTTTCCCCCATTACTAAAAATTTATTTTTAATCTGTCTGAATCCAGTCTGCATTACAAAATTATGTCTGGAATTCCAAAATAGGATTCTAAATGGTATAAGCAGTAACTGCTGAGCAGCTAGATAGCCTTTAGATACAAACTATGCAAAGATTGTGGCTATGGAAATGGAGGAAGAAAACTGATTCCACAAAACTGATTTGGAGAGAAATATATTCATACTGTGGAAGCATCAAGAAATTCAGGACGTAGAATCTTAGAAAATATACTTTCTCATATCTATGACATATGAGTTGAGATCATTTCTGAGTTTAAAAAATATTATACCAGCTTTGTCATATTTTATATAGTATTTATTCTGGGTTTTATAGGAGAATATTTAAATAAACACAATATTAGAAGATAAATAGTAAGAAAAAATAACAAAATGGTTAAAACACATTTTATTGTAGAAACTCTACAGCAAGTACTTCTGTGTGCATTTACTTAACATTATTTCCAATTAAGTAATTATATTAATCAATTTTAATTTTGAAATATATTTTGAAAATTTTTGAAGAAAATACATGTAACAATACTTTAGCAAACAGCTTACTAATCAAAGCCTGGATTTGATTTATCTTTGGCATTCAATTTATCAGGATAAGCAATTTGATTCTTGCTTTTCTATTCCTCAGCTTGATATTCTGAAGCTCAAGAATATTTTCTGTGTGAAAAATATCCAAATAATATATTCACAAAGACAATACAATAAGTCATGCCATGTTAAAAAATTAAATTATCCATAGTGTATTTTTCTTTCAAATTCTAGTTGTAATCAAGAATATTATCAATATTCCAATTCTCTCTAGCATGGTTTGTCAAAGATGGATGTCTCCTGTTTGATCTCTCTTAGATGAGAAATAAGATTTGCTTTCTCTCTCATTGAAAATATTAACTTGATTTTATAATTAAAAGTTGCCAGGTTTTCTTTCCATTTCATGGTTGTCTTTTCCATTTTTAAAAGGTGATCTGGGACACTTGGAGAAAAGGGAATTTTTGTTTTCTGATAAAATTCTGTGCTTTGCTTAGCAGTCATTGATAAGTTATGGAAGATGACTACTTGTAGCCATGTATACCTTTTGGCTTTTTGAATACTAATAAAGTAATTTTTGTGGCTTATTACAGTTTGATATTCCAAAAAACATTTACACAAACAAACATGTTGAGGGTATATCATTAGGCTTTTTTGCATTTGGTGAGGGGTGATACTGGTATAAGTTGATTCCACATACAATACCTTCTTTACTGCATATTTGACTAGACCAGTAGGATGCCAGCCATGCTTGTTTGAACCCCCAATCAGATAGGACTTTGTGTCTTTCCTCAAAAAGGAAAGATGCTGGAAATATTTATCTCTCTATGATCATACAGCAGGAAGGTCATGTGAGACTACAGAGGAAAAAAAGAGCTAGAAAGAGAGAGACTTCATACTTCTTCAGTGCTGGTCATTAGAACTTGGATGTCCACTTCCAAGAGCTGGGAACAAGGAAGTCCAGTATCCAGCCACCAGTCTGCAGTACATTTCCTGGAAGCTACATTAGCTTGAATAGCTTACCATTTGAATTTTAATTTAAAAAGCTTTGGGATTAGTTCTCTCTTAAAAAGTAACTAAGTATTTTGGACTGTTTTATACCATTTTAAGTAATATATGATGGTCATTTTAAACATGACATGGTATTGATTATGAATTATTTGAAAATGGTATATGGAATTTCACCATTCTATGGCATGCTTAGAATTTTAACATAAAATATTTTCAAATGTAATGCTTGTGTTGAAATGAGAAGCATAAGACACTTAGTAATTTAGGAACAATTCTCTAACATTTTTGTCTAATTTCATATATGATCTCATAAAGTTGATAGATATATTGGGAAATAAAGACTCCTTCTGTGCACAAATGCACCTGACTTTCAATAGTGGCATCTTACTGACTGTGGTGGAATCAAGTTTACACAAGGTGCATTACATTCACAGCACCTCAATTTTGAAAAATTCTCTTGAGTAATGAGTTCCTATGTTGTATAAGTCACAGGTAGACGTATATGTTCAAACAAAGTTTAGAAATAGCTCACTTTTCAGGTAAACAAATGCTTCCCCCTTTCTCATATAATTGTTTCAAACATAATAGCTTTTATGATACATAATATGGCATGGTATAATTTTCTTATATAATTTAAAAATACTTTAAAAATACTATAGGGTTTGAAAAAGGTCATGTCTCCTGTCAGCAGGGCTTGTAAGTGATGCAGTATTTATCAGTTAGTGCTGATTTCTGGGTCCTGGTAATTTATTTAAAAGTAGGATCATTTGTATTTATAACTATTTATCTGTGACTCATACTTTTTTCAAAATACATTTGGAACAACATAATTTTACAAGACTCTTGGCTTTTCTGTGAGTCAAGAATTCAGATTTCTGCTCATGTAGTCACTCTCCATTAGCACTTAGCAAACTCTCAGCATCAGAATCATGAGGCTGAAGTCTAGTAAGAGGAAGCAAATTCCTTTGCTTGCAGAGAATGTAAATTAGTAACCAATAGAATGGTAGTACTATTTCAACACTTACACATATCCCCTACCATGCCAAATTGCACTGCATTAAGAGAGTAGTAAATTGGAAGGGCTAATTTACAATAGTTTAAAGTCCAAATTGCCTATAGGTCATAGAACTCAGGTTATCAAATCCAGAAATAAGGAAGCATAAGTTCCAGCAAGGTGACTTGTGACTGAGGGTGGCGTTTGTGTAGCAAAAATAGGGAATCTAATTCCACAAGATTCCTGAGCTTTTGGAATGCAAATTTCAACTGTCAGATCTTAATTAAAAAGTACCAGTTGGCACTATTTAAAAATTGGAAAAGAACTAAGTGGTGGGTTGTTGGGAAATGTGCAACTCGCCTTCTAAATGGAGTCAGTAGGTGACAGGTCTGTAATTAACATCATGTCAAGTGAGGGACAGGAAGCTGACTGTGGCTCCTGAAGGGAAAGAGCTTCAGCAATTTCCAAGGCAGGAAAAATGTTCTTCAATCAAAGTTAATTTATAATTTCTTTACTTCTAAAGAGAATCCACGTTTTGTGTGTGCATTGAACTTCCTTGAACCTTCTAAAACAGTGACATTTGCAGAGCTGAGGTTTTATTGTAAGGGGTTAATGTTAACATAAATGCTTTGGCACTTGAAGGCAGAGAACACTTTGCCCTCCTTGTTGGGTGTTTGGTGCCACTGGGTCACAAAGTATTTTAAAAACAACTTTATAGATGCTTTATTGAATCCTTGGCGGATCTTACTTGGAAATAAAAAATATATATATTTTTAATCTCAGTGTTCTCAACAAGATAAATACTCTGAAAAACAAATCCACAAGTAACAGGACTCATTTTGATCACTTATAAAACTCACTAAGAGTCCAAGACAGTGAGGGACTTTCTTCGTTTTGTTTTCCCCAGCATTTTATATTATTGGGAAAATTTTTAGAGAGGTTAATGATGAAAAAACCTTCTTTGAATAGATATCAATAGTCAGATCACCAGAGCAAACAAACTGTGAAATGTCTCACAATTTATTCCAAAAGATATTCTTTGGAAGATAATTAAGGATATGATTCATGTAAGAAAGTGAATTAGTCTGCTATCTGTAGGATATATCAGAGGTATGACATAGAGTGTGGGATGCACAGATGTGCCAATCTCGAAGGTAAACACACAAAGTTTTGTAACAACAATTACACTGAATTTCAGTAGACACACTTGGGGTTCAGGGTACCTGCAGCACAGATAGATGCTTGCAAATCTACTTTAGAGTACATGTCAGGGGATTTTCTCTCCTGATGTCAGCATTTTTAATTGCCTATAGTTCTTTGTATAACGCAAGGGCGCTATGAGGGTCTTCTTTTCATGTGAGTTTCTCTGTTGGTGTTTTTTATTTGGGTCTTGTTAGGGAAGCCATATTGATGAGACTTCATGGAAGTTTCTTCCCTTACATTTCTAGAAGATAGTCTCAGCAGGTTTTCTGTTTCTTGGGAGCCCTTACAGTATTCCCATCACCTCTTTAGGAACGTCACCTGATCCTTTACAAGTATCACCTGGTCAGTCCCCAAATCATACACATATAAGTAACATTATACACACTGAACACGTTGTGTGCTTATTTTGGGAAATACATTTGTTGCAGTAGTTAAAAAAATAAGAGAGAGACCATAAATTTTTGAGTCAACAGCAAATTGGGGAGGGACGAGGGATGGATTTTGGAATGAGAACAGGGTGGGGTAAAAATTAAATGATTATATTTTAATTTAAAAAAATAAAAGAGAAGCAAAGAAAGAAAGAACACACCCGTAGACTAGACAGATGGCTCAAAAGTTAACTGTTCTTGCAGGACTTGTTTCATTTTTGCATCTGTGATGAGCACTCACAGTCATCTGTTACTCTAGTTAAGGGAATATGACAACCTCTTCTGACCTCTCAGGTACACACATACGGCATACCCAGAGTCAAACATACATACATACATACATACATACATACATACATACATACTATTTTTAAATAAAAAGAACACATTTGTTCTCTGAAATTATCTTGTCCTTGTATTCAGCTAATATACACAGAGAATTTTGAGAATTTGCCACTTCAGTTCAAAAACTCCTAGCCAATCCTTTCCAACAGATGCAAATTTTCTTTCATTTCCTAAGGTAGTATTTTGACAACTCAGCACATTCTAGCAGTGGCACCTGTTCATTTCCCTGATTGTCTATTAGCATGGAATTCCTCTCATATGATATGAAACTGGGATTTGAAGACCAAAAACAAGCCATAAAACAGACAAACAAACAAACAAAGGAACAAATGATAGAGTGTCTTTAATTTCTATTTTTCCTGCATTTGTTAAAATGCAGACTCCCAAGTCTTGCAAGTAATGAGTGGCTCACGCTTATCAAGCTCTTGCTGTGGACAGGCAGAGGATGGAACCACAGGGTGCTGCCTCCAGCTGCTCATTCCCACACACTCCATTAATTACTCTGAACTCAGAGGGGCAAGATATTTAATTACCTTCGTAAATGAAAAAAATAAAGCAAAACTACATCCAGGCACTGTACAAATGTATGTCAAAGTTATAGCATGAAATATTTGATGGGAACCCTTTGGAATGTAAAATTTCAACATAAGCAAACACTTTTAACAAAAGAAAACCAACATAACTGACAATGCCCCAAACTTACATAACTCACCAATAACAGAGAAGCACCTATAATTATATTTTCATTTCAAAAACTAAAAGAATAAGTAAAAATATAAAAGTAAATATACAAAAGAAGAAAAAGGAAGGGAGAGACAGAAAGAAAAAAAGAAAGAAAGAAAGAGGGAGAGAAAGAGAGAGAGAGAGAGAGAGAGAGAGAGAGAAAGAGAGAGAGAGAGAAAGAGAAAGCACATGACCTGGAGAAAAGAATCAGACACCAATTATGTTTACAAGATTCAACAAGGAAGTAATTTCAGGCAGGAATCTAAATCTTAGGTTAGAACAAGGAAGTAGGCTTCAGACATGAAAATGACTTTGGGCTAGGACAGGGAAGTAGCCTCAGATATTTAGGTCATCCTGATAAACCCTTAGAAACAGTGATCATAGGAGTGATCATGGAACTTTGTTTATTGACTTGCTCTTTCTTTAACTATTTGTGTTTATTGTCTTGCATGTTCCTTGACTATTTGCATCTATTGTATTGCTAGTTTCTCAGCCTAGAACTGACCTTAATACTTGCACATAATTAAAATGATATAAAAGCAAAAAGGAGGAGGGAGATCAGATAGGGTTTTTTTTTTTTTTTTTTTTTTGAGTGGGGGAATGGAGAGAGGGGATGGCATCTGAAATGTAAATAAATAAAATATCCAATGTTAAAAAAAGGATTCAAGTTTGGTTCTTACCAATTCACACTCACCTGTAACTCCAGCTCCAAGAGATCTGATGTTCTTTTTCTTTTTGACTTCTCGGGTACACATGAATGACATACCCATATACAGACACATAAAAATCAGTTTAGAATAAGTTTTACATAATAAAATGCATTTGTTCTCTGAAATCAGTGATTATCTAGAAGCTGATTTGCACACATCTGTCTGTCTTATCCATACCAATATACTGAGAATAAGCATCATGGCTACATCTCACGTTCAATGGTGCTCTTTGTAGGAATACCATTTTTTTAAGTTTCTCATGAAGGATAGTGTTTATCTTATTGGGGTAGTCCTTTTAAATGCCATGCCCACTAATTCCTAAGAAATTAAATATGCATTTCTAGCTAGTTTTCAGGGACCATGACAGGGCTGGAAAAGAGGATAGTTTAGGCATTTGAGAGTAAGGTGAGACAAATGAAAACATCAACCTGTCCGTCTGTCCAGGGCAAGTAGCATCTCTAATGATGATAATGTTTTATTAGGTACTTTTCTCATTTCCCTGACAAAGCAACTTACAATAGGACCTTGAGGCAAGAGGACTTTGAGTTAGAGTTTGAGGGGACCATCCCTGGCAGAGAAGGCACAGCATCAGGCAGCTGGTCACTTGGCATTCACAGTCAGCAGGAAGAGATGAATGCTGCTACCCACCTTGCCTTGTGCTCTTTTATGGTCTGGGAATGGTGCCCTGCATATTTAGGGTAGAAATTTCCACTTCAATGAACCTAATCTGGAAAATCCACTCACAATCTCTTTCTTTTAATTGTTTTAAGATTCTGTTACGTAGTCATTATTAACTAGTACAAGTATTTTTTTTTATCTTATAAATTACATCACATTCTGACCACAGTTTCTCCTCCCTTTGCTCCTTCCAGTCCCTCCCCATACCTCCTCTCTCCCTCCTGATCCATTCCTGCTGCCCCAAAGCAGATCTCTCAGGGATATCAACTGAACTGAATATAACATAACAAATTACAATGGGACTAGGCACAAACCCTCATAAAAAGGCTAGTTGAAGCAACCCAGAAGAAGTAAAAAAGTTCCAAGCAAAAGACTCAAGAAACAACCCCTACTACCGCTGTTCAGAGGCCCATAAAAATACCAAGTTACACAACTAAAAGATAGAAGACCTAGTTAAGACTCAGGTCTGAATCTGTATGAACCCCTATGAGCCCTGCTCAGTTGGTCTGTAGGCCATGTTCTCCTAGTGTCTGTGACACCTCTTGTGGGAAAAAAATGCAAGGGGCTTTCCACACCGACAGGTACCACATACTGGAGAAAGTCTGAAGTTTCAAAGGCTGGAAGCTTTGGCGACAACAGGCCCCAATGATACGAAAAGTCTGTGGGTTTTCAAGAAGTTTATTGTTCATGGTATAGTCGTTGGGTCCGGATGCATGCCCCACCCCCCAAAAGCCAGGGAGACCTGGCTTAAATGGGGAAGGGGAAAGAGGAGGAACTGGGGAGGAATAACTTAGTTGAGCTACGCCCCCTGGTCTTTAGATAACTCATGAACATGGAAATCTCTGGAGGCTGAGGCCTGTTAGTCACGCCTTCTACCTGAGGCTGTAGATGGTGATGCAAAACCTCTCTGGGAGGAGCTTCTCTGATTCAAACGTGTCTACAAGGCACAGGTTAACGGAGATGTAGGCCGCACGGAGGAGGAGTCTGGAATCCGGGGGGCGTGGGGATATATGTGCTGTCCCTCACAGGCCATGTTCCTCAAAGGCCATGGTCACCTGTTGGGTCTCCAGTTATCTCAAACCCAGTGCTCTACCAGGGAGACCAAATTATTCCTTCATGGCCCTACAACCTCTGGCTTCTATAATCCTCCCCACCTCTTATGCTGAACTCTGCTGCCTCTACCTAGTGCTGAGCTGTGGATCTCTGTATCATTTCCCATCAGTTGCTGGATGACACTCCTTTATGACAGCTGAGCTAGGCACCAGTCCTGTATATCTTTCTGGGTCTGGGTTTCCTTGCTTAAGGTGATCTTTTCTAGTTCCATCTAGCTGCCTACAAATTTCATGATTTTTAAATTCATTGTTTTTAACAACTGAATAATACGTCTTTGTGTAAATGTACCACATTTCTTCATCCATTTTTGAGTTGGAAGTCATCTGGGTTGTTCTAGTTTCTGGCTATTACAAGAAAAACAGCAGTGAGCATGGTTGAGCAAGGATTCTTATCGTGGGATGGACCATTGTTTGGATATATGCCTAACCATTGTTTGGGTATACTCCTAAGAGTGGTATAGTTGAATCTTGAGGTAGGATGATTCCCAATTCTCTGAAAAATCACTGTATTTATTTCCACAGTGGCTGTAAAAATTTGCACTCCCACAGTGGCTGTACAAACAATGGAGAAGTGTTTTTTCCACATCTTCTCTAGCGTGAGCTGTGACTTGTGTTTTTGATCTTAAGATGGAATCTCAAGGTCGTTTTGATTTGCATTTTCCTGATGGCCAAAGATGTTAAACATTTCCTTTAAATGTTTCTTGGATATTTGAGTTTCCGGTTGAGAATTCTATTTACATCTCTACCCATTTTTAATTGGGTTATTTAGTTTGTTGATGTCTAGCTTCTTAATTTCTTTATATATTTCAGATATTAGCCCTCTGTGGGTGTAGAGTTGGTGAACATATTATCCCATTTTGTAGGCTGTTGTTTTATCTATTGGCAGTGTCCTTTGGCTTACATAAGCTTTTCAGTTTCATGGGGTCCAATGCACTAATTGTTTTAGGTTCCAACTGGTTGGCAGCATATAGAAGAAAGCAAATATACTCACAACTATCACCCTGAAAAACACATATCCAAGCCTCCAACACAAAACCAGATATACTAAACCTGACAGAAGTGAAAGTGGAGACACCTTGAGCACTCTGAACTCACCACTGGCACAGGAAACAAGTTCTGGAAGAGAACACCAACCCACATTCACTGTAGGAGGAACTTAGCCAAGCATACACAGGCACAATGCTGCTACATACACTGCTGATACTTCATCCCAGAGCCAACCAAGAATCTGTCAACATGGCTAGAGACCACTAATGCTGTATCTGGCGATGGAGAGAGCCTTTGAGGAAGAGACAGTGCCACGTCTAGCTACCTGAGAGCCAATGTGATGCTGGGAGTGGGGTATAAAATTTTGCTCAGTTCCTAGAAGAGGAAGTCTACTTTTGCAATTTGCCTGAAACTCTGGAGTTTGTGCTTTTGACTCTATGCCTTCATACTCCTCTCCCCAAGGGTTTTGGTCAGGATGGCAAGCAAAAATTTGCTACAGGTATTAGGGAAAAGATGCTGTATTATTACTGATGAAGTAAAACCAGCTGAAATTACATTCATATGTCCTGAAAAAAAAACACATTACCTGTATGGTGACACTGTGGCAATATGTCTAAAAAGTACATACATTTTTATACCATGTTACCTCTGCCAAGATGATGAAGATACAGAGAAATTCAAAATATGCTGCCCAATTTGTGTCTGTTCATTTTTTTATGCAATTTTTAACTGCTAGAGATTAATTAGTTGTTTGTCCCAGTCTCATAGCTTTTGCTTTTACTGACATCTATGAACGCCTTGTATATTGATTCATGAAATAAATAGCCCAATATAGAGTTATAGGAAACAGAAAGAGAAAGAGGAATGGATACATGCAAGTAAGGAATTCTCAACCTGCCATCTTGCATGAACTCTCTAATCGTCTCAGAAATCACACCTATTTATAGACATTGCATGGAACTCCTGCTTGCCTGCCTACAGTAGTTGACTATGCTCATTCTGAAATTTTATGATAGTTACGATGATTGTATAATTTAGATAAATTCTGATGCTTAGTTCTCTCATATAAACAACTATTGGAAATTGATCTTTGAATTAACTAGTAATTGTTGTATCATCAGAGATGGGTAATGAAATCCAGACCGTAAGATATTCATGCATAAATTGCAGAAAAAAAGACAAAACCACAGAGGATAAAATTCAATAAAATGGACTATGAAAACAAAAGGGAAGATAAAACAGGGGTGGAAAAAACTTGAGGGTAAATGACAAGTGTTGGTCATTATGTAGGATATTAAATTTACCCTGTTAAATATAAAAGGAGCCTTGAGAGACAGAAAATGTAACCCTGGAGTAAGAGAGACAGTCATTAAAATACACAACTGTAAAGTCTTGGCTTAAAGATTATGGGTTTGGAAACATGTTCTAAAATTGCTTTAGAGCTCTGTAATAGTATCTATATTCTTATTGACTCCTAAATGGAAAACCAGTCATTAAATTTCCCTATTTTGTTAAAGCATATATGCAAAGCCATAACATTATTAAATCAATAAAATGAAAAACAATGAAATTAAAGGCTGATGTTTTAAGCCATTTCAGTATTCTTGTGTAAAAAAAATCTTTAAATGATTATAATATTTAGAAAGCCATCTGAATTTTAAAGAAAATATTGTATAAATGAAAAAAAAAAGAATTGCCTTGTTTGTTGTTAACTTCTTCAACATTTAGTTAGTGGGAATCGAACAGCACTTTCTCAAACAAATGAAGGTACTTTGACAGATTTTCAAATGAACTGTTCCAAAATTCATAGATGCAGGCACATGGCACTGACAACTAGTAAGTTCTGGTTCTTAGATGTGCTGAGATGTCTCTCAGGAGAAAAAAGTGTTCAGAAGAGGTCTTCTCCCTTCATGCCTCTGTGTCACATATTGTTATTGCAATCTGGGAGAGGCTACTCGAAAATCTTTCTAGTTGCTTTACCTTAAGGTTACATGATCCCTGCATCTTACATGTGAGTGTGCAGCACATAACAGTTTATAAAGATAATCACACATTTAGGCATCATAATCACCTGGGCTTTGGGACCCTGCTTCTCAAGATTCTCATTCCACCCTCTTTACAGGACCAGAGTCAGGGCTCCACGCTTTATAATCAGCACTGTCCCCTGTGTTATATCCATAAGTAAATTCAGTTTGACAATTAAACTTCTGAAACACCCAGTTTCATAGGGACAGCCTCAGATACCAGTCTACTTATTTTTATTAAGTGCATTGCTTTATTTTACAAAGATGATGTCTACATTAAAAATATTCAGACATCACAGAGCTCTCATATGTATATAATTACATACACACAAACACACACACATATGTATATAGTATGTGTGTATATAGCACCTGTATCCACATGTTTCCCCACCTTTCTACTGAGATTATTGAACTGATAGCATCATTAAGTTATCATATTTGTTATAATTAATGCTGAATCTTATTCCTTAATGACACATATCCATTAATATCAAACTATTTTTCAGCCCATTCAAATGAGAATCAGAATAATGATTAGATAGGATTACACAGCCCACACTTGCAGTAAAGAAGACCTGCCAATCTTCCTATGACTCCAAGCCCTGCCTTGTGGACTCCACTCCTAAATGAGGTCTCCTGTCACTTCTTATTTCTATAGCTGACCCTTCAGTTTAATCTGGTCTAATCTTTACAATAACAGAAGCAATCTCAGCTGCTGCTTGCGTACCTCTAATGCTGTCACCTGAGAGATTATTTTGCTACATAAAAACATAATTTTACTGAAAAAATAAGTCATTAAAACATTAAAAAGCATCATGCCTCTCCTTTGCTTGAACCTTGCACTAGCTTCCCATGTCTGATCCAGAGAGAGGAGGTCTTTGGCTTATATTTTTCTAGTGTTCAGCCCACATTCACAGTGCCAAGCCACTCTATAGGGAGAGGCATTCTCGAGAATGTATATACTCTTGTACCAAGGGGTACCATTCCTGGTCCTGGGTTTCTCTAGACCCTGGCCCACATTTGTAAGAGCCAAACCTCTTAACACCTTGGCCCACTAACACTGGTATGAAACATGTCTGCTACATATTCTACTTCACTCACTATGGCTTAGCAAGCCAGGCACAATCCTTCTAGAAAGTCTTTTCCTAACTCCTAACTCGGCAGGAAACCTGTTTCTTCTGGGCACCAGGATCATTGGCTCATTCTAGATTTTACTCGATTATCACTTTCATGATGAGCCTAGTCATGACTGGCTTAATGAACATCATCTCTCCTCATTGTCACTTCATGCTTCTGATTCATTCACAGATGATTTTCTCTAAATCACGAACACCTTCTAACACGCTCTATTGCTTAGACTGTGCTTCTTGTCTCCCCCTACACTCTAAGATCAATAGCTCTGTTCTCCTCAGTTTCTCTATATTATGATCACCATGAATTTGCTGAGAAGATAAATATTTGTGAATTTTGTATATATTTCTTTTCATGGCCTTGGGGTCCTTTGTAATATTCATTTAAACACTTTTCTTGTGTTAATTTGTTTGCATCAAGTGTTGTACTGAGGCCAATTCTTATACAGCTCATATTTTCTCAGGGTACTTAGCTCACACTTTTCATTAGCTCCACAGCTCCTGTCATAGAAGGTCTGACTTCTTGGCATGGTATACTGTTCACATCCAGAATCCATGTTTTCTATGAAATTTTAGTCACAATTCTCTTACAGTATCTCCAAATATCTCTACTTCTGATATTTTACCTAGTTCTTGGCATTTTCATTGTTGGTCCTGAAATATCTCATATGCCCTTAAGACCTAGGTGAAAGGCTATTGTCCAATGAGCTGGTGGTAAGTATTTCATACCACCAAAGTGCCATTGTCCTTCCCAGCATAAAGTAATACTCTTTAGAAAAGAGCAAATCACAACCTTATTCATCATAATGATACATTTCCAATATTATAATCACCCTGTAAAGTCCAGTTATAGTCTAATAAGCAATCCAGTGTCCAACTCATATACTTAAAAAGTACTAGCCCAATGTTTACAAAATACATTCACTCTGGAAATAGTATTTTATTTATTGTTTAAGACAACATTTTCTTTTATGAGGTAATTTAACATCTAAACTGTTTTTGATCCTTACCAAATTTTACAGTATACACTATTGATGAGAATTTTAAGAATTATTACCAATAATTAAATTTTCTTTCAAGCAGATACCAAATACATTAGAAAAAACTCTGAAACAGTAGTAGTCATATAAAACAAAAAAGATTTCCAGTATTTTTTAAGACAGAGAACATTGGATATAAAATATTGCAACAAATATAATATCAAATAAATAAATAAACCTAAATTCAATAAAGAATTTCATCCATAGAAGTTAAATTATGTCTTAATGCTAAACTTATTTTCAGGGCAAAAGTTCATATTTTAACTTTTGACCTATGTAAAAATAAAGACAATATAATTTAATACGAGAAATAAAAAGTTTTAAAATAAAGATTAATCTCAGGTTATAAGACTCAATTACCAAATCAGGTTAATTGAAGAACTAATTCCGTCAATTAATCAGAAATTCTTCAACAGAAGACATGAATAAAGGAAACAAAGAGAAGGCAACCACAGTCTCCTTAATCCCATGGCTGCATTTAAACTCTAACTCAGAGAATGTTAATATTAGAACAGTCTACTTCACAATCACTCAGGGGCAGGAAAAGTGAGCTGACATTTGTTAAACTACTTAGAGGAATATTTGAAATATCATTAAGAACTGGCATAAAGCCAGACACTGAAGGGAAGCAGGCAGGGTGCACAACTTCAAACAGAAGAGAATAGCCAGGTTATGTGATACGTGTGATGTCAGTATTCTTGTTTTTTGCTAAGTTCCAGATATTGAAAAGGTTCTATAAACACCCAGGGAACAACAGACTCAGTTACACGGCTGTATGGGCTTATAAAATGGAAACCATGCCAAACGTTCTATATGTTTGTGGAAAGAGGAAGCTGGTAGCCTTGTAAAATATAGCCTATGTCCCAGTGAAGGGATTCTTTGAGCATTTAGTGCAGCACCTCGGAACAGTCAACATTCAAACCTGCTGCATATTTGCCTGTCCAGAACACTATCACAGCATCTGGCAGGCTGGCTGAGCAAGGCCCAGGAAGGAGTTGATAAATGGGAACATGTCCAGTCCTGAGGAAGTGGCTAGTCAGGGGGCTACAGGAGTTTTGGCATGGGGTCAAGTTTTATTTTCCATCTTTATTAATCATCTCCAGGGGGGAATAAATTGCCTGCTAATGAAATTTGCAGATAGTACTAAATTTTGAGGTGTTGCCAACACAGTTAACAAAAGGGATATAAATATAAATAGACTTAAGCATGCTATTTATCATTTATTTGGATTTAATCAAAACTGTTCCCAAGATACATTTATAAAATATTCCCACAGATTAAATTTGGAGGATGATGCTCCATCACACAGCCAGAGGAGCAGGTTGGGGTGGGTTACCATCTTTGCTCTGTTAGGTTAAAGAGAAACAATATCTTTAGCAAAAGGACTGCTGTTACCATGTCCTCTTTTTTTTCTTTTTGTTCTTTTCTTTTCTTTTCTTTTCTTTCTTTTCTTGAAAATATATATTTTTTCATACACACATTGTAATTATGGTTCCCTTCCCCCATCTTTGTCCAGATCCTCTTAACCTATCCACTATCCACTCATTCACACTTTTTCTTTCTCATTTTAAAACTATTTCGATATGTACCCCATTTTTAAATTAGGTTATTTGTTTTCTTCATGTCTAATGTTTTGAGTTCTTTATGTATTTTAGATATTAACCTTCTTACAGTTATATAATTAGTAAAATACTTTTCCCATTCTGTTGGCTGGTACTTGTATGAATGATGGTGTCCTTTGTCATACAGAACCTTATTAGTTTTGTGAGGTCCCATTTATAAATTGTTCTTACTTGCACTGACAGTGTTTTCTTCAAGAAGAGTTGCAAAGGTCTGTGCTAGATTGATTCCCATGAAAGAAGCAAGGAAAGATGACGTGGGCATAAACCACTATCCCTAACCCAGAAGTTATTTCTGATTAACAACCATTCACAAATGAATAATTAAATTTTTTCAGTAGTGTCTCAATGAAAACACAAACCACTCTTAAAGCCAGGCCCCAGAACCTTCTGTAGACAGTTAACACAGAACCAGTTCAATGGCATTTTTGAAGGTTTATTGAAGGCTTATTTGATTTCACTTTTTGTCTCATGATGCTTTGTCTGGGCTTCCCTCCTTCCTTTTTTTTTTTTTTTTTTTTTTTTTTTTTTTTTTTTTTTTTTTTTT
>JANHMN010000006.1:77551807-77594981 GCA_030674055.1 Rhabdomys pumilio | reverse complement strand
TTGTTGTTGTTGTTTTTGTGGGTTTTTTTGTTTTTTTTGTTTGTTTGTTTGTTTTGTTTTGTTTCTGCTTTTGTTTTTCGAGACAGGGTTTCTCTGTGTACCCCTGGCTGTCCTGGAACTCACTCTGTAGACCAGGCTGGCCTCAAACTCAGAAATCTGCCTGCCTCTGCCTCCCAAGTGCTGGGATTAAAGGTGTGTGCCACCACCGCCCGGCCTTCCTTTTCTTTTATCTTTTCTTACCCTACAGCACTTTTGTGCTTTATCATATAATTTCTGACTTTGTTTTTTAGGGGGTGACTGGGCATAGCAGTGTGTGTGTCTCCGCCTTGAAATGTGCTTCTTGTATATTATTTTTACTCTGTTTTATATTTGTTTTTATTTCATCATATTTTTCTTGTCCTCCTTTCTCCTCCTCCTCTTTCTCCCTGTCTCTCCTCTCCAAGAAAAGATATAAAATTGTGGGCCTGAAAGATGAGGAGAATATTGGCAGAATTGGAGGAGAAAAAAAATATAATCAGTATATATTGTTTAAAATCAATTTTCAGAAAAAAGTAACTAAATAAAAAGAAAAAAGAAAAAAATATTTCACAACTAAATCAGAAAGAAAATAAGAAAGAAGGAAAGAAAGAAAGAAAGAAAGAAAGAAGCCAAATACAATTTTAATATCAATAAGATGAGATAAAACAAATTCAAAGAGACTAGAATAGGGCAAACCATAGCAACAGAAAAAAAGGAAGCAAAGAAAAAGCCCTCAAAAAACACATTTAGATACAGAGCCACACATATTAGCACACGCAGACATTCCATAAAAAACACGAAACTGAAAACTATAGTATATGCTCAAAGCACCTGTAACATAAAAGCATACAAACATAAAACCTCATCAAGGCATTATGAAACAAAGAAAGTCCAAAAGTATCATTGAGTTTGTCCACTTATTGCTGAGCATGGGGCCTACCCCTAAGAGTGGTTTGTATACCTAGGGAGATTCCATTGAAGAAAATTAATTTTTTATTTGTGAGCAGTTATCACTGCTTGGAGTTATATAGCTTCTGGGTTAGAGATAGAGGCTTATGTTCACTTTCTTTGTAAGCACTGGGACCCCATATGGTAGAGACCCATGTAGGTTCTGTGCATGTTGCTACAGTCTCTGAGAGTTCACATGTGTTGTGTTTAGAGGGTCTTGTCTCCTTGGTGTCCTTCATCTGGTTTTTACTATCTTCTTGCCTTCTGCAGGCTCTCCTGGGCCCTGAGGGAAGGATTTGATGGAGATATCCCAAGTTTGACTGCGTGATTCAAGGTCTCACTTTTTGCACAATGTCTAGTGGTAGGTCTGTTTTTGTTCCCATCTGTTGCAGGAGGAAGCTTCTCTAATGATGGATTAGCAAGGCACTGATCCAAGAGCATAGAAGAATGTCATTAGGATATATTTTCTTGCTACATTCCTTTAGTAGAACAGTAGCATTTGGTTTCCACCTAGGTCCGTGGCCCATTTAATTTCAGATTCGTGGCCACCCAATGTCAAGTTAGGACTTTTTCTCTCCAATTACTTGGCAATTTCATGTAGATAGCCTTTGTATGTGCATATGTTTTAGGAAGCTTCTACTTAGTTAGTTTTCAGTATGGTCTGCCTCTCTGTATTCTCATCCTCTCCCTCCTCTTTTCCTTCTTTTTCCCCTTTTCCCTCTTCCCCATTTGATCTCCTGTTCTAACCCCCTCAGACTCCATGTATCCATGTATCCATGGTTGATCTAGTTTTCCTTTCTTAGGAAAAATAAGATAAGCATTTAGAAAATGAGTTTCCAAGCCATTAGAACGCCCCTGTTCTAAGAACTGATTAGAAACACAGGAAACAAAGACAGCAAATAAATATCACCTGTGTCATTTTGTAATGCTGTCTATGACCTGGACACATGGATTACTCTGATGCCCTCTACTTTTGTTGTTGATGTTGTTTTCATTTACTTTTCTACTCATCTCCCTTAAAAATATCAAGTCAGGATGTAAGGAGAGTCACTGATTACTTCTTATTTTTGTTTCTCAGCCAGGACTAATGAATTCATCATTATGCATGAGATATATGAGGGAAAATGCCAGGTTTTTGAAACTGTTTTCTTCAATTTTGGAGATGAAAATTATATCATTTCTCCTTCTCTTCCATAAACTATTTCTTTGTCTCTTTGAAATGTTTGCTCTGTTATTATTATTATTATTATTATTATTATTATTATTATTATTATTAAAAGGAGGGGAACAACCCACTGTCCTATGCTGCCTATAAATATAACAATGACCAGTAAGGGCCCAAACCCCTATGGTTACCATAGCGGCATTTACAAAATAACTCTAATTGTACATGTCAGCTTTTGATGTCAGATAATTTAGTTGCCTGAGATTTTAATAATCATTCTTATATTTATGAACACTCTATTTTGTCATTGGTGATTTAAATGTGAGTGTTTTAAAAACTCTACCCCAAGGTGGTGGTGTTGCTTTTGAAGGTGGTGGAATTTCAAATGGATCTGCCTAGTTGAAAAACTTACATCACTTTGGAGGGTATTGTTCCTGCCTATTTCCTGCCCTTCTTTCTTTTCATGTTTAAAAGAAGGTAACCATCTCTAACCTGTCTTATACCCTGTCTTCTACACCATGACTCTGTTTTCTGCTTTTCTACAGACCTACCATTTCAGCTAAAACTTTAGAAACCATGTGTTTCACAACGTTTGTTTAGGTCAAAAATTTTGTAGTATCAAAGAAAATTCGGACTAACATATCACTATAACCATTGTATACTTGAAATCCATGAATTCAACATTTTGGTTTCCCAATTATTTTATTTTATTTTTCAATTTTTTCATAATGGCTAGTAAACACTCACTTCCAGTCATTCAATGCATCTTATTATTAAAAATAATTCTATCAGAGCTGGAATGTAATGCAATGGTAGAGTGTTTGACTAGAATACACAAAATCCAAAGTTCCATCTTTCAGCTCTGAAAAGTCAAAAGCCAGAAAGAAAATAATAAATAACTGTTTTCACATTCTAACTCACCACACTATGTCTCTACCACCTCCATTTCTGGTTCCTCAAGTCTGAAATGATTTGGTCCCACTTGATCTTCAGTCTGCTGACCATACTTCTCATTAGCATGACCCATTCTACTTTCCAGTGTGTAACTTAAACCTAATTATCTGCCACTATATATGTTATGTGTGTCCAACACAATGTTTAACTCACATAGCTTCATCTCCATCTTTTTCTATTTATAAAGCCCTAACCTGAGTTTATCTCACTGTAACACTACAGGGCAGGGTGGGTAGTACCTGGATAATAGGAATTGACACAGTTATAGCTATATGAAGAGGCCCTCAGAACTCTTCAGAAATCCTCCCATGATTCATGACTCAATCCACTTTCCACTTAGAAGAAGGGTCAAAAAAAAAAATCTTCCTTCCATTTCTTAAACTTTTGTACTTATTTTTTTTCAGGAATCTCATATTTCAGATGGTCTTTTAGAGTTTTATTTCTTAAAAGAAATTACAATCAATTAGAAAATATTCTTTCCATTAAACCAGCTTCAGTCATTCCTTAAAACAAGTGCTCTCTTCTACAACAGAGATGAGTTGATTTTTAATTTAAATCCTCCCTTGTGTGGCAGGTCAAGACTTCACTTTACATAAACTTGGATTTGACAATTGTTCATTTTCACTTTTCTTCTTCTTTATGGTCATTGTTATCTGGAAACAATCAAATAACCTAAACCCAAAACAAAGCTTAGCAGAATATTCCCCTTAATCTTAGTCTGTCTGTGTAATGGTCTGAAATGCTTCTCCATAGAATTAAAGTGCAGAAGTGGTAAGCTTTTCTGAATGTACTTGGAGATAGGATTCTATGAAGTCTGATGTCTTTTTCTAAGAGAGTGGTGCCTGGGCTCCCTTCCTTCAGCAGGTCTAAGGGCTGGTACTAACTTCATAAGGAAAAAACTCTGTAGCAAGTAACACTGAAGTCACTTTGACCCTTGACTTGGTTCTACCCCTGCCTAACTGTGCAGTAGTGAATTCAGTATAAGTCACCAGCTTGTGCCATTCTGTTTTGGTGGCTGGAGCTGAATATAATTACCATTTCACTTCTGTGTTTGCCACCATAATAAATCACTTACATGTGTTGTTGTTATTGTTGTTTATGTTTTTATTGTTTATTGTTGTTTATTATTGTTTATGTTTTTTAAAAAATTTTCATACATTTCTCTTGCATACACATTAGTTGATCCCTTAATCCACTGTGTTCTAAAAACGTTATTTGTCAAAGTCATCATGGAATGCAGTATTTTTATATTCAACTGCAATCTCAGCCTTTACACTACTAGTTTCTTAGTATTATTTGAAATTATAATTTAATCTCTCCTCAGTAGGACATATCATTTTTGATTATCTGATATTTTCCTCTTTGATTTTTTCTTTCTTTCTTTCTTTCTTTTTTTCTTTCTTTCTTTCTTTCTTTTTTCTCTAACCATTCAGTATTTTGCTGTGTTTTTCAATTCTATAATTACCTGGGGCTTATTTACCAATCACTTCTGCCTTTTTCTAAAGCTCTCCTTAAATGGTTTCATTTGCCATGTCTTTAAATAACGGGCAAGTGTTAAAGATTGCCTTTAAAATATTTCTCCAAGCATGCTTTACTGGAAAGAGTTCCAATATCAGTAAATGCAGTACTATTTACATAAATTTTCAGTCCTCATTTCTTTATTTCCTCATTCATGCTTTTAATCTTTTGGCAAGCACCATTAACTATATACTCTAATTACACATTCACATTCTAAAAGTTAATTTAACATAAATTTTCACTTTTGGAAGTGCTGTGGAAAGAAAAATATATATGTATAAAATTTCCCTAGATTCTATGAATGTTAATATCATGTGACATATAATTTTATCTCTCTATATATAGATATGCAAGATGATTTTTTTCTACATGATTAAAATAAGTTGATGACAAACTGTGATTCTATGTCTGGTTATTTCAGTATATATTTCATATGAAAATACCCTTTGTGCCTGGTCCGTTCTGCTGGGACAGAATCCTAGCTAGTCTGCTCCCAGGAAGATGTTTCCTGAGGCATCCTAGAAGATCAGCTGCACTCAGAGCATTTTGTAAGAACCCTCCCGAAGTCCCACAGCTGCCACTGGGAGCCTAGTGGACTCAGGGACCAATACCCCCCCCCAAAACTCCCGCCCCCCTGAATACCACTCCTCTTCTGACCCGTTCTTTCTGCTAGGACAGACTGCTATCTAGTCTGCAACCTAGAAGACACCATATTCTGAGGCTTCCCAGAAGATCACTCAGGGATAACTTGGGCAACTGACACCACAGTCTGAAGACCTCCTGGGGGCTCTTTGGCATGCAGAGCAACTGAACCAACAGACTGAAAGCCTTCCTGGAGTTCTGCTGCAAACCAGAAACAGAAACCACAGTCCATAAACAACCCCCCCCACCTTCCCAGAACAGCTTCACATAGGACAACAACTTGACTGCTCCTCTGAATACCCAACAATCCGAAGGCCTCCCAGGAGTTCTACTGCAGTCAGGGCAACAAATCAGCAGCTTCTCTGCCCCTCTGAAGACCTCTTTCCATTTGGATGGCCCCACAGGAGGTCTGCTACAGTCAGGGCCTCAGGCCTACCAGGAAACCTAAAGCAACACAGGGACAAAAGAGGCAGATTTCAGACAGAGTCACCCAGACCAGCAAACACCAGGGATAACCAGATATCAAGAGGCAAGTGCAAGATCATAATTAAAAGAAGTCAATATATGTGGTCATCATCAGAACCCAGTTCTCCCACCACAGCAAGCCCTGAATACACCAACACACCTGAAAATCAGGAAGCTGATCTAAAATTCTATTTCATGAAGATAATAGAATCCTTTAAGGGGGATATAAATAAATCACTGAAGGAAATACAGAAAAACACAGGAAAGTAGGTAGAAGCCCTTAAAGAGAAAACAAATAAATCCCTTAAAGAAATACAGGAAAGAAAATACAACCAAACAGGTGAAGAAATTGCATAAAGTGATCCAAGACCTAAAACTGGAAGTAGAAACAATAATGAAAACACAAATGGAGGCAACTCTAGAAATGGAAAACTTAGGAAAGAGGTCAAGAAGTATGTATGTAAGTATCAGCAACAGAATACAAGAGATAGAAGAGAGAATCTCAGGTGTAGAAGATACCATAGAAGAGATTGACACAATGTCAAAGAAAATTCAAAACATAAAACACTCCTAACCCAAAGCATACAGGAAATTTAGAACCCAATAAAAAGACCAAATCTAAGAATAATTGGAATAGAGGAAAACAACGATTCCTAGCTTAAAGGATCTGAAAATCTCTTCAACAAAATTATAGAAGAAAACTTCCCCAACCTAAAGAAAGAGACAGCCATAAAGGTACAAAAAGCCTATAGAACACCAAATAAGTGGGACAAGAAAAGAAAATCCTCTTGTCATATAATAATCAAAACACTAAGCACACAAAACAAAGAAAGAATATTAAAAGCTGCAAGGAAAAAGGGCCAAGCAACGTATAAATATAGACCTGTGAGAATTACACTAGACTTCTCAATAGACTATGAAAGCCAGAAGAGCCTGGTCAGTGGTTATGCAGACTCTAAGAGAACACGTGCCAGCCCAGGCTACTATACCCAGCAAAACTCTCAATCAACATAGATGGAGAAAACCAAAATATTCCAGGAAAAAACAAAAAACAAATTCAAACTGCATCTATCTACCAATTCAGCCCTGCAGAGCATCCTAGAAGGAAAAATCCAACACAAGGAAGGTACCTATACCAAATAAAAGACAAGATATTAAGCATCTCACAGCATGGCCAAAAGGAGAGAACCACAAGTACATAAATCCATCTACAAAAACAAATATAACAGGAACGAATAGTAATCTGTCTTTAATATCTCTCAATATTAATGGACTCAACTCACCTATAAAAAGACATAAGCTAACAGACTGGATATGTATACAAGATCAAGCATTTTGCTGCATACAAAAAACACATATCAAGAGCAAAGACAGACACTATCTCAGAGAAAAGGAGGGAAAAGGTCTTTCAAGCAAACGGTTCCAAGAAACAAACTGGAGTTGACATCCTAATATGCAATAAAAATAGACTTTTAACCCAAAGTTATCAAGCAGGACAAGGAAGTACACTTCATAGTCATCAAACGGAAAATCCACCAAGAGAAAGTCTCAACTCTGAACATCTATGCCCCAATGCAAGGGTACCCACATTCATAAAATAAACTTTACTAAAACTCAAAACACACATTGAGCCCTACACAATAATAGTAGGAGTCTTCAATATCCCACTTTAACCAATCGACAGATCATTGAAACAGAAACTAAACAGAGACACAGTGAAAATAATAAAGGTTTTGAACCAAACAGATTTAACAGATATCTACAGAACATCTCACATCATCATCATCAACAACAACAACAACAACAACAACAGAATACACCTTCTTCTCAGCACCTCCTGGTACTTTCTCCAAAATTGACTACATATTTGGTCATAAAACAACCCTCAATCAATACAAGAAGATTGAAATAATCCCACACATCTTATTAGATCACCATGGCCTAAGGCTGTTCTTTAACGACAGCAAAAACAAGAGAAAGCCCACCTACAGGTGGAAACCAAACCACTCTCTACTCAATGACAACTTGGTTAGAGAAAAAAAAATTAAAAATTTAAAGACTTCCTGGAGTTCAATGAAAATGATGACACATCATATCCAAATTTATGGGACACAATGAAAGCAGTGCTAAGAGGAAAATTCATAGCACTAAGAGCCCTGGCAAAGAAACTGGAGAGATCTTCCACCCACAACTTAACAGCACACCTGAGAGCTCTAGAACAGAAAGAAGCAAACTCACCCAAAGGGAGAAGATTGCAGGAAATAGTCAAACTCTTAGGCGGAAACCAAACAAATAGAAACAAAGAGAATAATACAAAGAATCAACAAAACCAAAAGCTGGTTGTTTAAGAGAATCAACAAGGTAGACTTCTAGCCAAAGTAACTAAAGGGCCCAGAGGCAGTATCCAAATTAACGAAATCAGAGATGAAAAAGACCTAACAACAGAAAGAGAAGAAATTAAAAAAATCATCAGATCTACTACAAAAGCAAATACTCAACAAAACTGGAAAACCTATATGAAATGTATGGTTTTCGAGACAGATACCACATACCAAAATTAAATCAAGAGCAGGTAATCTATTTAAACAAGCCCAAATCCCATAAGGAAATAGAAGTCATTAAAAAACTCCCCCCACCCCCCAAAAAGCCCAGGGTCAGATGGATTTAGTGCAGAATTCTACCAGACCTTCAAGGAAGACCTGATACCAATATTTCTCAAATTATTGCATAAAATAGAAACAGAAAGAACACTACCTAATTCATTCTACGAAGCCAAAGTTACACATCAAAACTATCAATCACCACAATCAAGTAGGCTTCAACTCAGTGATGCAAGGTTGGTTCAATATATGAAAATCTATTAATGTAATCCATTATGTAAACACTCAAAAAATTACATGATCATATCCTTAGGTGCAGAAAAATCATTTGACAAAATACAACACTCCTTCTTGTTAAAAGTATTGGAGAGATCAGGAATTCAAGGCCCATAGTAAAAGCAATTTACTGGAAACCAACAGCCAATATCAAATTAAATGGAGAGATACTTGAAGCAATCCCACTAAAATCGGGGACAAGGATGCTCACTCTCCCCATATCTATTCAATATAGTACTCAAAGTTCTAGCTAGAACTGTAGGATTTTAAAGATCCAAAACCATGGGACAGGACATGCTCCCCCAGAGATACTCACAGACAGGACTGGCTGCAATCGCATGCTGTCTATTGATGAACTGATGAATTGATAGTGGCCGGTGTACCACTCACAGGTGAGAAGGAACCCCGAACTGAGGCAAAGGGTGGTTTATATACAGAGTTTACAAGGACAGCTAATTACTTCTTGGACAATATTAAAAAAAAAAAAAGTTTTCAAACAGCTGTTTCCAAGCCTGGTTTTTGTTCCCAGGCTCTGTTTCTAAGTAACTCAAATTGACACCTTTATCTTTATAATCCGGGAGAATTCTTTTAAGTGACTTCTGTTTATCCAGGTGTATTGTATTAAGGGCTCATCTCTCTTATCTTGGGCCCTTTCCTCTGGAATGTTTGTTCCAGCCTTTGAAATGTGCTTCTCCTGGGATGTGTTCCTGGGGGAAGTTAATGTTTAAATGTTTAAAAGTTAAATTGAGTTCAAAACTGAAATAGGTGATTTTTTATTAATTTTAAGTTTCTACAGAACAATAAGACAAAAAAAAAAAGAGAGATCAAGGAGGTACAAATTGGAGATGAATAAATAAAGATATCACTATTTGCAGATGATATGATAGTATATATACGTGACCCCAAAATTCTACCAGAGAACTTCTCCAGCTGATAAACAACTTTAGCAAAGTGGCTAGATATAAAGTTAACTCAAATAAATCAGTAGCCTTCCTTTATATAAATGATAAACGGTCTGAGAAAAAATTAGGGGAATGACTTTTACAATAGCCACAAATAATATAATAAATCTTGGTGTAACTCTAACCAAACAAGTGAAGGATCTGTATGACAATAACTTCAAGTCTCAAGAAAGAAATCAAAGTTCTCAGAAAATAGAAAGATCTCCTATGCTCAGGTATTGGCAAAATTAACATAGTAAAAACAGCCATCCTGTTAAAGGCAATCTACAGATTCTCTGCAATCCCCATCAAAATCCCAACACAATTCTTTCACCAGCTGATCTTAACTAGGGTGAATTATTCTGCATTATGTAGGCACACTCAATCTAACTGGAAGTGCTATTATAAATACAAAAGACATGGGAGAATGCTATATAAGAATGCTCCTCTGTTAGCTTTGAAGAAAGATAGAGAACCCTGCAAGCTAAGGCCTGTTGGTTCCCTGTGCAATACAGAAAGGGTAAAAAGACTCTTAGTCACATCCTAGAGAAAGAAGCCCAGCTTTCTTGATATTTCTTTAGTAGAGAAGCATACTTGTGAAATCACCAACATGTAAGAGCTTAAGATTAAAAGAAAATCCTATGGTGTTAGGTAATAAAGATTGTTGTAAATTCTTACAACAGCAACTGGAAAATATTTCTATCCTAAATAAGAAACATCTAGTAATTTTTATATTTTGTAAGATGATTTTCTGATGTAAACCAATACTGATATTCTATTTATAAACTGAAAGCTGACTACACTAGGGAGAATCATATGGGATAATTAAGATTATATATAATATAATTAAATACATGTATATATACTTATGTATATGTATTATATACATTATATACATGTATTTTAGTTGAATATGTATATATATATATATATATATATATATATACACACACACACACAAATATTTATATGATTGTATTATACAGCATCTACAGAGAATCTTTCTATATAAACAGAGTGTTCCATCTGGAAAATTATATAATCTTTAATTTAATTGTTATTTTTCTACATAATAGTTTTTCATTATGAATATGTAAAATACTTTAATTTTATTCAGGATATTTTGGGCTGTTTTATTAACTTTGCTTATTTTGTTATCTTTCAGAATAAGAAAAGAATGCTTACTTTTAATATTTAATCAGAAAGAGAGAAGAGTGATTTAATTGAATATTTTAGTTTTGTTTTCAAAGAAAATGAATATGCAAAATAAATATTATCAAGAAATGTCAGGACTTTTGTGATTAATACAAGTTTGGTAGAATTTCATAAAACAGGCCCTTAGGAAAATCCATGATCTTGCTTTTTTCTTCATACAGTTCTTCTCTGGGGCTAGTTTGGGAAAGATATAGTGAGCAGTTTGTCTTGACTGTTCATCTGAAATGATCAGTTGTTAACATGAAGATCTGACTCTCCCTGTAGGTATTTAGTTGGAGGAGATAAGTCAGGCTTTTAAGTTGTCTTCTGACTTTACACATGTGCTATGGCATGTGAGTATACATGCATATTCACACTGATTGATTACAACTCAAAATTTAAAATTAAAAAAGCAATATTCCAAGTAAAACTATATCATCCTCTTTCTTAGCTGAAAGTTTTATAAACCCTGGAGAACAGGGTCCTGGAAAGCAGATACTAAACACTGAATTATCTTCACACAATTCCCAAGTTGAAAGAAAAGAGCCAAACCTAAAATTGCCAGTAAACTAGAATTGAAGAATTGGAAGTGAAGGGAAAACAAACTGTCCCGTTCAGCGGGCAAAGTTATTACAGGGTCCCTGAGTAGCCACCACCTGAAAGAGACACGGGTGGGAGAGAGAAACGAGACCAAGCGGCAAAGAACGACAGAGTCAGTCTAGCTGATGTCAAGGTCTCATTTACTAGAGGCAAGGCTTGCAGTATAAGCAAAATTAAAACAGGGAAGTAAAAACACCCATCCCATCCCAGTGTCCTTAGTCTGGTTATCTATGGCTCGAGCCTGTTGCTTATCTTCATTGTCAGAACGTTCACACTCTGAGGAACAGTTCTGAGGTCAGGCTGTGACATTGCTGGAACTGTGAAGGTTGAGCCTTTTCTGGAAAGCCTCTGTCCTTTGGCTGACCCCGGCAGCCTAGGGGCCTCTGGTCCCCAACAACAAACAAGCATACAAACAAACAAACAATTAAAAACGTTGTAGGTGTAAACTGATAACCTCCTAGAGCCTGTAAAACAGCTTTGCCTGGAGGTAATGAGACCCATACACACTGGTGAGGATGTCTGACCTTTTCTCAATAGATTTATAGACTTGAATGCATGCCTCATTCTGTACCTTGGACTACACACATTTCTCATGTTGTTCCTCCTCCTCTTCCTCCTCCTCCTTCTCCTTTTCCTCTTCCTCTTCCTCTTCCTTCTTCTACTCTTTCTCCTCTACCTTCTTTTCCCCCTCCCCTTTTTTTTCCTCCTCCCCCTCCTTCATCTTCATGATTTTATTCTTCTGAGTTGGGATTTAGGTCAAGGAATTTGACTAATGAGAATTAAGAAATAATGTTCATCATTTATTCACAAAACCTTGACTAGTGTTACTCATTTCTAGACAGCATCATAAATCTTCATGTTCTTGTTCACTGAAGCTGATTCGTTCTTAGAACTCTGCATGATGGAACCATGAAGAAAAACCTGTAATCTGGAAATAAGAATTTCCAGGGGTTCTCAACTGACATTCATTCTAAAGCCAAGAAAAAGCCAGGTTAAAAACTAAGTGTTCTAGTCAAGAGAGAAGGCAGAGGTTCTGGCTAATCAACAAGGATGGACTGGGTATTAAGACTATCTTGTACCTCACTGGTACAAATAGGAATAATTGTGCTCTAATTGTATTCTGAGAGAAAAGCTTTATTTTAACAGGAAGGGTAATATGTAGGAGGAGCTAAGGGGAAAGGAGCACTGAGAGGAAAAGATGGAGTAAGGAGAGGAGAAGATGAAGTAGATGAGAAGCTCGGTAATGAGAGAGAAAAAGAGAGAGAAAAAGAGAGGGGGCATGGAGGCAGAAGTTCATGTGTCTCCACTAGTCAAAGATAGCTTACATAGCTAGATTGGGTATTAGGTTACACTTCTAATTGAGCATTACCATACTTACAAAGCCCTTGATTAACATTTAAAAAATTGTATAAAAGCCAAATGGAAAAGTGGGGGGCACGGGATAGGGGCTTTCTAGGGAAGGGAAATGGGGAAAGGGATTGGCATCTGAAATGTAAATAAAATATCCAATAAAAAAAAAAGAAGAAGAAAAATTTGCATCTATGTTCAAAGAGAAAAAAAAAAAGAATTTCCAGAATAAGTCCATTTCCAGTCTTTAGTGAAAATAATTTTAAAAACAGATTACGTGCTCTTTGTGAGTAATAATGGAATTTTATTGAGAAAAACACTTAAGACTTTATGGATGATCCTCACATGAAGAGTTTGTTATAAATTCACTTGCAGAACAGAGCACTCAGTAGACTTCCTAAATATGGACCACTTGATGTTCTTTCTATGGGTGGATACTGCTTATCACTCATCGGATATTACCCTCCTTTCAGTCCTGTTTTTCTGGATGATTCTATGTATATGTCTGCTTTTCCTCTGCAGTTTGGAAGCTCTTTGAAGTTATTAAGTATGTACTTGATATCTCTAACCTCCATCTTCTCAAAACCCCAGTGGAGTTATGACTAACTTCCTTCTTACTTTTTATTTAATTCTGTATTTAACTAAGTCCATGTATAAAGCCACAAAAGTGGTAGTTGAACAAAATTTCAAGGTAGAGATGTTAAAATAAAAACAGTCCTTTCATCATTTGCTGCCACAGTAGACACAGTTTATCTATGTATTAATTTTTTTACCCTGTTACTACGCTACCAATTGAAACCATATCTTATAACAGCTAAGGATAAGAAAAAGATAAGGAGAAGCAAGTTTTTCTTCGTCAAGTACAATGAGCATATTAGAAGATCTTGGGTGTGAAAACAGAGACATCAGACACAAGAAGGCAGATAACACATCTGATTCTACAGTTAAACAAACCTAATTATAGGTAACATAGTTTATATCGTAAAAGTATTTTAAGATCCCATTGTGAGGTTTCTACCCACCTTAAATCATTCATGTTCTTGAATGAAAGACACATACAACATTTATATTTTTAAATATACCTTAGGCAGCACAGTAAATGGGCAGCTGCCTTCCCCCTGGGTTGTTAGAATGTACCATCAATAACCCCAAACCATCACTCAATATTTATTATATCCCTTAGTGGTTTTTCCTCCCTTCTGCACCTTCCTCCTCCTCATTCTCCCAAGCTAAGAAACCTCAACCCCAACTATTAGCTATTGGCATCTTTATTCAACAATCAGAATTAACTTGGGGGCAGAGTCTCAGGGGCTACATGTAGACTCTTCTTCAGGTAAAACAGTTTTGGGGGTCCCCAAATTAGCATTAGAATACAAGCAATGTCAGGTCAACCCACTACAATTTGGCTATGTTTTATAAGAAATGATCTTTTCTACATAAGATGCAGTGTCTCTCTCTTGGCAAAGACATAGCACCTGTGTTGGAGATATTAGATAATACATAGACACTCAGCAAGTGGTGGTGGTGTCCCTATATATTAAAACACCAAATGCTTTCTTAAAATATGTAATTATCAGTGTCTTCTGTTTCTATAATGCTTACTTTTTGGAAATAAATAATAAACACTATTGGCTTAATGTGGCCTTTTTATATACATTAATTTTATACACATTAGTTATATCTGCTGTTTATCAAATGTTGCCTAGCAGACAAATTATCACTCATTTCCTCAGATGCCAGGCAAACATGCCTGAGGAAATTAAAGACTGTCCTCTTGAATTTAAATTAAAGACTAAACGAAATCTGGCCTGAAGAATAGTAGGACGTCTTTGTTGTTGCACAGTCAAACAAAACTGTTTTTGAAATGGTTTCCATTGCTCATTAACCAGTGTCCAGCCATATCCTTGAGCATGGATACAGGAATGAATAAAATGCCCACTAAGAGTTGTAGCTGATATTCTCTTTGGGTTCCTGTGGAGTATTCGAGTGTTAAATAAAGAACAGACAACATTCTAGAAAAGTGCACAGTATCACTTATCTTAAAAGTTATTAATTATTCTCCTTTATTCCATATTCCAAGAAGAACAAAACCAAATATTATACTGAAATAAATATAGCAGGATTGGATAATATGTGTAATATAAAGAGTCAGGTCTCTAACGTTGATTGATGAAAAGAGCCTAGAAAAATGTTTAGCTTGAGTTTACTACATAATCTATAAGCCTTATGTTCCATATTTTCTGCTTAAAAGGGCTTAGTTTAAAATTCTGGCTTAAGTACCTAAACAGTGGAGGAAATTCAAACAGCTAATCCTGTTTTAGTGCCTTTCTTGACAGTTATCAGGAGACTCTGGGCAGGCCTGGGCTCCTTCGTGGTTGGCAGTGTACCTTTGGGCTTTCTGTTGCAATATTTCGACTCAGACATCAATGAAGAACGTCAACTGACTTGATATGCTGTACTTCCAGGCTCAGAGCTAGTACTCCAGCACTCGGGTACAGAAACTCACAAGTACATCGTTTGGGGCTCAGATTCTGTATGCAGAATCCTTCAAAGTAATAACAGAAGTAGATTTTCTCTTAAAGACACCTGGCTATGTAGACAGCCTGATAATATTTATAACAATAGCAGTTCATGGTATGATTTGTCTCTGTCATTACAGTGATTTAATTCTCATAAACCACATTCTACAGATGAATACACAAGGATTTAGGAAAGGTTACATAAGTAAGTCAAATTAAACAGCAACTCAATAAAAGAGAGGAATTCAGACATGCACTGACTGTTACCCTCACACTGGAAAGAAGCTGTGGTAAGCTGTAAGAAATCTGTCTCTAAAAGACTGAAGCTGACCAGTTTATGGGAACTGCTTGATTCTGCATCACTTTCTGTTCCATCTAGTCTACCTAAATAATTAATACTAAATAATATTAAAGACAAAATATCAAATAAATACTGAAATACTAAATACTATAAATGCTAAATACTAAAACATTAAATACTATAAGTACTAAATACTAAGTACTGAATACTAAATACTAAATAAATACTAAATACTAAATAAATACTAAGTAAATACTAAATAATACTAAATACTAAATAAATACTAAATAATACTAAATACTGAACACTGAACACTGAACACTAAACACTAAACACTAAACACTAAACACTAAACACTAAACACTAAACACTAAATACTAAATAACTAATACTGGCTGCTGAATTCACTACGAACTCCTTAAGGTTCCCCACGTCACTAGGATGATCACCTCCCAAAACCTCTTATTCACCCTTGCTTGCAGGAATCAGACTGGATTATTTAATTTTCTCACATGAATTTCTGTGCAGCTACTCCTGCTCTCTGGAGCAGACCTTTCTACCACCCAAATGTGCTGTTATTTTTCTGAGGAATGAGGTCAAACTTTTCATTTTCCAGGGAGACATACCGAACACCAAGGGGAAACATTGCTTCTTGCTTCTCACTTTTAAACCCACGACCCTATCGCTGAAAGTGCATGTGAGTTTAACGTCGCAGCCTCAAGTGAAGTACACTGTGGAGTGAAGATAATGTATGAAGTTTTGAAGTCTTGATATTTCATTCATCACTTACTTGCTATTATCAGCTAGTTATTAGTCTTAACTGACACCCTATCTCCTGATACATATGTGGTGTTTTCAATCTTAACATAGTGCTTGTAAACAGGAATAACTTTTCTTCAGTAAAATCTTAGCGATTTCTTTGGTTTCCAAAGAAAAGATGACACGGTGTCTCTCCAGACAATTGGAAATATGTATGGGATCTGTTCATAATGACAGTGGCTAAGAGAACGATTGAGACTAGTGTTAAGATTAAGAGATGCTGCCTTGTTTGTGACAGTGCATGCAAGAAAGGATTGACTCATGGAAAATACCAGTTTTCCTGGTAATAGGTACCAGCCAGGATACAGCAGAAGTCACTGTAATTATTTATTTTCTGAGAAGGGTCAAAAGTTGATTTTCTTACTTGGGGAAATCTAAGTAAAAACATTTTTAAAAGTGAAACTCATTTTATCACAATACAATTTTACTTCCTCTAAAACCCACTGTTATATACAACTGATCATCTGAAGCTGGTCAGTCAATCTCCTTAAAACCAGACAGGAGAACACCAGTTTAGATGAAAACAAACAGGGGAAAATCTTAAGGAGAAAGAACAGAGTATACCAAACAGAGGGAGAATTTATTGTCAAAGGTATGAAGCAGAGAGAAGCTATACTTATCACTGACATTTAGCATCGGGAGCTCTGAAGTATCCTAGATGAAGGGAAAAAAGTATGCTGTACCATAGAGCCTGATGCCTGAGTTGGCACTGGAATTGCTTTTGTATTCAACGTAGGACATAGAAATGTTGAACAACAGCATCTGATTGTCTCATTTAATTTTTCACTCCTATACAAATTTGAATTTGTGCGTTAAAAAAAAGATAGATAACAAGAAGTTGGGACCACTTGGATATCCAGAAGAAAGATGCTGATATCCAGAAAAGCAGGTGTCTGTGGAGATGGGAGTATAGAGGTCTGACCATAGAGGTTGTGGGAGGAAAGAAAAGAGGACGGTACATGTGAGCAATGCATGATGTACAGAGAAATAGGGAATTAGTAAATAGCTCTTGGGTTCCAGGACACTAAGTTTGTCAACAAAGAGACAGAGAGAATCTCAGTGAGAACACAAGTGATGCAGGCATGTTCGGTTCAGCATCGTTCTTAGAAGGAATTGAATATGTCAATCAGGAAGCAAGCTGAGATCTGCCTAAGAGAATGAAGACTTTATATCGAATTTACAAGTTCCCATAATCAAATAACTGAATAAGAGTAGAGGGAGAGTGGGCAGGTCAAACGTTAGTCTTAGAACAATTCAGCCTCCACAAGTACAGTACAACAAAAGACACGGATTAAGTTCAAAATAGATTTCTGACGTTTTTACTTGACAGTTTTTTGTCAAAATTGCTTGGCATATATGCCATGCGCTGTATTAATTAGCCTGGTTTAATCATGCCACATTAAAGACCTACCTATAAATATCACAATGTACAACTTACTGTTTCTCCTAGTCTCTGTCACTTGTCCAAAGAATATTGCACATTCAAAAGTTTAAATGCACCATTCTTTTGAAATTTGACCAGTTTTGTTTGAGCCTTTAAGAAGTATTTTCATATCTTAGCATCAGAGGTGGTCCTTTTAAAACTTTGATATCACTGTGACTCTGTGGAATAGGAATTGTTTTTGTGAGTGAAAGGGCACTGGAGAGTCTTGGGAAAAAGTAGTTTGCTTTCTACTCCACAGTCAAATGAAGTAGGTTTTGAGACTGCTGTCCATTTGTAAGAGCTGGTGTATTTTATTACTCAAAACAAGTATCTATATAAAATATAAGATGTTTTCTCTCAGGCAACACTAGCATTAGAATCCCGGACATCTTTGAGATTTAGAATTTTAAAGAGAGAATCTTAAAAAGAAAGAGAGGGGGGCATGGAGGCAGAAGTTCACTTGTCTCCACTAGTCAAAGATAGTTTACATAGCTAGGCTGGGTATTAGGTTACACTTCTGATTGAGCATTACCATACTTATAAAGTCCTTGATTAACATTTAAAAAATTTCATAAAAGCCAAATGGAAAAGGGGGGGCACGGGATAGGGGTTTTCTAGGGAAGGGAAATGGGGAAAGGAATTGGCATCTGAAATGTAAATAAAATATCCAATAAAAAAAGAATCTTAAATCAATATAATACAGATTTAGTGGTGGCTGTCTGAAATAGACAGAGTCATTCAAGTATAGCTTTAAGGTCAATGAGAAAGAAGCAAAAGTGGGAAGAAAATCTGACTTTGATCATACTACATCCATTATCTGGAGCTCATAGTGGCAATCGGTTTAATAATGCAACTGAACACAAGCTTCTTCACAATGCACTTATTGGACTTTTACATAGTAACAATCCTGTAGCTTTACTAGCTTCAATAAGAAGCAGATAAAGGACAGAAGAAAGCAAAAAAACAAACAAACAAACAAACAAACAAACAAAAAATCACCAACAAAAACAAAACTAAACTAAACTGAAAAAAACAACAAAAGAGTTACTATTTCAGGCAAGGTATCTCAATAGTTAATACTCTGCTGCTACCTGAAGTCATGTTGATGGCCCTGGGCTGGGCTGATGCCAGGGACCCTGTTGGTTTCCACGTCCCACACTGCCACCAGAGACCATGTTGAGGTCCATGGATGGTGCTGATGCCAGAGACTATGTAGATGTCTATGGTCCATGCTGTCACCAGATACCATCTGTAACTCCATGATCGATGTTACGGCAGATTGTGAAGGACAAGCAAGCTTCATCTCCTGTGGTACTGACGACTGCAGACTCACTTTTGAGAAAGACAAAGAAAGTTTCTGTGACATTTCCTACACCCTCCTCCAACGTATCAAACTAGTCATGAAGCCATTAAAGAGAATTCTTAAAACTTGTGATAAGGATGCTGACGTGTTGCTCTCCATAAAAGAAGGCTACTGGTGGGATGATAATGGGGAAGGGCACACTTTTCTTTAAGGAGCTGGCCACAGGAAGTTAGACCATGCTCCAGTGATTATATGGACAACACAAATTGGACCTAATTTATTTTAATTATTTGAGGGTGAGTCCACAAGTAGGAGGTAAAACTGGAAGGAGTAGGAAGTAAGGGTGAGCGGGGTGCATCATGTGAAATTATCATTATTTAAAATAATATTTAAAAATATATTGTTGAAAAATATTATTTAAAAATGAATTATCACTAATCATCTCATCAGTACATAAACTTAGAACAACAGAAACAAAAATAATTTAACTCTTTATTCCCTCATTATCTCAGAAAAGGTGACATAAATAGGTTTTATCTATCTACCTTACCTTTGAGTTTTCTATTAAAATATATCATATTTTCAAGTTTTAAAACATAGAATGGAGGCTTATTGAGAATGTCAAGGTTGGATATCAAATGCTTCACAGTAGTAGAAAAGAAAATATAGAGCCTAATGAGAAAACATTACATTCCAGTGACTAGAATTCATGGTATAGAATTCAGATCTACCAGCTTTAGATGAAGGGCATTATTTTTAGTAAGTTTTTTTTTTTGTCCCCAATCAGATGATCTGGAATTCTTCAGTAATTAGCAGTGTTTGTCTAACATTGGTACCTCAGATATTCTGTATAAAATTCTTGCACCAGGCTCTGCAGGCTGCTTGGCATGAAGCCCCTTATTGTTTGTTTTCACTATTACCATAATTACTATAGCATCACTGGTGTCATTACTGGACTAAAGTATCAACCTATGCTTCTGCACATCCTTCTGAAAAGTATATTTCAATATCAAAGTGAAAAGGAAATAGGGTTTTGCTAAAATCTAGACACTGACTTTGAGATAACAAAAAAATAAAAGGAATATATTACCTTTGTAAAAGCATGTAAAAATGGCCAACAGATAAGCTACACCTAGAACTACATTAGAAGATGTAGTTATCTTGCCACTTAACTATTCCTCTCCAACTCATGCCCAACAGAACTAAAGAAAGTTTAAGATGAGTAAGGCCCTTGCTCTAAATAAAAAAAAAATTCAAACTTGAAATACTGTCAGCTTTGTGATATGTAATTAAGCAAGATGAGTTATTATTATGGGTGATGGTACAGGCTATTCAAAGAAAATTATTATATGCTCAAAAGACTCTCTTCATAGTGATTACACCAGGAATAAAAACAGATGATTCTACATGAAAGAAATATTCAGAAAATTTTCAAAAAGATGTAATCAGTGTCTTAGGTGTCTGAGATCGGGGATAAGAATAAGCTGTAGAAATACAACAGTCATTTCAGAACAATATAATGAGAAGAGACCACTTGAAATAGTAATGATGACATAATAATTCAACACCAGAGAACTCTGTAAATGATATGAACATTATTTTGATCACATCATCTCAAAAATAAAGTATCAGACTTTGAACCCTTCAAGGCAACGATACACAGAGTACTTAAATGCCATTAGCACACTCAGCATGTCATCAAGTAACTTTTATTTCATTTCATTTTCTGTTTGAAAATAATTTTTCATACAGCATATTATAATCACAGTTTTTCCTTCCCTTCCATATCCCCAATTCTTTAAAAATATAAAGTGAAATGACCAAACAGAAAGCAAGAAACATGTATACATTTGCATGCACACACACAAATAAAGCCCATAAAATCACAAAGTCAGAAACCATAGTACAAACAATCAGTGACCTAAAATAATGCACAAATGAAGCAATATGGGACAACATGTCTCCAAATGGAGCCTGCCCATAAGTGTAGGGTTTATACCCAGTGAGAATTCGTTAGAGAAAACTTAACTTTTCCTTTGCTAAAGAACATACAATGGAGATACATACAGCATTGGTTATGGATGGGAGCTCATGTCCACTTTCTTTTCTCAGCACTGGGGACACATCTGGCTTGGACTTGTGAAAGCCCTTTGTGTGCTGCTACTGTCTCCGTGAGTTCATATGTGCACCTGTTCTTTTGTGTTGGGAAGACACTCTTTCCTTTGTGTGTTCTGTCTCCTCTGGATCTTATAATCTTTCTGCCTTCTTGACTCTATATTTTCCTAAGATGTCAGGGGATGGGTTTGATGAAGACATCTCATTTAGCACTTAGTGATCCAAAGTCTCTCAGTCTCTACACATTTTCCAATTGTGGGTCTCCGTATTAGTTCCTATCTTCTGTAGGAGGAGGCTTCTTTGATGATGGCTTAGCTATGCACCTATGTACAGGTATAGCAGAATGCTGTTAGAGGTCATTTATTGTCAAATTCCTTTAGAAGAACAGACTTCCTTTAGTAGTATTTGGAATTCCCCTAAATCCCTGGCCTATCTAGTCCCAGGTCATGTTTAAGCCAGAAGTGTCAGGCATAGACTACATCACAGACTGGGCCTTAAATCTGATCAGATTGAGGTTGTTTACTCCCAGTGTATTTGTGATGACATTTTACATATCAGACAGTCTACATCGTATATTGCAGGGTTTGTAGCTGCATTGGTGTTTAGTGATCTCCTTTTCTAGGATACAGATACCTTCTTGTAGTATGAACAAGTGTCAGTGGCAGTAAAGGCTCTACTTAGATTCAAGCTCAACATCTCTGTTAAATGAAATATATATATATATATATCCCTCTACTCTCCTTTCTCCTTTCTGTTTCCCCATAATTATATACTCTATTTTCCTGTCCTTGGGAGTTGGTTCTCTCCTCCTGGTCACTTAGTATGTACCTAACTTCTGTGGTTATATTGATTGTAGCATGCCTGCCAAAGGTTTATAAGCTAACATTCACATATACATGAATATATACCATATCTGCCTTTTGGGTTTGTGTTACCTCACTCAGGATGACTTTTTTCTAGCTCCATCTATTTACTTGTTAATGTCATGATTATTTTTTATTCTTAATAGCTAATTAATTTTTCACTGTATGGCTATACCATGATTTTATTATTTGTTAATCTGTTGGCAGACATGTAGACTGTTTCCAATTTCTTGCTATATCTATATATAAAACAGCAGTAAACAGGGTTAAGTAAGTCTCTCTGTAGTAGAATGTAGTGTCCTTTAAGGATGTGCCCAAGGCCAGTATAGCAGGATCAATTACCTGCTTCCTGATGAACCCCACACTGATTTCAATGGTAGCTGTACCTGGTTATAGTCCTGTCAGAAATGGATGACTGTTTCTCCTTATCCTCACTATCATGTATTATCATTTATTTTATTGTTCATTGTGTCTGAAGATTAAATCTTAAAGTATTTTTTATTTTTATTTTTGTGATAATTAAGTATGTTGTATATTGAAGTGTTTTTTAACCATTTCTGTTTCATCAAAAAAGCAAAAAACCAAAACAAACAAACATAACCCTCTCTCCTAAGGTTATTTTTTTTTGTTTTCTTTTGTTGTTGTTTTGGGTTGTTTTTTGGGGGAGGAGGCTCTTATGTTGAGGTCATTCATCCATTTTGTCATGTACAATATTTTACATTCTTCAATATGTAGCTATCCAGTTTCACCAACACCATTTGTTGAACATACCATACTATTTGTTTGTTTTTTGTTTGTTTCTGGTTTCTTTGTAAAAAAAAAAAAATCCTCAGGTGATCCTCAGTGTGTGGGCGTTTTCCTGGATCTTCAATAGATTCTATTGATCAATGTGTCTGTTTTTATGCAAGTGCATGTCGTATATGGAATATGTTTATCAAATTACGTATGTTGAACCATCCCTGCATCTTTGTTTGACCATGGTGGGTGATCTTTCGATGTGATTTTGTATTTTTTTTCCAAATATTTTGTTGAGAAATTTTACATTTATGTTTATTAGGAAAATTATTCTTCCTAATTTTTTGTTCATGTGGTTTAGCTCTCAGGATAATGATGACCTCATAAAACAAATTGGACAGTGATCCTTCTGTATCTATTTTTGTGGAATAATTAGAGGATAATTAGCATTAATTCTTCTTTGAAAATCTAGTAGAATTATATTCTTAATTCATCTGGACCCATGTTTATTTGGGAATTGGGTGAAGAAATTTAATTTATTGCTTTTATTTCACTACAGACTATGGGTCTGTTAAAATTGCTTATCTGATCTAAATTTAACTTTGGTGTGTGGTATAAATAAGATAAGAACCAATTTCTTTTGAGATTTCTAGTTTGGCCAATTATAGAACTTTAAAGTATGTCCTTGTAATTCTCTGGGTTTCATCAGAGTCTACTGTGATATGTCCTTTTAATCTCTAACTTTATTATTTGGATTCCCATCTATTAGTTAATTTGGTTGAGAGTTTATCAATCTTATTGATTTTCTAAAAGAATGAACTTTTTCTTGTATTGATTGATTCTTTGTAATTTTTATTTGTTCCTATTTTATTGATTTCAGTTTTGAATTAATTTTTTTCTGTCTACTCCTTTTAGGTATTATTTATTCCTTTTTAGTCTAGAAATTTAATGTGTGCCATTAAGTAACTACTATAATATCTCTCCAATATTTTTATGTAGGCACTTCATACTATTAACTGGGCTTCTAGAACTACCTTGAGTCACATTAGTTTGAGCATGTTGTGTTTTAATATTTATTCAATTCTAAAGGTTTTTAATTCCTTTAAATTTCCTTCTTAATTGCTCTTATACCCCATATTTTTTAAAAATTTAGTACTACATTGTTCAGTTTCCATGAATTTGTATACTTTCTTTATTGATCATATCAAACTTTAATCTGTGTTGGCCAGACAGGATAGAAAGTGTTATATCAATTTTTTTGTACCTGTTGAGACTTGCCCTATGTTCAAGTATGTGGCCAATTTTGGAACTCCTGAGAAGTTATATTCCTTTGTGTTTGAGTAAAATATTCTGCAAATATCTGTTAGGTCCATTTGGCTTATAATGCCATGTAGCTCCACAATTCTCATATTAGTATTGGCCTGACTGACCTGTCTATTGGCAAGAGCAGGGAACTGAAGTTGACTATTGCTTGGGGATCAATAAATGATTTAAGCTGCAGCAGGGTTTCTTTCATGAAGTTGGATATCTTTGTGTTTGGTGTAAAAATATGTAGAACTGCAATAGTCTTTTGGTGTCCCCCACTTTGGTAAGCATGTAGTATCCTTCATTATCTCTTTCAATTAAATTTGACTGGAAGTCTGTTTTATCAGATATTACAGTGGCTATACCTGCTTGTTCTTTTCGTATCCACTGTTTGGAATATGTTCCTATATCCTTTTACTCTGAGGTGATGTCTAACCTTCATGATATTAAGATATGTGTCTAGATGCAGGAAAATAATAAATCTTGTTTCTTATCCAACATGTTAGTCTGTGTTTTTATTGGGAAATTCAGACCACTAATAATGAAATTTATCAATGACAAGTGTTTATCTTTTTTTCCTGCAAATTTGTTATTATGGTTTGTGCTTTTTCTCCTTCTTAATTTTCTGGTCTGGGCTTATTTATTTCTTGTGTTTTCTTGGATGTGGTTACTATCCTCTTCAGACTGAAGTTTTTCTTTTAATGCCTCCTATTGAGCTAGACTGAGCGGTAGATACTACTTAAGTTTGGTTTTATTTTGGAGTGCTTTTCATTATATATCTATTGCCATTGATAGTTTCTCAACATAACAGTCTTATCTGGCATTTTTTTATATCTTAAAGTTTGCAGAAAATGCATCCAAACCCTTGAGGCTTTTGGAGTCTCCATGGAGACATCAGGTTTTATTTTAATGGGTTTTCCTTTGTTACTTGGTCCTTTCACCTTGCAGTTCTCAATATTCTTTCTTTGTTGTATATATTTAGTATTTTAAGTCTTGTGGAGATTTTCTTTTCTGGTCTTTCATATGTGGTGTTTTGTATGTTTTATTTTTTGTATCTTAATAGGCAACTCTCTCTTTGATTAGGGAAAATTCCTTTTATCATGGTTGACAGTATTTACTTTGTCATTTACTTGGATTCTTCTTATATTCTGATTATTCATAGAGTTCATATTTTCATAGTGTTCAAGATTTCTTAGATATTTTGTGCTTGGATTTTCCTTTAAATTTAGCTTTTTCTTTGATTGAGGTGTTTCTTCTAATTTTCTCCTTTGTGAATGATTCAGTCTTCCATGTTTTGGTTTGTGTTGGTGAAGCTCAAGGTTTAGGTAAGCTCTGCATTTGAGTTTCTAAAGTTTTCTTTCCCATTTTATTACAGTCTGGGTATTCTTTAGTAATTATATTTTTATTTCATACCTAGGACTGTTTATCTTTCCACTGTTTGTTTTTGTTTTCACTGATTCCATTAAGAAATTTTTAAATTTCCTCTTTAAGGTCCTTAAATTTATTCAAGATCACTATTTTGAATTTTGAAGTTCCTGTCTCATGCTTCAGGGCTTAATGGAGTAGAGTTACTTAGGTTCTGATAGGGTCATATTGTCTCAGGTATCAATGGGTATTTTTGTACTGATACCTATCTATCTGAGCTTAGGATTATTGGCTCAGGTGTTTATATTTGCACACATATTTGTTGAATGGGTTTTCACTTCCTTGGTATCTGTTGTCCTCTTGGGATATAAAAAAATACATAATGGTTAGGAATACTTAGTTCCTGCTAGTTGTAGCCATCAGGTAAATTTAAATTTAAAGAGATAAATTTACAACAATAAAGTAAAAAGTATTTCTTATTTTTAAAACTCACTATTCAGACAATACTTTTGACATAAATTTACTTTTAAGTAATTCTTTCCTTTGTTTATTATAAAATGTGAGAAAAGAGGAAGTGATGTGTGCTACAGGAATACATTGCTGAGGTCTTTAGACTGCTTTCTGCTGTTGAGGGTTATTGACATCTTTAGGGACCCAAGAAAGTTGGATACTGGCAAAATCATGGAGGAGTTGGCTGTTCCACTTACTATTTAAGCTCCATAGGGCTATCTGGGATTAAGAAGGTGCAAGCCCAGTTGAAATAGTCTGTGAGGCCTGACTAGCTAGGGCTAGCCATTTTGAAGTTGTTCAGAGTGCAGATTTTGAGAGAATATCTGGATCTGGAATGATGCTAGAACTGATATATATATATATATATATATATATATATATATATATATATGATAATTTGTTTCTTAGGTGTACATTTGAAACATTTAGACCCATGGTTCTGGTAGTTGGAAGAGGGGACTCCCATGACCAGGAAAAAATCTCACCCTTAGGAATAGGTAGAAAATCATAGGCTATTGACTGACAGGAGTACTTGTCTGGAGTTAACTTGACCCATGCAAGGTGGATTCAAGTTGATTCCCTAATGCTTACTAGAATTTTTAAGTTTTTTTTTTAAAAAAGATATAAGTTTTAGCTCTTTCTAAACCTTACAGAAAATCACATTGTAGAAAGACAGTAAATTCACACCTTTATATCACAGTAGAAACTCCGAAAAGGATTTTGAGTAAAAAGCATGAGACCTCTTTAAGGTGAGCTCAGGGATAACAGAAACCCACTCATGGAGTGGAAGGGCAAAAGCTCACTTGATCTTGATTTTCAGTACAAATACAAACCGTGATAGCAGGACCTCTTTTCTCCATCTGGAAGACTAAATATACAGAGATCATACAGACAGTTTTAGCACAATGAGAACCACTTTTCAGTCTATTCTTAGAAAACAACCAAGGGAAGTTTAAAATCTTGAACTTGTGGCTATGGTATTAGAAGTCAGCATTCACCAGAGCTAGATAATATTAGCTTATCAGAAATTCATTGGTTAAAACTCTGAACTTTTGTAGTCTTAATATAACAATAGCAAGAGAAAGAAATTTGAAACACTGTACTTTTTTTATAATGTAAGTCACTTTCTTATACCTTTACAAATTACATTTACACACTTCCTTATCACAATTTAAGGTTTCACGTCCTCAGACCTTACACAAACTTTCCACTTACTTTCTATTCAGTCACTCACCACGAGACACAGGTTGGTGACTAGTAAGAGGCATCATTGTAAAGACAGTTTCTTTGAATAAAAGAACAGTAAAATTTACACTAAAACCTGTTTTGTGCATCTATTTCTTTTTTGAGTTTGGTAACAAGGTAAACTGTATCTAGACCTATTGGAAGCTCTAGGAAAGTGATGCCTCTCTGCAGCCCCTCAGCAGCTTTCTTAATGACTTTTGTTGAACTTTTACACATCTTAGGAAACAGTGAGACTCATTACAAATGTTAGATTTTAACTGAATAGATATGACTTATCAGGACATTTAATTGTATTGTAAATTCCTAAATAGTGCTCAGACACATGACACACCTGAGAAACTGGAAGAAGACTAGATTCACCATTTTTATATATCTATACCTATCTCTATTTCTATCTATATCTCTATTATCTATATCTATCTCCTATAACTTGTTTTCCCTTACAATGGGATGATGATATTGAATTCTAGTTATTTTTAGAGTTTAGGCTTTTTAGAGGGCCCAAGTAATATCTCTCAGTCCTCAAGAGCTCTGTAATTAGCAAACCATCCTCAATTAAGACTACAATGCAAACATACAAAATCTTATATCAAAATTTAGAAAATTTCCCAAACTGTTGAATAGTACTGGAGTACCTTTCATTCTGTCTATGAAACTCATATTAAAAAGACCTGATTATCAGCTTTTGAGAGGGATCACTGGATAAAGGTGCTGCAACCAAACCTGATGATTGTTAGGTCCCCAGAATCTACCCCGTGAAAGGAGAAAATCAATTATTGCAAGTTGTTCTCTGAGCTTCAAATACATGCTCTGATGTAGGTACAACACACACACACACACACACACACACACACACACACACAAACACACACACATACACACACACATGCATACATGCACGCATGCACGCATGCACACACATATACCAAATTAAAATAAATAAATAAAATTTTAATAAAGAAGCTTTGTTTTATCTATTCCCTTATTTCAAAAGTATATTTCATTCAGCCATGGGAGGTATAACCACAAATCACAGACTTGTCTGAGCATGGAGCAGAGCTATGTTAGACAGTCTTTATGTATCTAAGATAGGTACATGAGTATAACATTCTTTATTTATGACTTATAACCTATGTATTCTTCTGTGTGAATACAAACTTTTTTTTCTTGTATTGTATCCTTTGTGCCAAGAATATAGTGTCTGAGACACAGAGAAGCTACACACACACACACACACACACACACACACACACGCACACACATGCACACACCAGTGTAGATTGTTAAGAATAGAACTATTTCTCACTTTATACCTACAGTATGTGGCCTTGGGCTATGGCCTGCTCTAGCAGTTTGAATAGATCATTCTTGTTGTTTCTCATGATGGATAACATTTGCTTCAATGTAAGACCATCTGTGTTCACTGAACACTCCTAGGTACCAGGTACCACGGCAGCTGCTTTATCAAATCATCTCATTAATCCGCAGATTATCCCACCAGGTGGGCATCATAATGTGGATAAAGTTTTCATCTTCATAAACCAAACCACAGCCAAATTTTATGTTGTAACTGACTTTTGAAATTATTTTAGAGGATTTTGATATATGAAACAATAAGGAAATCTGCTTAAGAGAAAAATCTAATGTATCTAGGCAACTTAAGGTTTCAGACATTACTATAGTAATGTATGAAGATATGGGCAGTCCAGTCACTGTTGTACACTCCATCTAGACCTGGCTTTTGCTTCTCCTCTCCACTAAAGAAACAGAGATTATTTTCCATTGCTTTACGTTTTTTCTTAGATGCTTCATGCTGAGCAGTATGATTAGGTGGCAGTGACAGCATTCCAGTTTCACATTCAGACACTCCTGTTAGCTTACCTTTTTTTTCTCCATCTCCATGCCAAAAGCTCTCTCTGAAGATTACTATCTCCTTGCCACAGTGGATATGATCAGGTGTGAAGGAAGGTGGTGCTCAGACCAGAACAAAGGTTCAACCAATCTAGAGCTTAAAGCAAAACTCTTGAAACAGATGCCCCAATCCACCTGGTCTTGCAGACAGGCTAAATAGTAAACACTTGCTGTTTGAAGCCACCAAATTCAGGGTGATTTGTGATTTAATAGGTGACTGATATACAGTAAAAGGTGACATTTCAGTTTAAGTTCACCAGTGTCACAAAGCTGAAGTAAAGACAGAGGCAACACATGTTTGCACATATGGAAAGACAAAGCATATAGCCTTTTAGATTCCTATTCCCTTACTGCTAGAGTTGCCACACACACACACAAAAAAGATCAAATTTCAAGAACAGATTTAACTGCTATCATATCAGGGGACTGCAATGAATCTTGGCTGAATTGAATAAGTGCACACAAGCACAGATCACTGTGAATAATAGAGAGTTGGAAGAGAATTAAATGAATTCTAAATCCATAATTTAGAATTTCATTCACATAAATATTATAAGGAAAGTAACATACAGCTGAATGAGCCAACATGCTTATAATGTTTAAACTTATTAGAAAGAACAGACTTTAACATAATAACATTATGTTATTGGATGAAATCCTCATTAATTAATTTCAAATGATGACTTTCAAAACCTATGGCTGGTCTTGCTTGTTTTATAGGAGAAAACTCTTCCCTACCTGGGATGTCCAGTAGGAAGAATAAGTAAGAGTTAATAATGATGCCTTTAAGATTCACCTGGAGTATAGCCTGTGTTTAATTAAGTTTTTTGTTTACCTCAAAATAATTATTTTGTATTTTGTTTATATTTTTATTTGTATAAGGAAAAGTTTACAAAAATCACATTTATTTGGATTTTTTCTTTCTTGCTTATTGGAAGCCTAACCTTGAATAATCACTGAGGTCTTTTAGCTCTGAGTACATATTTTATAATACTACTTTGTTGATAAATGTGTTATATAGTATCACATGAAGTGTAGGTCTTCTAATCACAGGACATGGACTGCACAGGCCTGTTTTATATTTAAAATGCAAAGACAGACATTACCACTAAAGATGACCTGAGCCCAGAAAATGATGAATCTGAGATTTAAATTAGAGCACACTAAATATAATGTTTGAATTTATTGTACTGTATCAATCTCGTGGTAGAGTTCTACATTATCTTACTAGAAAAAATACTAGAGACACCTAGAAACATGGTAGGTCTGAAGCTGGCAAGAGGCTTTACAGAGTATGTTTTCCTGCAGAAATAAATGGTATCTTTTTTTATTCTATTAATCTAAACCTGTTGATTATCTACTATTTTCAAACTACAGTACCAAGTGGAGTGGATTGCATGGAGCTCTTGCTTCCCAAGGTCAGGTAGGAATGCAGTGAATATAGCCACTATTCACTGCACTCACACACAAAACATTTGAAAAAATAGATTCTGACACTTACCACAAAAGACTAAAATGTTAAAAATTCAAAAGTAGAGAAATCACAGTTTATTGGCAGATATCAGGAAAGTCTTAATATGAAAGACATTTTCTGAGAGAATCTTTAGAAAGAAGGGTATTAGAGAATCTGTGGTTATTCATGCTGTAACAGCACACTGAAGAAATCCCTTGAAGGAAACAAATTTTAAGCAAAACATAGAAACTGAGAAAACATAATTCTTATTTTATCTGCCACGTTTCTCTGTATCAATTGTGGTTAGACAATGTGCATTTTGGTTTACAAAATGAATTGGCGATTGGTTGGCAGTCTATTACAAAGGGTCTAAAGACCATTGTACCTTGCTGAGATAGATTTCTAGGCCCAGCCCTGAACTTTCCATTTAGTTTTGCGGAAGGATCCTTCCTGCCCATTGGCAGAAAAGGAATTTGAAAATCCCCCCAGTAGATAGAGGTAATCAGGAATCGACTGTCTAGCTGAATGTCTATGTGAGATTTTGTTTTGTTGTTTTTGTTTTTATAATGTTCAATTTCGTTGTATGATGACTTCATACATGTATATAATGAATTATCATTACTTTCTTCCCACATACTTCTTTATCCCCTTTCTCTAACTATCCATACCCCATCTTCCTTATCAGTTCTTTCCCATGTTCAGAACTTTTGTATTTGTTTTGTAAACCATTTAGTACAACCAGGATCATCTATGTTGCCACTCAACTGGGACTGTCCAGTTGAAGCCTAGTGGAATAATTTTTGTGTTATAATTGTTGTTATCATTATTATCATTATCATTATTATTATTAATTTTATCTATTCCCTTGACAACCCAATATCAGCCCTTTCTCTCCTCCTAGCTCCATTTCATGAAAGTACTTCTCCAGTTCTACCTTCCCTTTCTCAAAAAAGAAAAGTAAGTCCTCTCTTCTGGGTCCATCCCCCCCCCTCCCATCAAGTTGCTGTAGGTTTAGGTACATCCTCTCCCAATGAGGCCAGAGAAGGCTATCCACTTGGCAGACCAGGATCCACAGACAGGCAACAAGCTCAAGGAAAGCCCCTGCTCCAATTGTTTGGGGGATCTGCTTGAAGACCAAGTTGCTTATCTGTTACATATGTGCAAGGGGTATAGCTCCAACATGTGTTTGCTGTTTTGGTTGGAGATTCAGTCTCAGAATACTCTCGACAGTCCAGGTTGGTTGACTCTGTTGATCTTCCTATGGAGTTCTTGTCCTCTTTGAGTCCGTCAATCTTTTTCCAAACTCTTCCATAACACTCCCTGAAATTCATCTAATGTTTGCCTGTGGGTCTCTGCATCTTTTTGCATTGGCTTCTGGGTAGAGCCTCTCAGAGGACAGTTAGGCTAAGTTCCTGTATGCAAGCATAATGAAATCATTAAAAAAAGTCAGAGGTTGGTTCTTGCACGTGGTTTAGGTCTCAATTAGGGGTAATCATTGGTTGGCCATTCCCTCAATCTCTGCTCTACTTTTGTCCCTGCACATCTTGTAGGCAAGACATATTTTGGGATGAAGGTTTTATGGGTGTGTTGTTGTTCTTACCCTTCAAGATCCATATCCTGCACTGTGAGGAGTCTCAGCTTAAGTGACCCTTTGAGACTCTCTGAGGCCTCTTGTTATCCCAGGTCTTTGGCATGTCCTAGAGATTGCTCCCTCCAAACCTACTTCCCTTTCTCTCTCATATTCTTTCTACATATGAACCTCCTGCCAATTCCATTGCCCACTCCCCTTTCCACTCAGTTCTCTCCTTCCACTGATCTGTGATATCTACTTTTTCCCCTTCTGAGAAAGGTTCAAACATCTTCTCTTGTGCCTTCCTTGTTATTTGGCTTCTTTGTATACGTTGATTATAGCAAAGTTATCCTGTACTTCATGGCTAATATCCACTTTAAAGTGAATATACAACAGGCTTGTCCATTTAGGTTTGGGTTAGCGCACACAAGATGATATTCTCAAGTTCCATCCATTTGCTGCAAAATTCAGGACTTTGTTTTTAAAGACTGAGTAATATTCCATCGTGTAGATAAACCACATTTTCTCTATACATTCTTCGGTTGAGGGACATCTAGGTTGTTTCCAGTTTCTGGGTATTCTAAAGCTGCTATGAACATAGTTGAGCAAGTGTCCTTGTGGGATGTGCAACATCGTTTGGGGATGTGCCCAGAAATGGTACAGTTGGGTTTTGAGGTAGAATTATTCTCAGTCTTCTGAGGAAACCATCAGATTTCTAGAGTGGTTGTACAAGTTCACACTCACACTAGCAATGGGGGAGTGTTCCCATTGCTCTACAACATCGTTAGCATGTGCTGTTCTTGAGGTTTTGATCTTAGCCATTCTTATGGGCTCAAGATGGAATCTCAGAGTCATTTTGATTTTCATTTCCCTGATGACTAAGGACATTAGACATTTCTTTAGGTGATAACAATAATCAGAAGTTTCCTGGCTTAACTCCACTGAACTCTCATTCAGCTACACAGAAAAATCTTAAAAGTTAAAAATTCAGCCATTTAAGATTCCTCTACTGAGAATTTTGTTTATCCCTTTACCCCTTTTTAATTGGGTTATTGTGATTGTTGGTGTCTAGCTTCTTGAGTTCTTTATAAATTTGGAATATTAGCCCTCTATGAGATGTAGGGTTAGGGAAACTCTTTTTCCAATCTGTAAGCTATGTACTTATTATTATTATTATTGTACTGATGATGGCATCCTTTGACTTACAAAAGTTTTTCAGTTTCTTGAGGTCCCATTTATTAACTCTTAACCCAGAAAATGACTTACCTGTTACTCAAAAGTGCATAATTAATACAAATTTTGAGCTCATGGTTAACTGCAGCTGTGTGCACCAGGTCTGTAAAGTGTGGGACTGCCAACAGTTATGCTGTAGGGTCCAAGGGCCCTACCTGCCAGTATAATCCCTTTTATAGGAAGGAGCAAAGAGTTTCATGTTGCTTGAAAAGCTGTTATAGTAGTATAGATGAATCAGATGTGTGTTCGAAAGTAATAATAGAAAGAGTAAAGTAAAAAAAACAATAATCAGAAGTTTCCAGGTTTAAATCCACTGAAAAATCTTGAAAGTTAAAAATTCATGAGATTCAAAGAAAGTCAATTATAGAAAATGAGCATGAATCCTTTTATACAAGACACTTTGGGAATGATGGTCACAATAGCACACAGCTGTGACTGAACAGAAGGTATTATGTTACAGATGTCTGGAGCTTCACCAGCTGACCAGGGGATGATGCTTATTGTCTGGCAGTATCTATCTGAAATGATGGATTTATGCTTTCTGTGGTTTGCTTTCATTTATTTCATAGGTAATAAACAGAATATCACTGACATTTAAATTATAATTTCTTAAATACACTATAATTAAAAGATCAGAAGTGAAAACCATGCCAATTTCAAAGAGAGAAAAATTCTTTACAGTAAGTCAAAATGACTAACTACACTCTGAGGGAAATTTATGTGGTTAGGAGGAAATAGACCCCAGAGAAACATGAGAGTTAAGGTTAGGTTTGAATACTGGAGACAATCTGAGATTTGCATTACGTAACGCAGATAGACAGAAAAATCTGTGTTCTCCATTATTTGTCACTGGGTTCTCAAACCTATAGAAAATTAATTCAGTGATATTAAATTGAAATGAAAGTGAAAGGAAAGGAAGTGGTAAGCTGACTAGATGGAAAAATCAATGCCATAAATACAGCATATTAAATTCAGTTCTTTGTTGGCATTTTTCAGGAGAAGAAGGAAAAAAGTGTTATCTGTCATGTGAAGTGTAATGAAACCTAAACACAGAGCTATATTCAAAATTGTTGAGTATGCCATTTTCAAAATAAATATAGAACCTACAAATAAATTCAGAATCCATGTTGTTCTGGTTTGGGAGTTACAATATAACAAAGCTGATCCCAGGAGAACAAGGAGCCTAACAACCCATCTCAGGCAGGATTCCCTGAGATCAGCAGAATGAAATGTGTACCAAGAGGTCAGGGAAAGAATAAATCCTGGGATTAGATTTTAAAGTGAACACAAATCAGCACCCAATGGAGAAAGTGACAGGAGAGTTGGTAGTTACACTGAATTGTTGGCCAAAAGATGGAAGAATGAAAATATAGAAGGGAATAAAATCTTGTTGTGTCTATCCCAAGAGCTTAAGAATATAAACCATTTTAACATTATTCTGATGAAATGAAATCTAAAGTCCTAATCATCTGAATTCCTGCCCCATAGTTCAAGGAGAAGCTTAGCTATCATATCTTCAAAGCTCTGCTCATAATTGATTCAGTGGTGACTTTAAGAACAGCAGAAAGCAAGAAAGACAAAATCTTCATGAAATTTTATGCTAAGAGGAACAAAACTTGGGTAAGACTCTCATAGATAAACAAGAAATGCTGATGAATTTATATAATTGTTTAGCACATAATTTTGTGAGTTGTGTTGTTCTGAACACCATGTGTCCTGTCTTTAATACTGAAAAAATGAAGAATGTGATGGAGTGTTTGATGACCACATAGCAATCATTGTGATAAATGCTGTGAACAAATGGGCTTAATAAAACAAGACTGAAGGAGCTGAAGGGGTTTGGGGCCTCATGAGGAGAGCAACAATACCAACCAACCAAAGCTCCCAGGGTCTCAACCACCAGCCTGGGAATACACAGAGAGAGACCTATGGCTCCAGCTGTATATGTAATGGAAAATGGCCTTGTGGGGCATCAGTGGGAGAGAAAGTCCTTGGTCCCATCAAGGCTGGATACCCAAGTGTGGGGGAATTTGAGGGCGGGGAGGTAGGAGTGGGTGTGTGGGTAAGGGCATACCCTCATAGAAGCAGGAGGAGGGGGATGGGAGAGAGAGTTTTGGTGGGGAAATGGGGAAAAGGGATAACATCTGAAATGTAAATAAATAAAATACCCAATAAAAATTTAAAATATATTAAACAAAACATAATAATCTGGTTTTCAGGTTATTCTCTTTTGTGCTTCTAATAACAGAGCCCTAAAAACAGAGCCACAGACTAGCTGACATAATTTGTAAGTATGTTTGGCTCTTGATCACAGGTATGCAAGGTTAAGGGACTATAACACTTGATGGCTTCCTTACTGACAGAGTCTCAAAAAAGCACATGGCATTGTGTGTCATTTGCCAAGGGAACCATGAATCTGTATGTTCCATTACCTCTAACTTTCTCATAATGACACCGATTCACTTATTGGAACTCCTCCTTACCACCACCCAAAGTCTTAATTATAAATTCAATGGTCTGATTACATATCAGCCCCCTTCATATGTCACAAAGTTTATTAAAATTCTGTACATGAAGTATTACACAAATATCATACATAGGAAGGTATGAAATAAATGGAATCAACAATGTTTAATCTAGAGATATTATTCATAATTGAAGGCAGAGGTATGCTACGCATGGAAATCATTTCAATCAAGACAATAAAATATAAAGAGAGCCTAAACTAAAATGTATGATGTGCACAATGAACTAAAGAAATGTGTAATGAGAAACACAGGGACATAAAATATGAAAAATACCCAGAAGATACTCCAACATATAACAAGGACATATGCTCCACTATGTTCATAGCAGTCTTATTTATAAAAGCTAGAAGCTGAAAAGAACCCAGATGTCCTTCAACAGAGGAATGGATAAAAAAATGTGCTACATTTACACAATGGAGTATTATTACTCAGCTATGAAAAATAATGAATTTGAGAAATTCTTAGGTAAATGGATGGAACTAGAAAATATCATCCTGAGTGAGGTAACCCAATCACAAAAGTACACACATGGTATTTACTCACTGATAAGCAAATATTAGCCCAAAAGCTTGAAATAGCCAAGATTCAACTAACAGACCACATGAAGCTCATGAAGAAGGAAGAACAAGTGTGGATGCCTAGGTCTTACTTAGAAGGAGTAACAAAATACTCAAGGGAGCAAATCTAGAGACAAAGTGTGGGACAGAAACTGAAGGAGGAGCCGTCTGGAGACCCTTCCACTTGGGTATCCATCCCGTGTGCAGTCACCAAAAGTAGCCACTGATGTGGATGTCAGGAAGTGCATGCTGACAAGAACATGATATAGCTGTCTCCTTAGAGGTCTGCCAGAGTCTGACATATTCAGAGGCAGATGCTCATAGCTAACGATTGAGCTGATCAAGGGTTTCCCAATGGAGAAGTTAGAGAGAAGACAGAAGGAGCAGAAAGGGTTGGTGGTCCCATGAGGAGAGCAATAATACCAACCAACCAGAGCTCCCCAGGGTCTAAACTACCAGCCTGGGAGCAGATAGGGAGGGACCCATGACTCCATCTTATATGTAGGAGAGGATGGCCTTGTTCGGCATAGGTGGGAGAGAAGATCCTGGGTCCCATGAAGGCTGAACACCAAGTGGTGGGGAATTCGAGGGTGAGGAGGTGGGAGTAGGGGGGTAGTGGGGACACATGCTCATAAAAGCAGGAGGAGGGAGGATGGAATAGGAGGTTCCTGGGTGATGGGGGAATGGGGTAAGGGGATAAAATCTGAAATGTAAATGTAATATCCAATAAAAAATAAATAAGCCCCACATCTACACTTTCAATAAACAAGAGCATTTTTCCCAGATTTAAAAAAAATATTAAAAATAAGAAAAGGTAGAACTTATAAAAACCTGAAAAACACAAAGAGAATTGTGTGTGTGTGTGTGTGTGTGTGTGTGTGTGTGTGTGTATGTGTGTGTGTGTGTGTGTCAAACAAAGGAGGGCACACACCTGTGTATAAAAATTTACTGTTATTATAATGGGCATTTTGTCTTATCCTGATAAATTTAGTAAGAGTATTCTTTTTTTAAATTTTCTATTATTGGATATTTATTTATATTTCAGATGCCATCCTCTTTCCCTAATTCCCCACCCTAGAAAAGCCCTATACTATTGCCCCTCCTATTTTTTGCTTTTATACAATTTTAATTACATGCATGCATTAAGGTCAGTTCTAGGTTGAGGAACTAGCAACACAATAGATGCAAATAATCTAGGAACAAGCAAGATAATAAACATAAATAGAAAAACAACAAGCAAGGCAATAAACAAAGTTCTATGAACACTCCTGTGATCACTGTTTCTAAGGGCTTATCAGGATGACCTGATAAGTATCTGAGCCTACTTTCCTGTCTTAGCCCAAAGTCATTTTCATGTCTGAAGCCTACTTCCTTTTTCGATCCTAAAATTTAGATTCCTGTCTGAAATTACTTCTTTGTTCTAGTCTAATGTCAGATTCCTGCCTGAGGCCCACTTCATTGTCCTTGGCCAATGTCATATTCCTGCCAAGCAGCCCATTTCCTTGTCCTTTGCCCATGTCAAATTCTTGCTAAGCAGACACAAAAACTCTCTGCATCTGCCCCCCTCCTTTTATTTCATAAACAAGACTGAGCCTGTCTTAGGTCCTTCTGACAAGAATGCCTTTCTTATCCCTTGTGGAATATGCATTATCAAAAGTAATGCACTTTTGTCTTAGGTATGAAGGCTCTGTGTAGAATCTTACCCATCCTTGGCTTGCCAGCCTGTTAATTTAATAACTCTGTCTGGGGGTCCATTTTCAGGTTCAAGCCATGTACCTTGGTGGCCAACATGTTGATATTGTTAAAGACGAGCTTTAACCTGATAGGCAGCAATAAAAGTATTCCCAGAACAAAAAGGGCTAGCATGATTAAGGTTTATATGCCATTGTTGAAGCTTGATCAAAATAGAAATACTGACCTCAGGCAATGGGTAATTTTATCAGCAGTATCTGCCTCATCAACACTTAGCAGAGCAGCATTCTTTAAATTCATAATCTCACTATGCAAAATTAACACATCCAGAAATGTGTTAGAATTATCCTACATACTCTGCAAGTATCTTTAAACTTTTTCCTAATTGTAATGACTGCCCCTGTAAGTTTTAGAACTAACACACAAATCCAATGGTATTTGGTATGACACCTGAGATGGCTCCTTACTCTTAAATTCTGACCCTCCTTTTAATAATTTGAATAGGATAAAGAGCATCAATCTGTTGTTTCAAATAAAAATCTAAATCCTCTTGTATATTCAACACATTAGTAACTTTTTTTTTTTTTTGCTAAATGATTAACACAAGTAGCTGCCTTAACTTCTTGTGTCAAAGCAATTGCAGAAGCAGTGGTGCTAGCAATTAATGTAATTAATGCTGTTATGTCATCAATAATCAAGCCCACTACCCTCTTTCTTCTGCTTAAAGCCTGACTCACTTCTTCCAGTACTTGCGAGCCATTTTCATAAGACTTAGGTTCTGTGTTACTCAGGGCAATAAAACAAAAGCTGGTTTATAGACCTCTGTAACTGACATGCCAGATTTCAACAACTAACAAAATCTGTAGGTGTACAATTAATGCGTCTTACATTAGTAGTGGTCTTATGCCTATACCTTATGCCAGAAAATACACTAAAGCTTATCACATATTTGTGACATTCTTTCTGGCTATGCATAAATGCTAGAATATCCTTCCAGATCTCTGTGTAACTGACTTACTTCCCTGGTCCATACTATTAGGTGAGGCTACATGAATTGGACTATCATATGTTAAAAAAAAAAGCCAACACTGGTTTAGTCAGTCACATTCAGTAACAAGGACAAAATGAGAGAAACGTGGCACATCCTCCTATGTTGTAGTGATTGTACAAGATTGTGAACAGCCAGGTTGTACATTAGTCTGAGTATGACTAAGACCAGTAAATACCATTTTTGAACAACATAAAATTTATACTTAATGTAGAAATAGATTTTATTACTAAAACACAGGTTAAATTTGTCTTTTGTTGTATTTCTCTATATTGTAATATGAACTTCCAGAGTATTCCTATCACTAGATAATTGGCTTTCTGATAGTCCCTCAAGCAGAAGAAAGGCCAAATGAGAGTCAAGAAAGAGCTGCATAGTCTTTCACATACCAGAAATTAGCTGTTTCTTCAAATTTAGCTGACAGAATTAATTGTACCCTGTCTACAGATTCTAGACAGGTAATTTTGTAACAGTTGTGAGACCTTAGAATTTCGCCATCATGAATAAGGCAAATCAAAATAGTATATTACTAGTAATACAGTCTACAGTTTATTAATCTTTACTTAAACAATGAGGGTCCCTTCAGCACCATCCCAATTCCTTACAAGATGATGTAAATTTTAAGCTGGAGAAAGAACTACATCAGAAAATGTACTTGGAGACAAATTGTACACCACTTTTGAAGTGAAGTACCCCCCCATAAGTTACTGAGATTGTAGTTAGATATATAAATATGCACAAGTTTCTTCTCTCTGAATATATTACTCACACAATACAAATGATTCACCCAATCTGTTTTCATATAGGCCAGTTCAGTACTTAGTTCAAGACATAAAAGGTAGAGTAGGGACTGTGAGAGATAGCGTAGTGAAAAAAGTTATTTTTGCACAAGCATTTGGACTTGAGTTTGGATCCCTAGTACCCATGTAAATGCCAGGAATGACCTAGATCAACACTCACTCTAGTAATGAAAGAGTGAGGTTCGGAGAGTCAGTGGGGTTTTCTAGGTAGCTTATCATTCCAAGTCAGCAAGCTTCAGATTCAGTGGGGGAATAAAAAAGATGGCAAGCCATAGAAGATATTAGCAGACATCTGACATCAGCTTATGGGCTCCACATGCATATGTACATGAGCATACATATATGCATATGTGCATATACAGAGAGGAGAGGAGAGGGATAGAGGGAGACCCTACCAGTGTTGTTCTGCAAAGTTCTGTACATATGATGGTTCTCAGTAAACGACTACTCCTTTTCTAATTATAAACAGGGTCTGGAAAGTAAAGAAAAAATATGCCTGGAATTTTTCTAATTGTTGATTTAAGCTGTTACAGGTCATGAAATGTATAATTAAATGAGGCATTAGTCTGTAATTACAGGGTAGCCACTTTAAGATACCAAGTCAGTGGAAAGAACTATAGGTTAATGAAGGAGAGCATTCCCCAGCATATGAAAAATGGAATTGGTTCTTAATGGCAAGAGAAGTCAGTCTGTAAACATGGAGCATGCATCTGGGAGTTATTTCACCCACTTTCTCTTCTACTGTGGCCCTGTTGATGTCAAGGCTCACTTATGTTGTAGCTCTCAACATAGGAAATATAACTCTATCATGCAGAAGTTACAACAAAATTAGCACATTCAAAGTATGGGTATTAACTATCTTTTAGGAATGAGAAAAGGACTGAGCTTTTAAGTGGTGAGGAAAATGGAAAAGATACTGAATGCTAATTCAATCACAGGTAGGGTAGGCAGTTCACTTTTCATTTTCTATCTCTTGCAAAGTTGTTCTGAGTGGGTTTTATTTTCTCTTAACTTGGAGATAAAAAAGTCTGAGCTTAAGTAAGTTTATCAAGATTTATGCCATAAAACTGTTTGAGACAGATTTATACAAGCCTGCCTAACTCCAAACTCTATAAACAGTTTATTATAGTACTGTTGCTTCTCTCAAAGTCATAACATTTTAGCAGTGGTGAGAGTAAAGCTGGAGAGGTAAAACTTATACAGATATTACACATTTTCAGGTGTGGTGCAACAGTATGGTCTTCAGGAAGGGATGGCTGGCATTAACTGTGTATGCAGCACCAGAAAAAGAAAAGGGGAATACTTAATTGAGGATAGAAATTCTTTCAGGATTTATCTCCATAAATTGTAATTATTTAAGTTGTGTTTGGTAGGATGGAACCCAAAGAAGGCTTAATAAACAACCTATGTCACACAGAATTAATGATCTTCATCTTTGACCATCATTTTCAGGCTTAAACTAAGGTTGCATAGAGAAAAATGGGAAGGAGCATAAATATGACCCCATGGACACTGGGAGGTCCGTGAACATTGGTTTGGTTTTCTCTGCCTCGGTTTTCTTAACTAAAGGACACACATGTATTGGTTCACCTTACATAGTCTTATTGAGCATAGTTTGTGGGAATGCTGACATTTAGAGAAACTTTCCCCAGAACTGTACATTTTCTGCCACAGATTGCCACTTCCATGGCCTCGCCTTAGGCTCTTGGTGAGCCTTGTAATTTCTTAAGGATTGAACTACAGCTACCTGGTGTCTGCTTGCTGAAAGGAAGGAACTATAGCTACTGGTTCATGCCCGGCATTTGCCTGTTGAGTGGACTGGTCTGTAGTTGCTGAGTCGTATTTGGTGTTTGCTATAGGACTGAACTGCTGCCAAAGAAGACTGAGCTTTCCCTCAAAGAACTATTGCTAAACAGGTACAATTACCCCATATCATTATAACATTTCCACTAACTCTGGTGGATGTCAGCCTAGAGGAGAAGTTGAACCCTTATTAAAATTAGGTTTCAAAAAATATATGCCTACACAGGGCCTTGTGCTGGCTAGCCAAACACTTAGCCACTGAGCTAAATCCCCAACCATGATAAACATCATTTATTAGTTCTCAAAATAGAAATCATAAAAATAATTTCAAAGTCTTTTTAGGAAGCAACTAACTTTAATACCAAAACCAGTTAAAAATATACAGCAACAAAAGAATCTCACACTAATATTTCTTATAAACACAAATACAAAAATTTCCAATAAAATACTGCCAAACTAAACCAAAGTTAATATAATAAAAATCATTTATCACTACCAACTTGAATTCATCCTATCAATTCTATTGTGGTTCAGCATACATAGATCAATAAATATTGTTTGTCATATAAACAAACTGAAAGACAAAAATCACATCATTATTTGATTAGATGAAGAAAGGCCCCAAAACCCAACATCCTTTCATGACTAGAGTAGTGTAGATTGAAAGCATACAAAATACATATCTCATCATAATAAATGATACATACAACAAATTTATAAACAGCATTCTGATAGAAGGAAATGCTCCCAAATATCTACATTAAAATCAGGAATTAAAAAAAGGATGTCCACTCCCTTACTTTTATTCAACACACTGCTTAAAATTTGGGCTAGAACAATAAGACAAAGGAAGGAAATAAGAGAGAATTAAATAAGAAAAGAAACCGAAGCACCTTTTTTAAAAGATGATTTTAAAAGACTTCACAAATAAACTCACAGTTGATAAATAATTTCATTAAAATTGTAGTATTCAAAATAATGGGCAAATATCAGTAGCCTTCTTATATAGCAATGGGCAAATTACTAAAAGTGAATTCAAAAAACCAATCTTATTAATCTCACACACACACACACACACACGAACAAAACAAAACACCTGCTAATAAATCTAACCAAGGAAGTGAAAGACCTTTACAATGAAAACTTTAAGATGCTGATGAAAGAAATTGAGAGAAATATGCAAAGATGAAAAGACTTACTATGCTTACAGACTGACAGGATTAATATTGTAAAACATCATACCAAGATCGGACTACATATTTAATAAATCCTAAACAAAATTGTAGGATTATTCTTTGCAGAATTAGGAAAAATCCAAATGAATACACATGATATTGTGTATGCATGAACACACACACACAACACACACACACACACACACACACACACACACACACACACACACACA
>JANHMN010000006.1:77515792-77546345 GCA_030674055.1 Rhabdomys pumilio | reverse complement strand
CTCTCTCTCTCTCTCTCTCTCTCTCTCTCTCTCTCTCTCTTTTTTGCTTCAGAGACTTAAAATTCTTGTCATACATGTTTTTTAATTCTTTTGTTAGAGTTGTGCAAAAATATTTTATATTATTTCTGGCTATTTTAAAGGGTGTTGTTTTTCTAATTATTTTCTCAGCCCATATATCATTTGTGTAAAGGAGCACTACTGATTTTGAAGTTGATTTTGTATCCAGCCACTGTGCTGAATGTGTTTATCACCTATAATAGTCCGCTGGGACTGGATACTTTAAATCCTGTTTTACCTGTCTTATTTGGGAAATTAAATATCTACTTTCTTCAAATTTATTTGGTGCCATTGCACTTTTTCTTTATGAAATGAAGTGAAATTAACAACTGAAATAATGCATTCAAGAATGCTTCTTTCAGTGACAAAACTAGAGGTAATATGTACTAATATTACCTAGTAGGTTTAAAATGTTCCCAGTTGTTAAGCCTTGAAATAGGAAATTCTTAATTATTCTGTGGTTCTCAGTCTTAACCAGAAATCAAGACCACTCCAAAGTTAAGTAGCAATTTTATGAGGAGAAGAAATGACGTATTGGATTATAGGTTGTATTTATCTCACAGAGAATCTAAGCTTGGTTCTCAGCACCCACATCTGGAATCTCACAACTTGGTGTAACTCAATTATCAGGTGATGTTATGCCCTCTTCTGGCCTTCAGAGGCAGAACATGCATGCGTGAAATCCCACAAACACAGTGTGAATTTTTTTCTTTCTAATTGGTGATAAAATGACGTTTGACAATATATTTATACAGTCCATGTTTTTAATATGTATGTGTGTATGTGTATATGTCTATATGAGTATATATGTATATGAGTATATATGAATATATGTATATGTTTGTATGTGTGTATGTGTAATGAGCATATATATATATGAGTATATATGTATATATGTGTGTGTATGTGTATATGTATATATGTATATATATATGTATATGTGTATATGTGTATATTCGTATATGTGTATATGTGTATATATGTATATATGTGCATATGTGTATATGTGTATAGGTATATATGTATATATACGATTATATATGATATATATGAATATATGTATATATTATGTGTATGATGTATATATGATGTATAGATGTATAGATGATGTATATGTGTATATATGTTCTCTCCAATCAGAACAAAGTGTCTCCAAAATCTCTCAGTCTTCTGTCCTCAATCTTCTGGAAGTCAGGAACTGAACAACAGACAAATATTCTTTTCATTTTAAAACTACAGTCTGATAGTAGCTAGCAAGTGTAAGTCAAGAAATGATATTTTGTAGAAGATTCACTGAACAGTGTATATGAAAACATTCGTACTTGTAAGAATAATATTACATTAAACACTGTGTAATCAAATATTATTAATCAATTACATGCTCTTCATTTTATCTTTAGATCATACTGTGGTGTTTTTCATTTTTTATTGAAATAAAACAAAGATTATTATTCCATTATTATTTCTATTTGTTGAATAAATGATGCTTTAGGTCACAGACATTTTTTAATTATATAGCCATCACTATTTTTCTGTTTGTTCATGGACTCTTGAAGACATACTCAGGTTTTTAGATTAAGCATAGAATCTTGTAGTCCCTATATAGTACTTCCAGATACACAAAATATTCAGTCATCATTCTTCTTGCTTTTAATTTAAACCACTGCTAGCCCTGCCCTCACCATTGCATTTTTATTTGCCATTTATACTTTTATGACATCCTGACTTCTGCTATGTAACATCCTATGTATAGGACATGTTTACTTCCCTCCTGTAGTCTTACTTAAGTTATGTCTTATAGCTCTGTGTATTTGCTGTACACTAGAAATTGGTTCTGATGTCTTGATTAAATTGAATTTGTAGGAAAGAGGCGATATGTTTATGCCACCTCAGCATGGACACATAAGGCCTGTGGTACCATACCACAACAAGGCTAACACTAACTATATGCTCAGGAGTGAAAGAACAATTTTTTTTATTTTTACCAAAAATATATATTCCCTAATTCTAACTATTAAGAAAATCAATGTACAACAATGATGCTAAACAAGGCCCATATTTACTGTCCTGATAATTGTCTCTATCAAAATCATGCATTTATGGAGAACTAGTAGACGATAAGTGAACAAAATAGGAAATGGTTAAGAAAAAGCCAGAAAACTCCCCCAAGACATGTGAGACTGTGCTTAAAAGCAAGCATTAAACTGCACAGGTTTTCCAACAAAACTATAAATTGAACACCAAAAACAATAGTCATTTTCATTGATAAAGGAGACTGAATCTATCAGATTCAGTAATTTATACTGATAGCCAAAAGAGAAGGATATAGGGATACAGAGGGAGATGCTGTTCCTGAGAAGGAGACAACAAAGTCAATTATAGAATATTTCCTGAATATATGGACTTCTAGAAAAAAATGTATATTTAAAAGTAACAAGAGTGCTTGATGTTTAGATAAAATTATTTAGGAATCCACATGTTGTGTTTTCTGGATGCTGTTTAAATCGAGCCCTTTAAGCATTAAACAAATATATTTTAAACATAATAATAGCTAGTAATTATGGGAATAATACAAGTAAAAATTTGGTATCCAGTAAATCCAAATTAAACAATTCAAAAATAAATTGCTATTGTGAGATAAAACTTGCAGAAATTTGTAACCAACGCATGACATGCACAAAGCTGCAGAGAGGAAATGGAAGTCTGTCTGCTTTCCAATACTTTGGACATGTCTTCATCTGTTTTCCCAGCAGTATTCTTTAGAATAAATGCATTTCCCCTAGCTCTATGAGGTGTACCGGCACACTAATCAAAATCCAGGCCGCCGTTGCAGGAATCTAAGTAATATAGATCAATCATCCCAGTGCCTGCGCTGAGGATCTGAATTAGATATTGAGGGACTGTCTTGGAACTAAGCTGGTGCCTGTGAGATAGTTTATGCTACCTCCAGGTAATGGTGTTCAAACTGAGTAGAACTGTAGTTCACCAGCTCATGCCTGCTGCTTAAAAATGTTTCCTTTTGGGTGGAAACAAATCCATACAGCTTTAGGGTTACAGAATTCTGTGTTGATAGCAAAGTAAGTATAAAATACTACTTTTAATTATTCTAACAATTCTGCATTTTAAGAATAATAATTGGTATGATTTGATAAAAAACAAACAAACAAACAAAAATTAATACACAGTGTACCCCTGGTTCTGCTGACTTAGTACCTGACAATCTATTTTCTTGTTCTCAGAAATACTTTGAATTATAAAATGTTATTGTGGTTTGTGTTAGTATGCTGGGTAAAATAATTTTTATTGATCTTATTTTAAACTTCAAAGTTTGTAGTGAGTTAAAATGTCCTTCAACATAATTATAGGTCATATTTATTTTCATATTGTGAAATGCTAGTTAATCTGTTGAACATTTTAAAAAACTGGATTCCTTTTTGAGAATTTCATATATGAACACTGTATTTATGTAACTTTCCCCTTTCTCTCCTTCCTCCCACTCTTCCCAACCCCCACACTTTTTAAATACATTTTATTATTTAATTATCATTTATATATGTATGTATATATGTATACATGTATAAGTATATATGTTTATACAAATATTGATAAATGTTTTAAATTTGAAAAAAAGAACAATAATTGGGGAGGTAGATATGTATTTGAATCAAGATAAAGTTATTGTGGGTTTAGAAAAGAAGAGTTCTATTTAAGATGTGTTTTTGCCATATATTTTGATTTAGAATTGAAAATGAAGAGTTAATATTTATGTGAATCTGTAATTCAGAGCAGAATTCAGGGAGAAGTTTATAAGCTTTTAATTAAAATTTTAATTTTATTATTTAATTTATCATTCAGCAATATAATTTTTTCAAGATGGATGTGTTAGTTTATGCTTTACATAAAGCACTGAATCTTTTTTGAACATTTTATGCTAAAGGTCATAGAGCCTCCTGCATGTTTTTCAGAGATAACCAGTGTTTTGATTTTATAATGATCAGTATTGAGTTCCAAAGTGCAAAATGGTAGAAGCATGATTAGGTCCATTACTGAAAACAATAAAAATTTTGCCTTAAGGACAAGCCAAAAGCCAGAAAACGGGGTTTTTAATGGGGTACTTATATTGTTTTAAGTGTTTATGTGAGAGTCTGTGTCAATGCCTGTCCACTATTTACTTCCAAGGTGCCTGTAGCATCCAGAAGAAATGTCATATCTCTAGAATCTAAATTACATGTGATTATGAGCCACCAGTTGGATGCTGAAAACCACAGTTGGGTCCTCTGAAAGAGAAGCAGTGTCTGACCACTGAGCCCGTCTCCAGCACTAGAGAAACTGCTGTTTTGTTGTTACTAAAATTTTGGTTAAAACAAAGTTTTAATTTACTTTCTAGTTTGCTTTGGCATGTGCCATGACCTTGATACTAAATTTGTGAACTTAGGCAAGCAAATAGTCTAGTGACAACTTTTGCTGATCAATAAGATACTGATAATAACAGTAATTACCTAAACATTTAATGATTTGAGAATATTCATATATACAAACATATGTATACATATACACATATATATTTACATTTATACATTACTTAACATTTTGTAAAGTAGTTTATAAACTATAATTTTAGGTGATATTTTAGTCTTTTTTCAACATGACAGTCAGATGTATATAAATAATTCAGCAAAAGCTATTTTGTGACTATTATCCCATCCAGTATTTGTCTGCATTACTGGAATTATAAAAGTATATTATCAGCCTTTGAAGAATTTATGGTATCATTTTTTTTTATATTATACTTAGAAATTTACCTCAAATAGCACTGTACATGTTTAAATAATGAAATAGTTGAATAATGAATTAGTTTTTTGAATGAGCTTCAAAAAATTGACTAAACAACAAGATAGATAAGAATGAATTCAATAAAAAAATTACTTGAGACTAAAGTACTGCTGTTCTGTGCCAAAAAAAAAAAAAAATCCACAGAGAATGGTGAGGATATGGGGAAGGCAGAGCTGCAGATCTGAGCAAGGCTTTCCTTGGACTTGACTTTTACATATGTGTGTGTTCTTAATGAGCCCCACTAAATTTTTTCTGGTATGGATATGAAATTAAGGGATGAGAAGAGAATATGGGTTCATGTAACTCCCAAATGCTGTCTCTGCTTATCACACTGCACTGTGAGTCTCTAGTAGAATTCCAACTGACCAATTTTCACCTCTTGCCTCCAGCACTTCAGAGAATATCCTCAGTGTTTCGATCTTGGGTAAAGGACTGCAAGTTTTACTGAGTACCACTAGACATAGAGACTTTAATATAGATTACACTGTTGATTCCCAGTGCTAATAACTCCAAAATGGTGAAAATATTTCTCCGAAGCTGAGTATACCATGGCTCAGAGAGTAAGCAACTCATTAACATTTTTACAGGTGGTGCAAGCACAGATGGAGCTGCAGCTCTGTCTAGGGATTCCTGAGGCAGTTTCCTTTTCCTACAGAGCATTGTAAATATTCAAAAAAAAAAAAAAAAAAAAAAAAACCTGAGCAGATCTTCCTTATGTGCCTTAGAATCTAAACCTCTCCATCTCCATTTTTATTTTCCATGTCTATTTTGTAGTACCAGTTCTATGGAGTATCTTGATCAATATCTATTCCTCCTACATGCGCCATGGCAACTTGTCAGAGCTGCCCTACTTGTTGCTTATTTTCTCCCTCAGTGGTCTGCGATGCTTATTACTAGTCAGGTCTTTAAGATCTTGATACTGGTGAGCTTTTTGGCATATGAAGATTATAGATTCACTTTTTGGTAAATAGAAACAATATTATCATTCAAGTGGTACTTTTTAAGTCTCAGATTAAAAAAAATATATCTCTTGAGTCCATTGAGTGAAATTCAGGTTAAAGTGATGCAAATTAAATGTAATTGCAATGATGGGTTTTTCTTGACAAATTTTGCAAAAAGTTAAGCACAATGGCCATATTTTACATATCAATCCTGCACAAGGCTAAGATGCATGCTAAGTCTGCATTTCAGCTTGAGAACTCATTTGATATTACAGATAGCAGACATGATGAGGTAAACTAAGGTGGTTGAGGCTCTGAAACTGCTGACCAAGACATAGAAGTTTTAACCACAGAAATATAGAGATGTAGGAGACTCATTTCAGAAGCAGGTACAGGGGACATTAGAGATGAGGGAACACTTTGGAGTCACACAGAGGTTTTATGTGTATTGTGAGACACTGGTGAGCTGGAAGAAGTCCAGAGTGAATCTCATGCTGCTAAAGGGAGATCACAACAGCTAGGGAGCATCTGGTAACTTACTCAGTGAGTAATGCTTCCAAAGGCAGATCCAAATACACTCCAGTTGTCACTAAGTAGGTCAGAATACTGGCCCATAGGGATTTGTATCTACTTGTTATTTGCTCTCTTCTCTGAGTCTTACATTCTAGTCTGAAAATCTGAGGAAGGCACCAGATGACAATAATCTCTCATTGTGCTGTTCTTTTGGAAAAAATTGATGATTTAACTTATGTAAATAATACTATGAGACTTGTGGTGGTAGTACAGATTTTAATCTCAGCACTTAGGAGGCTGAGACAGGCAGATCTCTGAGTTCCAGGCCAGCTTGGTCTACAAAGAGATGTTTAGGTCAGCCAGGGCTACAAGGAGAAACCCTGTTTTGAAAAACAATAAAACAGAATAAAATAGAAGTCTGAACAAGTTAATAATTTCTCTTCCATGGTTATATCTTGAGCTTTTTGTGTGTTTTGAGAGTTTCTCATTTTAGTAATTGATTATAGAAGGGCCATGATTAAAAACAAATACTTAAATTTAATAATAATACTAATGTTATATAAAATGTAATGTTATATAAAATTTAAAAGATGAAGTGCATAAAAAATGTAAGCATTTCAAGTGGAAATTTCAAGGCAGAGATTCTTAGATTGGTTCTGATTGTAAGCAAATAGAATACAAAGTTAGAAATTAGTGTCTAACATGAATCTCAAATTCACACAACTATACTTGACTTGTGTCATTATAGTTGTAAAAAATGAGTACAGAGATCAACAGAAGGCAGTGAAAATTTGGAGAAAGGTGGGGGATAAATGTGAAAGTCATTGAAGCAGCTTAAAGCTACCACCATTGGCCTTTATTAAATTAGTGCCAGCTCAATGATTGCTAGGTATTAGTGTTCTGTACTTCACACCGATTCTGCCTTACAGATGACATGTGTGAATAAAACTATTTATGACGTGTGTGAATAAAACTCTTATTAATGAGTATGAAAATAGAAGTAATACTTTATGTGAGTATTTAGATGCTTGCAAACAAAACCACTCATTTATCAAAATCACCATGGTTATGGATCAAATATGCCAACAGGAATTCCTTTTAATTGATACCAAATAAATAAATCAATAATAAAATCAAAGTAACTAATTTAGTTACTATTGTTATGAATGTCATTATGAATTTAATGTTAATTGTAAGCATTTTATATATGGCAATAGTTTTACATTCTCAACAAAATTAAAAAATTAATACAGTTACCTCCAAATGATGAAAGATAAACCACACTAAAAGCAAATTAATTCTCCCTAAAGGTTGTAATATGGTGAGAGAAAGCAAGGATGTAAGTCAATTCCTCAAATGTTAAATCTTTTCATGAATAAATAGGTTATTCTTTTAAAAGAAATATGTATGTGTGAGTTTATATATGCACACATGCATGTATGTGCTTAAATTTGTTTTTGTGTATATGCATGTATATACATGTATGTGTGTATATGCATATAGTACTGTGTAAGTATTCATGTGCATATGTATGGGAATGTGTGTGTGTGTGTGTGTGTGTGTGTGTGTGTGTGTGTACATGTGTGTAGGAGTGGTTCTGATGCAAAAGTCCTGTATCCAATCTGTTCTTGATCTAACAGTAAAGAAGCCATTCAGTCAAGTACTTGACTGAAGGAATAGGCAGAACTTCTGGATCCTCACAGGCAAGATGGAACACGAAGGGGAGAAGAAGTCGAGTTTGTCATGTTTAAGAGAGAGAAAAGTGAATGACCCTTGTGAGATCTTGGGAAGAGTAGTCATGAACTGCTTCTACAGGCAAGAGGTTGGGGTGTCAGCTGGGTCCAAAGGTGTAAGAGCAACTGAAGTTGAGTGCAAATTTAGGGTGCTGAGCTGGGAGTTATAGGAATGGCACACTAGCCAAGGTAGATCAGGGTGTTCAGCAATTGCGCCAATAAGGCAAGTTGAAATTGAACAACTGTCTGTGTCTTGTGTTTTTCATTCATTGATCTAATATTCTCTTGGTAGGGACTGGTAGCAAAGTTTGTTGCCAGAGCTTAGGCAGGGCACCTAAAGCTATATGCTGTGTGTGTGTGTGTGTGTGTGTGTGTGTGTGTGTGTGTGTGTGTGTGTGTGACTGCACAGCACTTTCTGACTTCAGTGTGTCATAATCTGAACACACACAGTAGGAGTGAGTATTTGGGGTTTGTGTCTTGAGAATGAGATAGCAGAAGTATTTTTCAGGATGCTGTTCTCAGTTAAATCCCTATATCTATCTGTTAGGTTAGCTATTACCAAATGTCATAAACTTGAAAGCTTATTTAGGTAAAACTGATTTCCCTCATGTTTCTCAATATAGAAAGTCTGAGCTCAAAGTGTTAGCTTGGTTGATCCACCAAGATCTCTACTAATCCTTGTGTGGCCATCTTCTTCTGTCTCTAAATAGCTGGCTCTCTGTGCCTCTGTCTCATGTACGCCAGTCATGTACTCTGCCTCTTTCTTAACCTCTTCCTGGGCCCTGTCTCTGGTGCTGATGTACAAACATTGGGACTTTCATTTATAAGTTCATAAAAGACTGGCTGTTTCTTCAGTGTTTTTCTGTGATGCAAGTCTATGTATGCCCACGGATCTCCTAGATCTTGTTTTGTAATTCAAAATAGAGACAGGTCCAAATAAAAATGAATCTTGGCTCTAGATGTGCTTGGTCAAGAGAAAGGTGAAACCTGGACTACTGACATGAGGGACAATTGCTATTTGGGACCAAAGCTTAACTAAGACCAGGGGATGATGTAACATGTTTCTCATCTTATTTAATAACCTATTTATTCCTTTAACTGAGCTCCTGTTACAGGCACTATTCTGGGTTACAGTAAAATGAAAACTAAATGGAATACAATAAACCTCTTGCTATGTAGAGATTAAAGTGAAAACATTTAAAGAACACATAAAATTTTTAAAAATTAAGCTAAAAGTTTAAATTTAAGATGAAAGAATGGAAATGTGAAGACGTAAAGCTAGGAGTCATCATAGGTGATGTAGAGCTTCAGTGAATACTATTCAGGTCTTCCACTCCCCTGGCTTGCCGGTAATAGATGATTTCTGATTGTGAGAGTTTGAGAGCTAAAATTAGATCATCAGAGGGAAAGCAAGATGTTTGTCAGTCTACCAGTAACTCAGGAAGTATTCTGTTGGAAAGTCTAAGAAGAAAATGTTCCATCAGGAGAGACACTTAATCTGAGTCCTATGGAAATGAAGGGGGTGTGTATGGGTATCCACTGGAAGCCGGCTCTAGGCGAGGGTAGAAAAGATAGAAGCATGAAGTGTATTCCTGTTGTTTGTAATCCAGAGAGATTAACAGGCTGAGAAAGCTGATGCTGAATCTTGGAGGGAGACTACTGGAAGGTGAAATTACAAAAGTCCTAGTTTCAGAGAGACACTGCACTTAAATGAACATGGTAAAAAGTCACTGGGGTGTTTTGAGGCAAATATTGCGATGATCTGACTGTTAATTTACATCTAGCCGTATAGTTAATGCAGCAAGCAATTATGTCAGTTAGAGCAAAAGGAAAACAGTGAATAGTCCAGTTCTGCTGGCACTTATGGCTGATAAGGGGGAAAAAAGTCAAAAGAAAATACTTTCCATACCATGTTAGTGGAAGTTTTAGGCTGGGAAGAAATTGTTTGCATTTTATGAAAGCAAGTGGTGCATGAAGGTAACCATTTTAACCATGAACAGGCCTCAGGCTAAAATTACTGATAAGAAAACTGTTTGTTGCCACATTGTATCTCTGAAATTGTGGTTGAGGATACACTGACCACCTGTAAGGGTGTGAAAGAAAATCTTTTTTCTTCAATCTTGGTTCCCCTTTACTTAATATGCCTACCACCTACTAAAGCTTACCCAAAATTTCACCCTTAAATTGTATTGCCCAATATTTTCTTATGACATCCTAAGCCTCTTTGTCATATAAAATATTTGTTCCATGTTTATAAATTCTAATCAGGATAAACTTAATGCTGTACTTTAGTCTTTTTGTCTTTTAGTGCTCTTACTAAAGTAGAGTTTGTGAAGGATATAACCTTCTTTGACTCTGCTACAAACTAATGGATACTAATAATTGTTAGCCATAGTCTATATGTCCATATCTAGCTAATAAAATACATCACATTTAGTTATTGAGAAATTTTTTAAAGAACTAGATATTGTGTACCATGAAAACATAATGAATGTATAAAAGCAAATAAGTCCTGGCCTTTCATTTATTAGAGATTTTGATTTGGTTTATTATGAAGAATGCTTGTTCATAAGAAGCTGCGGAGATGTGGAAATTTACTGAGGTCAAGCATTTTACATGTGATCGGAGTGGAGAAGGATTTACAGAGGTGTAAAACTGGTAGGTGGAATCCTACAGAATATGAAAAATACAACTGTTGTATTTAAGAAATCTAATCAAAATTATACTTTAGATGTGATTAATAAAACTCAGTGCTTGTCAAAGAAATGTGGGAGACATGAACACTCCAGGAAATAAAGTTTTCTTTTTTTTTTTTAAAAAAAGGGCTATAAAGATATCTGCTGTTTAGGTACAGGCCAAGACAATTGCAAAAGCAGGTAAGAGGTTCAACTGCCCTAGGAACTCTACCGACATATTCTGTTCAGATCTAAAAGGCACACCCCACTGACATTGCTTCTTGACCCACTGACTTTCAGCTGCCATGCTATGCCCTAAATGGGAAAATATTGGATGCCTAGGTACAAACCATGCAACTCAGAAAAACAGGTGTATGCCACACCAGTCAGAAAAATATAAGAAAACTCAGGCAGAGACACTCTGCTAGACCAGAGACCACACCAGTCACCAGAAACCTAGATAGGCAGCCCACCTATAATTCTTTTGTACTTTCTCAGTGCTTCCTGACACTATTCCCCATCTTCAGTACTCTCGTCATCACCCTGTGCCACCCCCAAACTCATGCAAAGACCCCCTGCTGGAGCAAAAGATGTGCTAGACATCAGATGTCCAGTATCCATCTCAGTTGGGGACCTCCTGCTGGACTGGAGGTTGTGCCAACTCCCTGAAATCTAGAAACAGAAAATCAGAAGACTAAAGATGAAACAGAAACAAAGGAAAAGATACATATCCAACAAAGACAAAATCATAATCTGCACCTAGACCTGTAATTATCCCAAACCCAGATGCCTAGACACTGATTTGAGAACAAAATCAACAACACCAGGGAAATATGGCACCACCAGAGGCCAGCTATTTTACTATGTCAGTCCCTAAGTGTCCAAACACAGCTGAATCACAAGGCATCTACCTTAATATTGACTTTATAAAGATGATTAAAGGTCCTTAAGGAATAAATTAATAAATTACCCAAAAAAAGTCAGGAAACACAAACAACTGGAGATAATGGATAAATTCATTAAAGAAAGCCAAGGAATGACAATGAGGTGAGGAAAATGAATCAAACTTTTTGAGACCTGAAAACAGAAATAGAAGCAATAAAGAAAGCACAAACTCAGGGAATCCTGGAAATGGAAAAACATCAACAACAAAATATAAGAAATAGAAGAATCTCCGGCATTGAAGATATGATAGGAGAAATAGACATATGATTTTGAAGAAAATGTTAAATGTGAAAAGTTCCTGATACAAAACATCCAGGAAATATGGAACAGTATGAAAAAAAAAAGATAAGAGTAATAGGAATAGAAGCATCCTAGGTCTAAGCCTAGGATGGATAAATCAGTGTTAACAAAATCTGTTGGAGTATAGCTCTAGCAAGTTCATGTCCTGAGATGGGAAAAGGCATTGACCCAGGTAAAAAAACTGGCCACCCATGAACATTCAACCAAGTGTCCCTGAGGAGCTTGGACCATCTTTATTTATACAACCACAATCCTGATTGTCTGAGCAATGATAACACAGGTTACCTAAATAAATCATAACATCAGCAATATAAAGCCCTCAAAACCCCAATGGTTTCCTTTCTTCCTTTCCCCTCACCCCACAGGCCAATAATCCCAAAACCATGTTTTGTACTACAAAGCAAAATGTCAGCAAAAAAAAAAAAAAATGAGTGTATAGTCAGGAATATCCTATGGACATGTGTAGTACTCTGGACTTTTCACCCTCACTTCAGTTCCAGAAATAACAACTCTGAAATTTATGATATATGCATAAATGCCTATGCCACAAGCAAAGGCTTATTGCCTGACTAGTTCATAATTTTATTAATCCATTTACTTGGCTCAAGTTTTTAGACCTTTTGGAATAGAGAATCAAAAAGAGAAGTTATAATGACTCTTGTATTTTTTCTTGATTATGACTAGTTATTTGGACTCAATCATGGACTGCTCTAAAAATCAATCCAATATTGGCAATAACAGTCTTCATTTGAAAGGCTGGTTCTGGACATTTCCAGAGACATATTTGGAAGTTAGCTGCAGTTCTCTATGATGTTATGTTAGCAAGAGATAAAGTTGGGAGAGGATCTGGATTTCAAATAAGTGTTAGCACATGTGTTAAGGCTCTTTTAATTGTCAAGTTAAAATTACTTGTTCCTTATACAGTATTTAATGTAAGTTAAATTTACTTTATTCTATGAGTGTCACATGGCAGTTTAACTCATCTCAGTTTCATGAAACAGTCATCCTCAGAATTGGGGTGAATTCCCCCTCCTGCCCTTGAGTCTACAAGTGAGTCCTTCTTTCCCTACTGGAATTCCCACCTCCTATTTTCAGGCTCAACTAATAGGTCATCAATTTTTAATGACAGATGCTTCTTCCATACAGTACATAAGAGGTGATCTTTACACATAAGCACATAGCCAGCTGGCAACAAATGTGGTTATGAAGTTGTGCAAGACAAGATACAGAATAACCATTTGTAGATATAAGTCAATACCTCTCCATCTTTGAAATTACAATTTAAAGTTAGTTTCTTCTTCACCCAGTGATCAAATAGCAGCCCTCTGTCTTTAAAAATTGCAGACAGATGCATACTCATTGTATCAAGCAGCCTTTCCTGATATGTACACATCAATTCCCAACATCATATTTTCAAGAATCATCTTTAAGATGATTTTAAGAATCATCTGTTAATCAGATGGAATGTCCCCATTTTTTACATCTTTTTGATCAGACACAGCTTCCCTAGAACAGTTATGCAGGACCCATTGCTTTCCACAACTGTTATAAGCCCACTCAGTGTGATTTTAGCTGTTCCTCTAGGGACATGATTATGTCCGTAATTTCCCAGGATTATTTATCAGATATGGAGGTTCAATAGAGATATAGGAAAGAGAAGAGGGTTTTGTTTTATCCACACACACACTCCAAGAGTTTTGAGAAAAATCATAGAATCATCCAAGGAGCTTTTGCCTGTGTGATTTTAACATTGCCAAACAAAGTAAATTCAATATTGCTATGAGCATAAACAGTATAGCCAAAGGGAGAGGTTTCACCACATGCAATCTAGATAATAAGAATAGAGGCCACCAAAATTCACACAGGTCTTTGACAAATGGGAAGGGGTTTCCATGGGCTTTTCTTATGTGGAGTCCAATCAGTGAAACAGTCAAATACCATTCATTGTAGATGCTGCATGGCCACTGCCAAAATTTTTACAAGAAAAAAAAATTTAATCTAAGGAAGGCTATGCCTATTAAAGAAAAAGAAGCTTACAGAACACTAAATAGACTGGACCAGAAAAAAATAAGTCCCCAGGGAAAAAAAGTCAGCTCACCATATAGTAATCAAATCACTAAACATGCAGGAAGAAGAAAGAATATTAAAAGCTGCAAGGGATAAAGACCAAGTAACATATAAAGGCAGGCCTATTAGAATTATACCCAACTTCTCAAAGGAGACTCTAAAAGCTTGAAGAGCCTAGGCAGATGTGTTGCAGACTCCAGGAGACCATAAATGCCAGTCCAGAAGATAGTAAAACTTTAATTCACCATAGGTGATAAAAGATATTGCATGACAAAATCTAATTTAAACAAAATCTACAAATATAGCCCTACAGAGGTACTAGGAGAACAACTCCAGACCAATGAGGAACCAAACCCTTGGAACACAGAAATGAAATAATGTCATACTAGCAAAACAAAAAGAAGAAACACACACAGATACACACACACACACACACACACACACACACACACACACACACAAACCATGACCAACCACCAAATTAATAAAAATTAGCAGAGACATGGGATGAGGGTGGTGCCAAGAATCAATAGGAATGACCTTAGCTGTGACTGGCTATGACAGGCAGCATTGGGGATATGGAACCTGAAGTGACCACCTCTTGTAGCCAGGCAGAAAACCCAGTAGACACCAACCCACCCACAAAACTTTCAACCCAAAATTTATCCTGACTACAAGAAATGCAGGCACAGGGATGGGGCAGAGATTGATGGATTAGCTGACCAATAAATGGTCCAAATTGAGACACGTGCCATCGGCAGGTGCCAATCCCTGACACTATTAGAGATACTCTGTTATTATTGCACACAAAAATCTGGCATGGATACCCTCTAAGAGTCTCTACCCACCAGCTGACTCACACAGATACAGACACTCACAGCCAAACAGTAGACAGAGCCTGTGGGCTATTATGGAAGAATAGGAGAAAGAATTGCAGGTACTAGAGGGGATACGAACTTCACAGGAAGACCAACAGAGTCAACTACACTGTATCCTTGGGTCTCTCAGAGACTGAACCACCAACCAAAGCACATACATGGGCTGGATCTAGACATTCCCCTACACATATAGCAGACATGCAGCTTTGTCTTCATGTGAGCCTCAAACAACTGGAACAGGGGCTGTCCCAAAAGCTGTTGCTTGTACATGGGATATGTTCTAGCTAAGTTAGATAGGATGCACCTAGCTTCACAGAGGCCAGTCTAGGGGGATTGCCAGGGGGCCTCCACCCACTCAGAAAAGAAAGGGAAAAGGGATGGATGAAAGATTGTGGGATAGGTTTACTGGGAGTGGACAGTGAGTGGGATATAAAACAAATAATTAAAAAAATAAAATTTAAAAAGATTTAGCCATCATTGGTAATTAATATCTCTTAATATCAATGGACTCAATTTTCCAATAAAAGACACAAACTAACAGAAAGGATTAAAACCCAGGATCCATCCTTCTGCACACAAGAAATACACCTCAACATCAAAAATAGACATTACCTCTGAATAAAGGGTTGAAAAAAAAATTTTCCAAGAAAGTACATCCAAGAAGCAAGCTGGTTGAGCAATTCTAATATCTAATAAAATAGACTTCAAATAAAAATTAATAATAATAAAAAATATGAAGAAGGGTAATTCATACTCATCAAAGAAAAATAGCACCAAGATGACATCTCAATTCTTAACCTGCATGCCCCAAGCACAACGACATCCACATTTGTAAAAGAAACATGACTAAACTTAAATCACACATGGAAACTGACATATTAATTGTGGGAGACTTCAGTACATTACACAATGACAGGTCATCAAAGCAAAAACTAAACAGAAAAATACTGGAGCTAACAGATATTATGAACTAAATGTGTCTAACAGATATCTACAGAACATTTTACTCAATAACAAAAGAATATACTTTCTTCTTAGAACGTCACACAACTTTCTCCACAATTGATCACATATGCATGTATAAACCAAGTCTCAAATAACAACAACCAAAAAGCAAAAATCAAAAAAAAAAAAACCTCAAACAAACAAAAAACCTGAAATAACCTCCTGTATCTTATCAGTCTACCATGTTTTCATAAACAACATGAGTTTGAGCCTACAAACGCATGAAGATAGAACAACTCTACTAAATGACTACTGGGTCAAGAGAGAAATAAAGAAAGAAATTAAAGACTTCCTATAATTCAATGAAAAGAAATACACAATGTATTCAAATTTATGGGACACAATGAAAGTACTGTTGAGAAGAAAGTCCATAACATAAGTGTCTTCAAAAGAAAATTGGAGAGATCTCATACTAGCAATTTACAGCATATTTGAAATCTCTAGATCAAAAAGAAGCAACCACATCCAAGAGGGATAATTGGCAGGAAATAATTAAACTGAGGGCTAAAATCAATAAAATAGAAATAAAGAGAACTAGACAGAATATCAATGAAATAAAAAGTTGGTTCTTTGAAAAAAAATAACAAGATAGACCAACTCTTATCCAAATTAACTAAAAAAATACAGAGAATATTCAAATTAACAAAATCAAATATAAAATTCAGAACATAGCAGTCACCAAGGAAATGCAAAGACTTATTAGATCTCACTTCAATAACCTGTACTCCACAAAATTGGAAAATATAAAAGAAACGGACAATTATTTCAATACATACCACTTGCAAAATTTAAATTAAGTTCAAATGAAGAACTTAGACTTATAACTTTAAGAAAGTAGAAGAAATTAATAAATCTGTTAACTGCCAAAATGTCCAAGACCTAAATTCTAAAGATTCTAAATTCTAAGACAGAATTCTATCAGAATTTCAAAGAATTACCAATGCCAATACTCTTCAAATTATTCCACAAAATAGAAACAGAAGAAAAGTTGTTAAATTCACTTTATGAGGCCACAGTAATCCTGATTCCTAAACCACATACAGATCCAACAAAGTGAATTACAGACATTTCCTCATGAACATTAAAGCAAAACTATTCAATAAAGCACTTGCAAATTGAATCCATCCAAGAATACATAAAAATCATTAAATGCTGGAAAAGCCTTTGATAAAATTCAATATTCCTTCATAATACAGGACTTAAAGAGACCAGGGATACAAGGATGTTCATAAATATAAAAAGAAAGACAACATTTTATAAGCCTAAAGCCATCATCAAATTGAATAGAGAGAAACTCAAGGCAATTCAACTAAGATCAGGAACAAGACAAGGCTGTTCACTTTATCCAAATCTATTTAATATAGTAATATTTGAAATTCTAGCTAGAACAATAAGACCACTAAAGGAGATGAAGAGGATACAAATGGAAAAAGAAGAAGTCAATGTATTGCTATTTGCAGAATGTATTATACTATTTATAGCTGACCCTCAAAAATTCTACCAGAGAAATCCTACAGCTGGTAAACATCTTCATCAAATGGGGTATTTTTGTGCTTAACTCAAAAAAATAAATGAGTAGCTCTTTTATATACAATAAAAAATGGCCTAAAAAAGAGATCAAGGAAAAAATACCCTTCACAATAGTCACAATCAATACAAAATATCTTAGGCCCTCTATAACCAAGCAAGTAAAAGATATGTATGACCTCAAGCCTTTGAAGAAGATATTGGAAGATGGAAAGATCTCCCACAGTCATGAATTAGTAAGATTAGCATAGTAAAAATGGCCATCTTACAAAAAGCAATGTACAAATTCAACACTATCAACACAAAATTCCAACACAATTCTTTATAAAACTTGAAAGAACAATATTTAACTTCATATGAAAAAAAAGAAGAGATGTGGGGAAACTCAAACAATCCTGTATGTTAAAAGCCCTTCTGGAAATATTACCACAGAGCTATAATAATTAAAACTGCACATTATTGGCATAAACAGGATGAACAATGGAATAGAATCCAAGACCCAGATGTAAATCTATACACCTATGTACAACTGATACTTAATAAAAGTCAGAAGTATACAATGGAAAAATGAAAGTATTTTCAACAATTGGGTGCTGGTCTAATAATATGCAGTTATGCAGAATGCAAATAAATCCTTACTTATCACACTGCACAAACTTAAGTCCATGTATATTAAAAACCTCCACATAAAACCAGATACACTCATCCTGATAAAAGAAAAGTGGAGAATACCCTTGAATACATTAGCACAGGAAAAATCTTCCTGAAAAGAACACCAATATCATAGAACTAAGGGTGATTGTAATAAATGGGACTTCATTAAACTAAAAAGTTTCTGTTGCAATTCACTATTTAAGATCACAGCCTACCATGTCTGGATAGCTCCTCTGAATGAAGAACAAAATGGAGGACTTCCTTTTCTCAGTGGGAGTACCTCTTCTATTCCTGATCTGAGCAGCCTGACCCCCAGTCTTCTACTTGAGAAATGTCACATATTCCTTGACAAATATACAAGTTCTAATTCCTGCCCAAGAAGTACTGGGGATACCTGGAATGCCTTTCCATAAAAATGAGACATTCACAGTACTTTAAACTATAGCCAATGATTTTACATTCATCCTGTAAAGCCCTTCCTTCTCTCTAAGGTTCATAGAAAACCCTTGGTCACCTCCAAATTGCATGTATGGATGGAAGCTGTTTCAATGAAATTTGTCTAAGAGAGCTGTTCCATTAATTAGTGTCTAAAAGAACTGTAACACAAAACTTTTTTGGAGAAAGCATTCTTCAGAGAAGGCCTCTCCCCAAGCATTCACTCACAGCTCCACCAACACCCTGCAGAACCCACCCATTTTAGGTTCTGCTTAATCCTTCTAGCCTGGTATGCTTCAGTGCCTAGACACCCAGAAGGAGGAAATGGAGGACACAGAACCAAAGCTGGTCCTTTGGAATATGCATTCCAAAATTTTATATAAGGAAAAGGACACTGTCAACAGGACATTACAGAAGCCTACAATTTCACCAAGTATACATCCAACAGAGGTCAGAAATCCAAAATATATAAAGAAATCCAGCATATAGATATCAGCAATTGCTGTCTGTGGATCTTGTTCTTCTATATGTTTTGCCTTGGCTGGTCTCAGTGGGAGAGGATGTGCCAGAGGAGTGGGGTGATAGCCAAGATAGGAGTAACCACCCTCTCAGAGGAGAAGGGGTGGGGGTTGCAGGAGAGATTACGTGAGTGGGGAACAAGGAGAAGGGACAAAGAAAATGTGGTACATTTATACAAAGGTGTATTGTTCAGGAGTTAAAATTTGACGTCGTGAGATAAGAAAAACCAGACAAAAAATCATCCTGAGTGAGGTAACCCACACCCAGAAAGACAAACAGGGTATGTACTCATTTATAGGTAGATATTAGCTGTAAAGTATAGGATAATCATGACACAATCCACAGACCTAGAGAGGATAACAAAGAGGGTTCAAGAAGGGACACAAGAATAGAATAGATTTTGTGGGGGGAATTTGGAGATGAGGAAGCAAGTACTAGGAGAAATACCAGAAACTGTAGGCTATCTCGGGGACAAGGTAGTAACCTAGTGTAATCGAAACTCCCAGGAATCTACAAGGGTGACCCTAGCTAAGACTCCAAGCATTAGATAGTGTGGAACATACGCAGAATATGGCAGTCTTCTATAATCAGGCAATGATTCCAATGGAGAGACTGGGACACCAACCCAGCCACAAAACCTTGACCAATATTTTTTTTTCTGTCTGCAGCATATATTGGGCAAAATTGTTCCATAATTTATGAGAGTGGCCAACCAATATCTGGTCAAACTTGTGGGCCATGCTATGAGAGAAAGCCAATGCCTAATACTGCCTGGATGCCCAGGAACCAGAGGCTGGATATCCCAAGGTCTTAGGATAGAACCAAACACAACCTGGAGGACAGGCAATGAAATGATTTCTAATGATATTCTGCTTTACTAGTAGTCTGAAAAATATAACAGTAGTCAGACTTCATCCAGCAAATAATAGGAGCATATGCACAGCCACAGGAAAACATTAGACAGAGCTCAGGGAATCCTGTGGAAGAGAAGAGGGAGGGAAAGGGAGAGGAAGAGTGAGGGGAGGGGGAAGGGAGGGGGAGGGGATAGGGAGGGGAGGGGGAGGGTAAGAGGGAGACAGAAGGAGACAGAGAAAGGGAGAGGGAGACAGGGAGAGGGAGAGGGAGAGGGGGAGAGACCGAGAGCCGGAGAGATGGAGAGGCAGACAGAGAGATAGAGAGTGGACAGAGAGACGGAGACATGGAGAGACAACAGAGAGATGGAGAGACGGAGATGAATTCCTGAGTATAGTTCAGTTAGCCATGGAAATATTAACTGTTTGGACCATCTACATATAACCTAGAGAGACAGCACTAATGGTCAGAGTTGTCAGCTCTGCTGTAGACTGCTGCAGATGGGAAAAGATACTCAGATTCACCTGTTTTTATGTCTACTGTGTTGTCTATGTATAGACAACATCTATATAGAGAGCATCTGTATAGAGAGCATCTGCCCTGACTCTGAGAAGAAAATTTTATATATCTTCATTTTTTGCCCACCCTCATTGATTTTCTGTGTTTCCTGAGGAGAAATAATACCACAGGCTGATGCAACTGTACCTGAGGTGAATAGTATCTTCCCAGTTTTATCTTGCGCTTTCTGTCTCTGAATAAATTGTATTTCAAATGTAGCAGGCTCCTTTTCACTGTGGTGGCTTAAGTTAGTGGGCCCTTTGCACCCCACACACTTTGCTTCTGTGCCCAAAGCATGGAGGAGGTGCTCTCTCAGGCACAGAGTCTGATTAGCTGGTTTGTCAATCAGCCACTGGGGAAGGGATTGCTGCCTTGTTAGAATCTATAGGTTATAATGCAAGACTGATATATCACTGCAGTCCCCAATTGCTAGTGCTTGCATACCCACATTTTCCAACCTGGAATATACACTGGTGATTATGGATGTTAATTAATTAAACTTCAGCATACTACCCACTATTGATTTCATTAGTTTGAAGTAAATCAAAACAGGGCTGAAGAGATGTACTGGACACCTCCTCCCGGTATTTACTGGGTCACAGGCAAGTTATTTTCCCCCATTTGATTGGTAGAAATGAGGAATGAATTATTAGAATAGGTACCTACACACACACACACACACACACACACACACACACTTATGTGTTGTGCCTGGGTGTCAAGATCCTGTCTAACCTAGGAGTTCTTAACTGTTTCTGTTGAAGTTCAAATTATTCAGTAAGTACAATAACCCTCATCAAATGTGAGTGAACTGGAGACAGGATAGGAATTAATTTAAAATGTTCAAAAGATGCTGCTTATCTTTTTATGTACTAATCAATAGAGACAATTTATCTGCTCCCATTTTCTAAAAATAAAGTCATTTTTATAGAGCAATGTCACAGTGGAAATTGATCAAAGGCTAACAACAAAAGGAATTGATAAATCTAAATGTACCTTGCCAGGGTGTCTGGGAGAGTCTCGTGAGACTTGTATTAGATCCAATTTAATTAACAGCTAACTTTCTCTCAGAGTGGTGTAAATAGAATGAGAAATTTGCAAATTGGGCCAAGTTGAGAGAAATAGCACATGCTAAGAACAGATAAATTGATTAGAAAAATAGAAGTCATAAAATAGCTAGAGAACAAAGAAAGTAGGTGGATATGTCAGTCAGTGGGCAGTCTAGAGTGTGGGAGTGATTTCTACAACAGAAAAACAGAGAAAGCAAGAATGAAAGAGCAGGGGAGAGGGAGAAAGAGACTATAAAATTTGTTAAAATTTCTCTACAGGGCAAGTATATCCTTTAAAACATAGCTGTATTTTTTCTTACAAAATTCTTTGTGGTTAAGTTTTGTTATTCTAATCATCTGACAACTTGACATGTAGTTCACAGTCATTAAAATTTGCCTATTTAAGATGTAAAGATGTACAAAGTAGCTCTTACTCACAAGATGATGAGCCCACTGCCAAAAATCTGCTTTAATACCACTTTATCCTCCTGAGAGGAAGCCCTGCTCCCATCCCCCAGGAACCAGTAAACGACTTTCCATTTCAGTGGAATTAACTATTCTGGACATTTTATGGGAGTACATGCAATCTTTTCAGGGGACTTAGTAATGCGCTCTCAAGGTTCATCCATTTTATCATGTGTGAACTGTATCTGTTCCATTTTATTAGTAAAGTACTATATTGTGAAGATACAGCAAATGAGGGAAGGGTTGGTGGTGCTGGATGTTGTAGCGTTGTCTGTACTGACTTCTGACTACAGTAGGACACTGCACATTCTAAATAGTCACATGTTGTAGAGAGTGAGTTACATGTCAAACTGTCAAAAATAATTGGATTGAGAAAGCTTAAATCATATATTATATTGTAAAGAGACTATAAATTAAAGGCTGTACTTGACATCTTGAGAAATCTTTGAAAGTTTTGGAGAATTCCTTATAGCATCTCTCTCAATCTGTTGATAGCATTGACTGTCCACTGTAAACTGTCCCATGGCCTCACACCCACTAAACACATGTATGATCATTGAGCTTAGCCCTTGCCTTTTATATAACAAGATGCTCATTTATCAGTGGATGAATAGTTGTGTCTTTTCTATGTTTTGCTGCTATGAACAATGGTTATAAATATTCATTTGCAAGATTCTCCATGGACGCAAGCTGTGATTTCTCTTGGGATATGCTTAGGGGGAAAAAAATCACTGGATTGGATAGTACATCCATATCAATAATTGAAGGACTGCCAAGCTAGTTTCATTAACAGCCACAGAATATTGCTTTATGGGTAAAGCAAACTCGAGTCTGTGAACTCCTTTATTCTTCATCCATATGCTTTCTTATGTGTCTTTCTTATTGTAACCACCTTTGGGGAGTGACAAAGTACTGTCCTTGAGTGTTTCTGAATTGCCTTTCTCTGAAGATGTATAATATCAAGTTCTCCGATTCATATGTTTAAATGTTTGTTTCAAGAAATAGCTTCTTACATCTTGTCTTTGATCTTTTTGTTTTTCTTTGGCAGGGACTCATGTGGTCCAGGTGGATGCTCAATTTTCTGTGTATAAGAGCATAGCCCTGCAGTCCGGATGCACTTATATTTGCCTCTTGAGTATTGTGATTAAGGGACTAGCTTAGCATTGCCTCAAAATTTTGACACTTCTGCCTACATACACTTCTATCATATGTTGTCAGTATGCATTTCTGCACCTGGAGTTTGATTTTAAAGCTAGTAATTATGATGATTATTATCTGAGATACATACATACATATATATATATATGTATGTATATATATATATATATATATATATATATATAATCAATTATTGACAGTTTCTTCATATATCTTGAACACATATTGTTTTCATTTTGAAAACATTTTCTCACACTCTATATTGTATCTGGTTCATGATGGCACTCCTTGAAACCTCAAATCTCCTTTTTCTGATATCCAGTTATTTTTTCTTTTATTCATCCTTATATTTCCAGTATCTTGTATAAAAGAATATTGACTAATGCAAAATTGAAAAATTGTTCATTTACATTTTCTTCATATGTTTTTGATAGTTACTTACATATTTAGATCTGAGAGTCATGATCAATTCATTTTTATTATGAAGGTAAAACCTATCTTGTTCATTTGTTTACTTTGTTGAACTAGCCACATTTTAAGAAAGTAGTCATTACATTGTTTATTACATTGATATATTTAATTGCTACTGCTATAAAAGGCCAGTCAGGTACTCATGTAAATGCTTATGTCTTTGCTTTCAGTACTATACCATTTATAAACCAAGAAATCAAAGCCATCAGAAACGAGGAACAAAAAAATGTCCTTTCTTAAAATCTTCTGAAACAGTATGGCTCTGCCAGAATGGTGCCCTGTTGCCTCTACAGCAAAGAGAGAACAAATATTGGTTATCTTAAGACATAGCGTTTGGTACTTTGATATAATAGACAAGGGAATTTACATGTAAGAAGTTAACATGGTCTTTGGTGCTGGACTCCTATTAACTTGACTCCAGCAATATTTCATTATTTAACTCAAAGTCACAGAGACAATTTTCTCAAAACTTGGCATTATCTTCAATCTATGAGATACATAAATAGAATCATATGCTTTGTGGTTTGAAATAGGTGGTTGTTTTAACTAAAATTATTAAGTCTCAGTTGTTTATCACTGTTGTAAATGTTATCAAGGGAAACTGTCTCTAAGCAGAGTTTGTTTGTAAAGCAGATTTGTAGGGATGCCAGATGTTTGACTTCTCTAAGCTATATTGTCATTTATAAAATCACTATACTTGAGAACTGTCCAATCAAGTACAAATAATTGTAATATTTAAAAAACTCTAATACTAAAAATAAGGTTAAAATTTCCAAATGTCAAACGTGTTTGAATTCTGTGACACATGAATTTCACTATTTCCTGAACGTACTTTCAGCTAAATTTTTACTCTCACTCTTGATTATGAATGCTTCTATTTTAATGATTGCATTATAATCTGTCTAATTATACAAGATGCACACTGTCTTCAGCAATGGACTACCATGTGTCTTCTTCTCTGCTCAATTCCTAGTTTCTCTTCACATTCTTCACATTAGAGAAATGTGTGCTAACACTCCATTCCACACCTTTGTGGCTCTGACCTCTAAATGGCTCTTGGCCAACACTATTAACAGCATGGCCTCTGCTGTTAAGAGCCGGTGTATTCGCCTGTCAAGTTCCTATTTCTTAGGATGAACAGCTAGGTAAAATGAGACAGAGCAGGCTTTTAAAAGGCTTTTGACAGATGGGCTTCGCCTGCTTGTAGTACAGGTAGAATCAATAAAAACTTGTCACACACACACACACACAGACACACACACACACACAAACACACACAAAATCCTGCCTAAAGTAATGAGCACTGACTTACACAATTTTATTTGTACCTCTACAAAATGTTTCTGGGCAGAGTTCAGTATTTATGGGGCAAGTGCTTGCCTCTGGTGCTTATTTCCTGGAAGGATTGTCAGAAACCTTACTAGAGTGAGATTATGAAAATGCAGGTTAAAGTACTGCCAATCAGGTACATTTTGCCTCCTTCTGCCCTTTATTCACAGACTTTTTTCTCACTGTTTACCTTTTTCTTACTCACAGATGTGAGAGGGCATGTGGGTGGTATGTACCAGCCCACAAACACGCATGCATAAATAAACATATTAGAACATTTTCCTTTGAAAATAGATGATAAAGATTACCCAGTGCTTCTGAATAGGTCAGTTCCACCTACTGTGTGATTTCTAACCATCTCAATGATCTCATTTATAAAACGGAAATAAGTATCATTAATTGTGTAGTATGTTATTCTTGTTGCAAATCTACCTTCACGTTTAGAAGGAATGTTCTGTAAATATATTCTCTATTTTACACCTATACTTTTAACGTAGAACATAGAACTCATTTCGACCTTGCTGAACAGAGCATGGAGATGTCAGATTCAAGCTTTCTTGCTTTTCATCCAGTATGTGGTTATTTTATCCAGTGACTCAGTTGCCCTCCAGTGCTTATGGGAAAATTAGTGACAAATAATAAACAGTATATAAATATATAAAGCATCATCTTCTATTCCTGATGCCGTTGACATTCATTGAGTGACTGGTAGGCAAAATAACATGTGCTTGCATGCAATAGTTTCCTCACTGGATTTGATTTCATAGCTTTTGGCATGTTTTCCTGGTGCTGGTTCATTACATAGAGAGGCATTGCACTCAATAGAGCATAATGGAATTCAGGGTAATATTTGTTACTGAGAATAAGGTTAGATCTCAATCAGAAATGCCAAGCTGAGTCTGTCAAAGGTAAGCAATACTCACTACTCACTACTTTGTCATGTTCCACAAAGGTATAGTCTTTTGGTGTTTTCTATCTTATTTGTAAAATAATATCGCCTAACTTGGCCAGGATGATACTGGCTTTAGGCAAAACATATGTTTTTTATTTATCAAATCTTTCCACAATTCCTATACACTGTTTACTAGGATTTATTGTTAAGTTATAACATCTTCTTCCTGATTTAAAATATCTTATGCAGACAACTTTGTACTGCTGCTTCCTTTCACGTAGAGATGGAGGAGTCAGAAACAGTAGTCTTCAGAGTTTCTTGTTTTCAAACTTTGCAAATAGTTGGAATCAAAATGTAGTTAAAAAAATCACACAAGAGGTATAGCCTTGTTTTTTATAAAGTAACAATGATTCAGTCTGCTTCACTAATTTATGATTCAGAGAGAATGCTCTTTGGTATCTTGAGGTATCATTCATACAGAAAATGCAAGTAACAGCTGCCTGCTGCAGTAATAGCAAATGCGCTAACTCACTAATTAGAGAAATGCAGACTACAAACACATATTTTGTTGCCCCTGGGGCCCTGTTGAAGAATTAGTGCAGGAAGAATACTAAAAAAAGGACTCACCTTTGGGGGATCTTTAAAGAAAGATGTGGTTTGTGCTTCTTGGTGCAGTTTGTTGAGGTAGCAGCTGCTATAGATGGAGAGAAGTTAAATAAAGGGAAGCTTAAACCACAAGAGCAAATAAAAGACAGCAGATGATAACCTGAGTGGTCTAATTTTAAAACAATTTAAGGTCACATAATTTTGCATCCTTGGAAATACTGTACTGCCTTTGATTCAAAGGGTAATTTTTAAGAGTGTTCTTTACGTGAGGGTTGGGAGAGTAAGAGGAAAGAAAATTGGAAAACATAATTGTACACAAATACAAAAATAAAATAAATATTTTAAATGTGTTAAACTTCTCATTCTTTTCCATATTTCCCCTACAAAATGTGTAGCCTTTAATTAGGGAATACCAGAAAAATAAATACATAAGTAGCAATGAGTGTAAAATAATAGATAAGAAATTTCTAAAGAACCCATAAGTAGAGCCTTTCTTTAGATGTGTCTTAGCCATTAGAGATTCCTCAGTTGAGAATTCTTTGTTTAGCTCTGTACCCCATTTTTTAATTGGGTTATTTGGTTTTCTGGAGTCTAACTTTGGATTTCTTTGTGTATTTTGGACATTAGCACTCTTTAAAATGTAGGGTTGGTAAAGATCTTTTTCTAATCTGTAGATTGTCCTGTTGACAGTGTCCTTTACCTTAAAGAAGCTTTTCAGTTTTATGAAGTCCAATTTATCCATTGTTGATCTTAGAGTCTGAGCCATTGGTGTTCTGTCCAGGAAATCTCCCCTGTACTGATGTATTTAAGGCTCTTTCCCACATTCTCTTCTATTTGATTTACTTTATCTGGTTGTTCTTGATGTTTTGTACAAGGAGATAATAATGGATAAAATTGCAATCTTTTATATGCAGACTGCCAGTTGGACCAACACCATTTATTGAAAATGCTTTTTCTCCACTGTATGGGTTTGGTTTCTTTGTCAAAGACCGTGTTACCAGAGGTGTGTGATTTTATTTCTGGGTCTTCAGTTCTATTCCATTGATCTTCCTACCTGTCTCTGTAAAATATCACATGGTTTTTATCACTATTGCTCTGTAGTACAGCTTGAGGTCAGGGATGGTTATTCCCTCAGAAGTTCTTTTATTGTTGGAATTTTTTTTTACTATTCTGGGATTTTTGTTATTCCATATGAAGTTGAGAATTGATCATTCTATCTCTGTGAAGAATTTAATTGGAATTTTGATGCGGATTGCATTGAATGTGTAGATTGCTTTTGGTAAGATGGGCATTTTCACTATGTTTATCCTACTGATCCATGAGAATGGGAGATTTTCCCATGTCCTGTCTTCTTTGATTTGTTTCTTCAGAGACTTGAAGTTCTTGTCATACTGATCTTTCATTTGCCTGGTTAGGGATATAACAAGATACTTTATATTATTTTTTACTATTGTGAAGGGTGTTGTTTACTTGATTTCATTCTCAGCCCATTTATCCTTTGTGTTGAAAAAGTCTACTGATTTGTTTGAGTTAATTCTATATCCAGTCACTTTGTAGAAGTTGTTTGTCAGGTGTAGGAGTTCTATGGTAAAATTTTTGGAGTTGTTTATGTATATTATCATATCATCTGCAAACAGTGATACCCTGACTTCTTCCTTTCTGATTTGTATCCTTTTGATTTTTTTTGTTGCATGATTAGTTCTCCTAAAACTTCTAATACTATATTGAATAAATAGGGAGAGAGTGGGCAGCCATGTCTTGTCTCTAATTTTAGTGGGATTGCTTCAAGTTTCTCTCAATTTATTTTGAGAATGGCTGTTGGTTTGCTGTATATTGCCTTTATTATGTTTAGGTAATTCCATAGTCATCAGAGAAATACAAATCATAACAACCCTGAGATTCCATCTTGCATAAATCAGAATGGCTAAGATCAACAACTCAGAATACAGCAGATGTTGGCAAGGATTTGGAGAAAGAGAACACTACTCATTGATGGTGGGATTGCAAGTTGTTACAGTCACTTTGGAACTCAATCTGGCAGTTCCTCAGAAAAACTGGAAATAGCTCTGCCTGATGTCCCAGCTATACCCTTCCTAGACATACACCCAAAAAATGTTCCAGCACATAATCAGGAGTCACACCCTACTGTGTTCATAGCACCCATATTTATAATAGCCAGAATCTGGAAAAAGCACAGATGTCCCTCAATGGAAAAATAGATACAGAAAATGTGGTACATTTACACAATGGAATACTACTCAGCTATTAAAAATTACGACTTCACAAACTTTGTAGGCAACTGGATGGAACTAGAAAATAACTTTGTGTAAGCCAAATGTATTCACTCAATGATAAGTGGATGTTAGCCCCAAAGCTCAGAATATCTGCTCTACAACTCAAAGACCATAATGAAGCATAACAAGAAGGAAGGCCAAGGTGTGCATGGTTCAAACCCACTTAGAATGGGAAACAACATAATCATGGGAGGGAGAGGGAAAAGGGACCTGAGTGGGAGAGGAGAGGGGGAGGGAAAAAGGAAGGTGCTGGATCAGGTATGGGAATAGACAGGAGAGAAATCCAGAGGATCAGGAAAATGAATAGAAATAAGTTACAGCGTATGGTGGGAAACTTAGGGGACCACTAGAAAGTCCCAGATGTCAGATATGCAAGAGGCTCCCAGGACCCAGTGGGGATGACATTAGCCAAAATACCCAACAGCAAGGAGATAGAACCTGAAGAGTCCACCTCCAGTAGATAGGCATGTCCCCCAGTAGAGGGATGGGGCCACCCCCCACCCATCTAAAAATTTTTAACTCATAATTGTCCCTGTCTAAAGGCAATGCAGGGAGAAATATGGAGCAGAGACTGAAGGAAAGGCAATCCAGAGATGACCCCACCTAGGGATCTATCCCATCTGCAGACACCAAATCTAGACACTATTACTGATGCCAAAATGTTCTTACAGACAGGAGCCTGGTATGTTGTTCTCTGAGAGGCTCTGCCAGCACCTGACTAAGACAGATGCAGATACTCACAGCCAGCCATTGGACTGAGCCCGGTGAACAGAATGGAAAAGTTAGAAGGGCTGAAGGAACTGAAAGGGATTACAATTCCATAGGAAAAAAACAACAGTATTAATAGAACCTCTCAGAGTTCCTAGGAACAAAAGTACCAACCAAAGTGTATACATGAGCTGTTCTATGACTCCAGCTATATATGTAGCAGAGGATTGCCTCATCTGACATCAGTAGTAGGGGAAGTGCTTGGCAATGTTGAGGTTTGATGCCCCAGAGAAGAGGGATGCTAGGGGGGAGGGGGTAGAGTAGTTGAGTAAGTGGGGGACCACTGTTTTAAAGGCAAAGTAGAAGGAATTGTGGTGGGGGCTTCATGGAGGGGAGACTGGGAAGGATTGTAACATTTGAAATGTAAACAAATAAAATAATTAATAATTAATTTAAAAAGCCATAAGTAATCATATTATTATCTAATCAAAATTATATATAATACATGTAAGTCTGCATATAAATATATAGTTTAAACAAAATTGTCCCATTTGTGTTGACAATATTCCTTCCCTGAAGAAGCATAGACCATCTGTAAAGACATAAATAATCTTCTTTTGAGTTGTTAGTGTTGTCCAAGAGACTCTTAAAACTTTATATAATGTTATTGTTGCCTCTAAAAAGTAGAAAGTAAGTTTTTATTGCTGCAGACACTACACATTCTGGACACAGGACACAAAGGAGATAAAACAGATATACCTGAAGTTATCCCCCCTTAGAATAATATATCATAGGATCAGAAAATTCCCAGGGAGGGAGGTAACCAATGGCCCTTCATATCCATAAAAATATGAACCACAATAATCATCTGCATGTTGTCATAATCCTATATGTACACGCGTAGCAGGCATATGTTGGCAGTAATTAGTAGCTCTCTTAGGAGACTTAAGGCTCACTCAACAATAGTGAAATAATACATGGTACTGGAAACTTAGCCAAAGCTACAGAAATCATGAATCTACAACCAATCAATATATATAACGAGAGAGAGAGAGAGAGAGAGAGAGAGAGAGAGAGAGAGAGAGAGAG
>JANHMN010000006.1:77505750-77515782 GCA_030674055.1 Rhabdomys pumilio | reverse complement strand
GAGAGAGAGAGAGAGAGAGAGAGAGAGAGAGAGAGAGAGAGAGAGAGGAGAGAGAGAGAGAGAGAGAGAGAGAGAGAGAGAGAGAGAGAGAGAGAGAGAGAGAGCATGGTGCCCAATCCCAACTGATTCATTTACAATAGAACTCTTGTGGCTAAGGTTTAGGGATTATTGTGGAAAAGAAAACAGAAAGATTGAAAGAGCTAGAGGAACAGGAAGTTTGCTGGGAGAGAGAATCTTCTAAAAGTATCTGAGAAGCTACACTCATGAAATCTTATCAACACGGTTTCCTAAATAAGACCTGAAGAAAGATGCCACTGATTCACATGCTAACATGGAAGGGAGAAGCTCATGAGACCTCAGCTCTAGACAAAATACTACAGAGGAATTTTCAGAGTGGAAGAAATTGTCTTTCTCTGGGAAAAGCACCCCCCCTTTCTGCCTAATGCAAATTCGTTAGTCCTCAAATCATATGGACTGAGCATGTTGGATTTATATGAATGCTTAAGAATACATATATGAATAATTAAGTTAAAAGAGGACATAATTTTAAGAGCGGTCAGGGGGGGTATGTAAAAGGAGTTGAAAAAAGGAAAGGGAAGAGGAAAAATGATGGTAGAGCCTCTTTACCAACTATGAGATAAAAAACTATACCTAGAAAAATGGATCAATTTAAATCCTCAGTCCTTAGTTTGCTTCTGCCTAACAATCTGACTTTTACCCTTCCTGAATTAAGTAATTTTTGATTAAGCCTAACTAATTGAGAGGATTTTTTGTTGTAGTATTGTTGGTCTGTTTTGTTTTGTTTTTTTATTGTTGTTGTTGTTTTTTAAGATGAGGCTGCTTAACTGTTTGTCTCCTTGTACTAAGACCTCAATTTCAGTTCACAGATTATTAGACTATATGTCAAAAACTGTAAGTTTCTACTTTTCAAATATCATGGAGATTTTGAAGTTAGTGAAATGACATCTACAAAGTGACTCCTAGGATTCTCAGAAACAATGTCTGAAAAATGTGTGACAATAGTTCTCTAAAATAGGAAAAAGTAGATAGATTTCAGTGTATTTAATACCAACCTGTCCTTACATGTTAGAGAAAAACATTGCAATTCTGTGTAATTAGTGCATGTTTTTTATTCTGGCTCTGCACATTTAAATTCACTAATTCGGTACTGGAATAGTCACATGCTCTCAGTATAGACAAAGCATAAATGTCTAATTCTCTGGTCTTTACACAGTCCTTTACATTATTTCCAAACATTTCATATGAGTAAAGGAATCTACGAACCTGCATACTAATTTTTTAAACATTTTGGGGCAGGCTCTGAATTTCACTTTAACCTACCCTTGTGGGAGCTTCCCCATGCCCTGGAGGAATGACATTTTCTGTTTTATTTTCTGCACATTCTTTCACACTAAATCACTCTATAACATCAATGGTTTTCCATTACCAAGGCTGACCACATTGGACATTACATGGGTGCTTTGTGTCTCGCCCCGACCTGGGGTATACTCTGTAGCTTGTCCCTGCTTCTGGAAGACTGGGAGCAATATCTCTGTCTTATACCTAATTGATAACCAGAAATGACAGATGAGACGCTTGCATACACTTTCAAAAAATAAAATTTCTAAAACTGCAAGTAAAATTATATTTATTTTAAAACAGACTTAAATGTTAGCAACAATTTTCATGTTAAGAGGGAAATACTTGAGAGTCTTGATTTTCTGAACTTTCTGTAAACATGTTTATGTTTATGTATCTGTACTGAATTAATACAACTCATTCAGGTATGGAGAATCTGTTGTAGATATTAGTGAAAGATGGCATTCCACTTTTCTTTATGCACTTATAGATATTTATTATTATTATTACTATTATTATTAATTTTTCTTTTTTTTTACACTCCTGAATTTATTCCCCTCCTAGTCCACCTTCTGACTTTTCCACATCCCATACTTTCTTCTCTCACCTCCTCACCCCACCAGACCTCTAAATTCTCTGGGCCTCCAGTCTCTTGAGGGTTATGTGCCTCTTCTCTGACTGAACCCACACCCAGTCCTCTGCTGTATATGTGTTGGAGGTTTCATATCAGCTGGTGTATGCTGCCTGGTTGGTGATCCAGTGTCTGAGAAATCTCAGGAGTCCAGGTTAATTGAGATTGCTGGTCCTCCTACAGGGTCACCCTCCTCCTCAGCTTCTTCCTGCTTTTCCTTAACTCAACCACAGGAGTCAGCAGCTTCTGTTAATTGGTTGGGTGCAAATATCTACATCAGACTCTTTCAGCTGCTTGTTTGGTCTTTTGGAGGGCAGTCATGATAGGTCCCTTTTTGTGAGCTCTCCATAGCCTCAGTAATAGCATCAGGCCTTGAGACCTCCCCTTGAACTGGATCCCACTTTGGGTCTGTCACTGGACCTTCTTTTCCTCAGGCTCCTCTCCATTTCCATCCTTGCAGTTCATTCAGGCACTAACAATTATGGGTCAAAGTTTTCAATGTAGGATGGCAGCCCCATCTCTCACTTGATACTCCGTCTTTTTACTGAAGATGGACTCTTCAAGTTCCCTCTCCCCAATTTAGGGCATTTCATCTAGGGTCCCTCTCTTTGAGTCCTGAGAGTCTCCCACCTCTCAGGTCTCTGGTACATTCTGGAGGGCCTCCCTAACCTCCTACCACCCAAGGTTGACTGTTTCCGTTCTTTCTGTTGGCCCTTAGGACTTCAGTCCTTTCCCCCACCTAATACCAGATCAAGGTTCACCTTTTCCTTCCATGTCTTTTACTTTTTCTATTAGGTCTCTCCTTCCTTCCCCCATTGTGGTTGTTTATTATGCCTTCCAAATGGGACTGAGGTGTCCTTGCTTGGGTCCTTCAGCTTGTTGACCTGTTTGAATTCTATGGACTATAGCTTGGGTATTCTGTACTTTTGGAGGGGCTAATAAGCACTTATTAGTGAGTACATACTGTGCATGTCCTTTTGTTTTTGCTATTCTGAGTTTTTGTCTTTGCAGGTGAATTTGAGAATAGTTTTTTTTTTTTTTTTTTTTTTTGAATTGTGTTGGGAATTGCATCGAATCTGTAGATTGCCTTTGGTAGGGTGGCCATTTTTACTGTTAATTCTGCCAATCCATGAGTATGGGACATCTCTCCATTTTCTGAGAACTTCTTCAAATTTTTTCTTCAGAGACTTGAAGTTACTGTCATACAGATCTTTTACCTGTTCAGTTAGGGTTACCCTGAAATATCTTATATTATTTGTGGCAATTGTGAAAGGAGTTGTTTCCCTGATTTCTTTCTCAGCCTGTTTATCATTTGTATAAAAGAAGGCTACTGATTTGTTTGAGTTAATTTTATATCCAGCCACTTTGCTGAAGTTGTTTATCAGCTGGAGAAGTTCTCTGGTAGAATTTTTGGGGTTGCTTATATATACTATCATATCATCTGCAAATAGTGATACCTTTATTTCTTTTTTGCCAATTTGTATCTCCTTGATCTCTTTTTGTTGTCTTATTGTTCTAGCTAGCATTTTGAATATCTATTGAATAGATATGGGGAGAGTGGGCATCCTTGTCTTGTCCTTCATTTTAGTAAGGTTGCTTCAAGTATCTCTCCATTTAATTTGATATTGGCTGTTGGTTTGCAGTAAATTGTTTTTATTATGATTAGATATGGCCTTGAATTCCTGATCTCACCAATACTTTTAACATGAAGAGGTGTTCTATTTTGTCAAATACCTTTTCTACAACTAAGGAAATGATCATGTAATTTTTTTCTTTGAGTTTGTTTATGTATGGATTATGTTAATGAATTTTCTTATATTGAACCAACCTTGTATCCCTGCAATGAAGCCTATTTGATTATGGTGAATGTTGGTTTTGATGTGTTCTTGGATTTGTTTTGTAAAATTTTTATTGAGCATTTTTGCATAGATATTCATAAGCAAAATTGGTCTGAAGTTCTCTTTTTTGGTTGGGTCTTTGTGTGGTTTAAGTATCAGAGTAATTGTGGCTTCATAGAATGAATTAGGTGATGTCCCTTCTGTTTCTATTTTATGGAATTGTTTGAGGAATATTGGTATTGGGTCTTCTTTGAAGGTCTGGTAGAATTCTGCACTAAATCCATCTGGCCCTGGGCTTTTTTTGGTTGGGATGTTTTTAATGACTTCTATTTCCTTATGGGATATGGGTCTGTTCAGATCATTTATCTGCTCTTGATTCAATTTTGGTGTGTGGTATCCATCTAGAAAACCATCAATTTCATCTAAATTTTCCAGTTTTGTTGAGTATAGGCTTTTGTAGTAGGATCTGAAGACAGTTACAGAATTCATAAATACAATAAATATTTTTATTTCACCTCATAAGCAAAGTTACATTACATTAAAGGGGTAATGTTACTAATGTTGACACTTACAGATTTTAGTGAAAACAATAATCTATAAACATTTGCTTTATATCTACATGTGAGTGTAGATTTCAGGCCTCATCAAGGAAGCTTCTCCTTGCAAAAGGTGGAGATCATTGCAGAAACTACAGCCAATCACAATGCAGAGCTATGTGACACACTCCAAAAGGATACACATACCCAAGGCTTAGGGAATGCAGCAGAAGAGAATGAAAGAAGACCGTAAGAGCCAGCGGATCAGGGAAATTGCTTTGAGATTGGATGTTGTACTAATGCCTGAAACTATTTCCATGAAGTCTCAAAACATGCATACTAAAACGTGAGCAAAATAAGGATGTCGTCTATAAACATACCAAAGTAGACAGAAAAATCCCAAGAGAGTTCAACCTTACACAAAGAAGTCAGGCAACTAAGTGAAGCTGGCAACAGTATAGAATGAGTACACCAATAGTCTGCCCAATGCCAAATGATTAGCCTTTAAGACATACATACAAGTAACATTATACAGCCTCAACCGGTTATGCTAGGAATATGTATGTATACACGTATGAATACTATAACAATTAGTTAAAATTAGCCATAAATTTGGAAAGAGGAGAGAGAATTATATACGAGGGTTTGGAAGAAGGAAAGGGAGCAGGGATATGATGTGATTAAATCATAATCTCATAAATAATAAATAAGCTATATTAAGTTGCTTAAAAGATAGTTCTGTGAGCAATGAAGCTTGCTGTCAAGACTGAGTTCCATACTTGGGAACAACATAGAGGAAGGAAATAACCATTACTGCAAGTTTTCCTCCTACCTCCGTGTGTGTGACATCACATTTGGCACTTGTGGTTCTTTTCCCACACATATATAAATAGTTATGTAACTTAATTTTTTTTCAAAACTATATTGACAAAATCACATGGTTGGTACAAAGTGGTCATAATGGTAAACAAAATTATACACTCATTTTAAGACAAAGAATTGACATAACTGTGTTTTAATTCCACTTTATAAGGACTCAAAATTATTCTGGGAAGCCTTTGAGAAGTCATCAGGTTTAGTTCCATCAGATGTCTAGTTCCGCAGAAGGTCAGTTTCTTTTGACCATGAATGGAAATTCCTATGCAGTTTCCAACTTCCAGTTGGAAAGCTGGCTGTAATATTTGGTGCCACACTCCTAAACTTTCTGTAGCTGCAATCTAGAGATTTAACTAAAATGAGAATTTACATAACAGTTCACATGCATTTTAATAGATCAATAAAAATATCGAAAACAATATCACTTACTAAATAAAAAAGAAAGAATCCTCAGACCTCTGTCTTTCAATGTCATCACAACTTTATAAATAAGAGGCATTTAGATCTTATTAATGTGCATTCCGTGCATATGTTCTTTGTAATTAGCAGGTTGATAGATTCTGAAGATTACCTTTGCTTGTGAGAAAAACACCATTCAGCATTTTATATATCGCTACCAGGAAGTGGGGCTTCAATCAGAACACATCAGATATTTCAGGACAAGAACACATGTGACTCCAAATAAATACTAGTAAATTCATCTTCTTGCTCACTAAGTAAATGTATATTTCGTGTTAAAGTACTCCAGGCTAGACTACAATTAGTTACTAGAACTTACATTTAATTATCTTATTTTTAATTATTTGGAATACTATGAAATAAATTTCTTTCTTTAAAAAATGTGGTTTAAATACTTTAAATTTTGCACTGGGTTCACTTGCTCAAATAATAAGACATAATCAGGGAAGAATTTATTAAATTTTATCAAAATGTCACATTACAGTAAAAGAAAATAAGGGCTTAAATTATTATATGATAATTTATGGTTTGAAATAGAAAATTTTGATTTAAATTTAAGCAGTTGTTTTCTCAAGTTTCACACACTAAAATGTATGTATGTATGTATGTATGTATGTATGTATGAGTCAGAGTCTTGCATGTAGTAATACCTGAATGTGCAGGCACTCCTGATATATGCTCACTTTGATGTATCTCATTTTTTTGCAACAGGCATGGTATATATGATTGATATGGTAGTGATTATTTTTTCAGCAGAGGAAATTGCAGTTATTCCTAGTGGCTGCCACATTTTATATCTGTATTAGGAGTCTGTTATCATCAGTGTCTGTTGAATTTGTTTTTTTTTTTATCATATCCATTGTGATCTGGATGAGATGAAATCTAATCATTTTATCTTGTATTCCCTGATGGCTAAAAATATTTTCAATGAGCACTTACTAGGGGTTAAACTTAGAATTTAACTGTTCTAAGTCTAGTGGAAAGAAACACAAGGAAACTGACTAAATGGATACACTATGAAAAAAATATATCATACTTAAACCTATACTTAAAGAAGGCTTATGAACTGGATATGCACATAGCTTTGTGCTCCCAGGTAATTGCTTCAATTTTCCCTTGTCAGTGAATAAATTCTGACTTCTAGAACTAGACCATAGTAGAACATAGCTTACGCACTAAATGAGTTTAGTATTATTAGTTCACATTCAAAACCAAATGTGTATACTGCTTTAGTAGGTACATTTCAAATCTTCTAAACAGTTATCAACTAAGATAAAATGTGTAGTAAATACAATGACTATATATGTATATTTTGCATAAGTAGATATATGTTTGTGTAATAAACACATGTTTAAAATACTCTTGTACAGTTATATTAGTAACAACTAGAAAATCCTTGCTATCGCCCAGTGAATTTCATTTAATGACTGAAACTAGCTTGAAGTCTATAGACTGAACATACTGCAGATAGTAACATGATCCGGTAACGAATACAGTAGAGATGACAGTGAGTGCCTCCTAGGGTTGCACACGGTGAAGGAGTCAAGGGGTTCCTGATAAATATCTGAGGTGCCAAACTGGGAGTATTTGGCATTGAATATGTTCTTAGTGAATGTATTTAAATTAATGCAGCCCAGAGAAGACAGGGTCATCACTCATGAATGGCCCTCAAATATGGTCTTTTATTTTTGGTTTGAACAGTGAAGACATGGGCAATGACATTTGCCATCCTGCTTGCCTACCCATGGCAGGTACTGTCATGATAACCATGGGAAAGATGTTTTCTGAACACATAAGTTCAGTTACACCATCTTCTGACTAGAATGATTGAAGAAATATACTTTTGGGATATTTTTTATGAACATATTTTCTGTATTACTGACAGAGACAAGCTGCCTCTCTTTTGGGTTTCCTTTCCTGGAAAGGAAACACAATGACTCATTTGTCTACATTGAAATGTGTCTGTGATGATGTCTGGTGCACAGTGGGTTCTCATATAAGATGACATAACTTTATTTTAAATTCAGTTCCACTTTTCCATAGAATCAGGGCTGTTAAATTGTGAACATATTTTTGCTTTCCTGCTTCATAAAATATGAGCTGTAATCCAGATGGTATTTCCCACAGAAACATATGGACAGGCAGTTTACAAGGAGGACTCCTTCAGAATCCATCCCCACTTAGCACAGAAGGCTGAAAATTTCACCAACACTCTTCAAAATCCTTGTTGAGGAGAAGCCTGAACAGTTCTCAGTCATGGAGACAAACACCTGAAGAAAGGTTACGTAAACTACTTCATTGAAGGACAGGCTTTCCATGAGAAGAGATTGGATGGTGTAGGGTGCTGTGAAGTGTAGTGGGATGAGGTGAGAAATTCTTTCCTCTATAAGTGTCGAACACAGACTTTGGAATGAACATGTAATATGGTCTTGGACCATACAATTTTCCACTTTAGTTATTTAATACTTTATTTTACATTTATGCTTGTTTCACTCCATGTCTGTGGAGGGTATTGGGAATTACAAAAAGGGCAAAACCTTTACTACTTGCATACTGGGTACCACTATATCAGGGTTATGCATATATTCAATGGGAAGAGTTTTATCTGCTAGACTAGGCTGAATTACAGACATGTGTGAAACACAAAGAGAACAAATGATTACAAGTCAATGGAAGAAAACTAGAATGGCCCCTTCTTGTATAATGTCTTTTGTTCTCTAAAGAAAATTGATAATTACTTTTCCACAGTCCCATTTCTGGCTTCATGATGCCTTTCAGCTGTTAAGACCATTTGTTCTGCCTTTTATTTTTGAAGTAGTTTCCTGAAAGAGTGTTATTTGGATTTGTGTAAAGGAAATGTTCTCCACCTCTGTGGGTGGGAACTATGCAAGCTGCTTAGATCAAGAATAAAGTAGTAGAGCCAGAAGAAATATACACTTTCTCTGCTTGAATTTCCCTTGCCCTTGGATGTCAGAGATCTAGCCCTAAGACTTGGACAGAAGCATCTCTCACCATTTTCCAATCCCATCCCCACTCAAGGTCAAAGTTCGTGTACCATAAGGAGCCAAAACTGTCTGAGGAACTTCTAATACCTTTACTATGGTTCAATTCATGTCCAAAAATCATAGGTTTTTATGGAGAATGTTAAGAAACAGTAAAATGGAATTGGCTCTATAAAAAGCTTCTTATAAAAGATTTCTCTTATAGAAAGTGTCTAAGACTCTCTCATCTCCAATTTCTTCATCTGTGCATCTGAAATTATGTCACAGCAACATTCTAATAGAAATCGAGGTTCATGATTTAAAACTGACTGATGCACGGGGCACATAGAATGTTTAGAGAGATTTAGAGATTAGGGAAGACTCATACACACACACACATGTCCATGTCCATGCATGCATGCATGTACACATATGGATTAACTTTGTATTTGAAACATGAGTAGCAGAACAGGAAACAATTATATCACTGATTACTGTTGAAAAACAGAAAAAAAAAACCACTTCATAAAAACAGCATATGTTAGGGGTAATAATTATTCTAAAATACCTTATTCAGAATGGAGAGAAATTACCGTGAATATTAAGGGCAGCATCAAAATGGAAGACTCCATGCACCAGGCCAGGCTAGTGGACCAGCAGGAACAGTTACGTACACTTGCTTTTCAGCACATTGTCAATAGAATAAAAGTTTCACTATTCCTCCCACATGTTCTAAGAGGTAAACACATCTCAAATGAGGAGATACTATCACTATCCTCAGGAGTATTGTGTCTCGATGCCTGTAGGAAATGTAACATTCATTAGATAAAAATGCATCTGACCCGTCTGTCAACAAGTCATCTTTAACAGATCTGGAGCAGGTTTACCTTGGTGGCTTTTGCTACACACACTAACAGAGCTCCTGGGAATAGAGGCCTGATGACAGAGATGGGAGGTTTATACTGAACTGTTTGACTCTAACACTGACAGTTCTGTTTGAAACAGTGCAAATCTTCCACAGTGTCAGGTGCATACACAGCAACTAGCAAATGAGCTTTTCATGAGCTCACAGTGAACATTGCAGTGCATCCTTTTAATACCTCTCGCTACCTTTCCTATCACCCACTGCCTCTGCACTTTCAGAAATCTCTGCTAATGTTTCTTTTCCATTTGGGCCATGGCTGTTGGAGCTGGGGAGCTATTTATAATCCTGAAGCTTACCATTGCCCCACCTCACAATGGTGCTTAGGATTAACTCACACGCTCTGTGGCATATCACACACACACACACACACAAACACACACACACACACACACACAGAAACACACACACACATACACACAGAAACACA
>JANHMN010000006.1:77466383-77505740 GCA_030674055.1 Rhabdomys pumilio | reverse complement strand
ACACACAGAAACACACACACACATACACACAGAAACACACACACACACACACACACACACACACACACACATTGTGTATCAAATTATTTATCCAGGTCCCTTTAATGTGATGACTTGTATCTGTGGGAGATGTAAATCACACTTGAATGATTCAACAAGATGGAATCAGAAAAAATATTGAAAATAAACATTGAACATTTTGGTGGCTTAAAACACATCACAGCTTTTGTTTACTTTCTGTTTTAAACAGAAGTTGAAAACCATATAGTGAGGAAATCCTGTTAGAGTTTCAGCACCATGCCAAGTGCAACAACACATACAATTCAATCCTCACAGTTATGTTAGTAGCATCAAATCTATGTCTCTGGTGACAAAATACATGTTCAGAAAGGTTAGGTAACTTCTCATCATCTTGAAGCCATTAAGAGGAAGACCTAGAATTCAATTATATGTTTTCTTGCCTCCAAAATCCTGTAAAGATACAGCCCCTTTTAAATATCTTGCACTGAGATATTCTGCATATATTCTACTGTAAATTCTTACAATGTGCTGATATACTGGGATATCATACAGCCTGAAGCTGCAGAGAAAATAAAAGTACTTCAGTGTGAAGACCATGAAGATAATTTGTTATTTCAATCATCTGGAAGTGCATCTATCCCACCTGACAACATTTTGCAAGGATGCTGAGAACATCAATAGATTAGTGGGGTTGAAGTCTAAAGGGATATATATAACCTTATGTTTCTGAGCGTTTAACTCATTAAAATTCACAAAGAAAGACCTTATGGTGCCATCATTTTATCCAGCTAATATCATCAGTAGGGCTCAAGTGCTGTGACTGTCTATAGTCACTCCAGCAGCAGTGAGCATATGGTTTGACTTCTCTGTGAAGCCTCAGGGCATCCAACAGTATCTTTCATGGATAATGGATAAAGGCTGTCATACCAGTAGGCAATGTCTGTTCCATCAATACTACCATTATGCACAGAATTTGGAGGCAATTTTAGGAGCTATGAACTGACCAGAGTCTATTCTGTCACACTACATCTTCAGAAACCATCAGGGAAAATTCTTCCTGCTTACACAATCTTTGAACTTTTTCTGTGTTAGCACTGACTCCATAAGGAAAAATAAAGATTATTGACAGTAAAGTCGCACCACTCTTTCTGGAGTCAATATTTCTAGAAATTAAATACAATTTCATCCTTCTTACATTTATTCAAATCTGTATCACATCTCAGATAAATAAAGGAAGTCCACCGTCTCTCCTCATAGCACTGAGAAAGAACAAGTAGGGTGGGAAGAGTGACAAAGTCCATGTGTAAATTCTCAGAACCCTTGAACAAGTTCCTGAAAAGTTAGCCATGAGAAGGAGTTAGAGAAGACTCAGCACATCTCTCATCTTGCTATTGCTATGGTCAGTTTTCTGTTCACTGCTCTGGTCTCCATTCTTTGTTTCTTGAGTAAATGTTGTCATAACATAAACTTTCCTGTTTTCTCACACTCCCAAATCATGGTTTACGGTTATCCTCCTTATATCCAGTGGTTCTCAACCTTCCCCAGGCAACCTCCCAAACATAAAATTACTTCATTGGTGTTTCATAACTGTAATATTGCTGTTATTAACTGTAATGTAAAAACCTAGTAGACAGGATATCTGATTCATGACCACCAATGGACTCTCGATCCCCAGGCTGAAAACTCATGTATTTAGTCATTATTCCAATCATTCCGATGCCTTTTCTGAGATTCTACCCTATTCTCATGATATTTATAAAGGAAACATCCTAACCAAAGGCAATGTTTCCTGTGCCCCGAGCCACACGGAGCCTGGTAATTAGCCTTTGTGTCTTCTTTCCTTCCTTCTTCAGTATATTCCTCACTTTTATTTCCATCCCATTCCACAGCTGGAGCCAGGTCTGAACAGCAAATTCTCAAAAGGAAAAATAATAAAAGTGTCTTTGAAAGTGTTCAACACCCTTAGTAATCAAAAAACTCCAAACAAATCTTTTTTAGATTCACATCATTCTTTTATCAAAAATAAAAATGAAAGAGGGCGGGTGGGGCTTTAGGTGCTAAACCTTTGCAACTTAAGTTAAACTCCTACTCCATTCTGCTAATCACTTAGAAGATGCGCCACCCTCAATCTATGCCTACTCTTTCGGACTTGCCTCTATTCACTTACTGCCCTGACTACTAGCTCCAGAAATTCCTTGAATATTTCTGGAGTACTCCAGAGGAGTTTTCAGTTTGAACTGTTTGGCTTCTGTTCCTTTATACTCAAATCCCCTTCTTCAGCTGCTGTTTCACTCAGTTATAGAGAGCTTTGGGGACTTGTAGTTAATAGTTCCCTTTCCCATCATTACTCTTTGACCTCTTCCCCTGGGGTTGACTTTTCAATCAAATATGTCTACTTACCCCTCGCTGGTATGCTTCCTTCCTTATTTATGTATAGAGTATCTTTTATTTAATGCATTTGACAGTGAACAACAGTGTTCAAAAAAGTCTGTGCCAAAAGAGGTAAACATTATGTATTTCTAATCCATTAAAAATAAATAAAAAAGGAAGAAAGAAAGAAAGAAAGAAATTCATTTTTAGAAAATTAATTTCTTACTTTAAATCTTTCTACAATGATTAAAAGTAGAAAAAGAAAGCAAGCACTAAACATATTTGAGGTTTTCATATGTAATTTATAATACTATGATTATGGCAATTAGTTTTTTTAGACATATATTAAAATCTTTGATGAACAGCAAAAATATAGTATGCATCACATGGCTTATTATTTGCTGTCTTTGAAAGCAATGAAAGGTGCAGGTATCAAGCTATGCTTTGGATATCATTCACAGCACTGAACACTGTCAGTATGATGTGTGAGTTTATTGTATATCTATCTCATTGTAGTTTTCCATCATTTTTAATACCTTTGGATGTATCCTATTGTTATTAATGACTGTTACTTGATATATCTTCCAGTATATCACACAACAATGACATTGAAAAATACATTGTACATTGCAATTTCATGAGGCGAACATATTTAAACACAGTGATATATTTTTAATTTCCCCATTTGCTTTCTGCCTATTTGCCTGTCCTTATCAGAATAGTTTCCTCATGAGATTTAAGTCAGATATCCACCATATCTACTGACTAGTAGATTTGTCAGAACTGTAGCTCTTACAGCTTTGTGGTGAGCATCTAGAGGTACTTCTGAAATTCAGCTCGGTGGAGCACAGCTGCACTGAGATTTCTCCGATATTCCAGAACAATTTGTGATTCTTAGAGTCATATCAGATTGTTTTATCCATTATCTCTGAACAACAACCACCCTTAATTTCCAAGATGAGGAATTTTCCACATTTGATTTGTTCTTTCTCCTGCTTCACCCCCTTGACTAGTTTAGAAGAAGTCTTTCTTTAGGGGACTGGTTCTCTACTAATCATGCCTGGCTACTGTAGACTTAGATTTTTGAAAACCTACTTTTAGTAAGGGTTCTCAAACTCTGACTCCTCCTCATTCTAGCTTTCTATCCAAAGATAGGGAAGAAAAAATGATAAGTAGCATAAGTAGAGGACCTGTTTATAAATAGTTCTTTGGGGCAATTCCAATATCTGTTTTTAGAACACTAGCAGACAAGACAAGTAGTGTCATGATACCAAACCTGAATTAGCAGAAGTGGCATGATACAGCAGAAACAACCAGGCCTCTGCTGAGTCAGTAATAATGACCAGAACCAGGTGGGACCCCAGCAGAACTTCTCTGCTGTGCCTCCCTCAATGAATTAAAGATCAAGAAAGAGAAGAGAGCAAGGAAGCATTACAAGGCTAGGTATGCAAATGTGCTGTCACTGTCCTTTGAGTACAATTTATACTGTTTCTAAACATCACATGTCCTATCACAGGTCTTACCTCAGCAAAACATCATGTGAGTCTGCATCACATGACATATCCAGAAACTTCCACTTCAAAACACACTACTAAGAAGGGGAGATTCTGAGAGATAAGTACCTCCCTACTATTAAGAAAGAGAACAACCTTTGATTGGGACCTGGGCATATTGCAGTGCAGCCCTTGTCGTATCAAGCAATCATAGTTTTTTCTTTGGACTGTGTGTCTATTCACTTTACAATTGAATGACAAAAGGAGTGGCTTCTAACCCAGTCTGTCATCAGGTATCAACTTGGTCCCAGATAATAAGAAGTATCAGTTTGTTGAGGTTTTAAGATAAAAAGTGCCCCACAGACTCTTGTGTTTGAACATTCAAGCTCCAGTCAGTGGCACTGTTGGGGAAAACTCTGGAACCTTTAGGAGGTTAGAGTCTTCTCAGTGGGAGAAGTGATACACTCCACTCAGCTTTTAGATCTTTTATGTCCAGACCCTTCTTCTTGCTTGCTTTCTGCTTCCTGACTGTAATGCAATATGAGCAGCACTCTCATGTCTGGGCCACGATACTTCCTTTTCTGTGATGGATTATATATCTGTGAACCTTCCTCCTTGAAGCTGTTTCTGTTTAGACACGTTGTCACTCTAATGAGAAAAGTATCTAAAACCTGTTGTATCTTCTTGGTAGTCTATAAAAGTGAAATACAACCAACAGTGCGATTTACCGCATGTTTTGTATACTCTGAAGCATACCCTTCATGTTTTGGGTGTTTCTCAATATAGATATATTTTAGGAGAAAGAAAGTGGGTATATGCATAGGGCAGTGAGAGAGAGTTAAGCACTGGCACCAAGTCTGACACAGATCTACGGTTGGACCTCATCTTTTCCCAGGAGGGGGAACATATTTTGGTACCAAGCTAATGTGACTTATTTCAAGTTTAGAGAAAAAAATAATTCAGGACTTTTTTTAAACATCAATTAACACTCAATGCTGAGTTGAAAGAGATTTTTCTAAGGTCATGAAGCTTATACTGCTTATTCACTGTAAGTTCACCAGCTATAAGGACATTTGTTATCAGAATCTGGCTATAATTTAGAAAATAGAATATTAGACTTTTGATAGTCAACCATAGAATTTACCATGGTAACTCTGAGAGAAAATAAGTACTTGCCACAACTTAGGTTCCAGTGAGCACCCAAAGCCCTCTCCTGCTCAGAAATTATAGTGACTTGTCCTGGATGTAGTTGAAAGTGGAACTCTTGAGCTTCCTGATCCCAAGATGTTAGTAACTCAGAAAAGAAGATCTAAGTATTAGAATGTGTCATCTCTAAATAAAACACTGAGAAGATTATCTAAAAAACATTGTTTCACTGATAAGTTCCAATTTCATGGTCATTATTTTAAATTTTAATTAAAGTTGTTAAATTATAATTTGATGCACTTTCCCCATTGTTGGTGTTTTTTCCCCATATTTCTTTATATCTATTTGTTTGCTCTTAAAATCTTCTACCTGATTGGTTGTATTTTTCTGTATTTTTAAGGGATTTATTCATTTCCTCTTTAAAAGCCTCTATCATCTTCATAAGATTACTTTTAAGGTCTTGAATTTCAGGTGTTTTAGAGTATTTGGGACTTGTTGTAGTAGGAAGATAACTGGATTCTGGTGGTGCCATATTGCCCAATTGTTTGTTGACTGTTCATATGCTGGCCTTTAGTCATCCAGTTATTACTAGTGTTGGCAAGCTGGCAGGCCCTGGTGAGACTAGGCCTTTAGGGCTGTGGGTAGAGCTAGTTGTCCATGATATCAGTAGGCCTCTGGGATTAATGATAGACCTGGTTGTTCCTGGTGGAAGCAGGCTTCCATGGATGTAGGCAGACTAGTAGCTTCAGGCTGCTTGTTTTCCCAGGTTGGGGCAAGCCTCCAAGAGTGCAGGTAAAGCTGGTGGTCCCTGATGTTTGCAGGTCTCTGTCCTGGACAGCAGAAGGCTTTCAAAGATGCAGGTTGGGTTACTGTGGCCTGGAAAATGGAGTGTAGAGGGAGCAGAGTGGAACTCTCCATTGTTAAATTTGCCCAGATGGACCAACAGGCAGGGATTTGGGGTAGGAGTCTAGTCTGGTGGTTACTGATGACTGCAGGCTTCTGGGACTGTGGTTACTGGTATGGGCATGAAGTTAGAGCACAACTGAGACAGATATTAGGCTTGCGATGGACCCATCAGGCAGGAATTTGAGTTTTAGGGTGTTCACCTAGTTGTCCCTTGAAGCAGCAGGCCTCCAGGGATTCAGGAGATTCAGGTAGAGTTGTTGCCTGGGAAACAGAATGCAAAGAGGTCAGGGCTCAATACTGCTAGGTTTGCCCAGAGGAGTCTGCAGTCAGGGAATTGTGGTAGGGGGGTCTTTCCTAGTGGGCTCTGATGGCTCTGCTGTTCTTATTGTTGAAAAGAAATACCTTACAATACTGCAAGAATGTTTTAAATAATAAATTATTTCACATTAAGTTTTTATTTAAATCAAGAAAAATATAATCCATAATTTAAGAATCATTTGAGTGACTCCTTATAAATATAAATGTGTTACCATCCCTGTCTTGTTTGTGGTAATGTGAAATATTCCCTTTCCTGTGACTCCATCGAAGGTGTACATGGTTGGAATAAGAGACTCAGAAAGGAGTGAAGCAGTGTGTCCTGTGTCTTCCCAGACAAACTTAGGAAAGTTGCTCAGGGAAAGACATAACGCTGTTCAAAAGGCCTTTCTATTCCATATGAAGTTTTCTTATTCTTTAATGATCATGTACAGTAACAATAATAGCCAATGTATTCTAAAAAATAGCTGTGAAAATTAGATAAGGCATAACATTTAGTGTACTTGGGAAAACACATAGAAAGGTCTGTATTTCCTGAAATACTCAAACCTTCTCTAATTTAAAATAGTTATAATGTACTAGTTATAGCCACATAGATCTTACTGAGAAAATTGTATATTGGTATTTTAACTCATCATTAAGCAACCATGTACATAATTCTCATGATAATTAGATTCACACACGCGCACACACACACACACACACACACACACACATATACTTATATATACTTAGTCATTTATTCATTTATTAAGGAAGTAACATAGTGTTCTGCATACATAAAAGGGACTTCAAAGCAAGTTATTAATCTGTGTACTGGATTCCATCATTCCATTTCTGATGAAATTTGCAAGAAATGTTTGAATATACATTGTTTAGTAAGAAAATAATTGATCCTAGAAAGAAAGATAAACAGACAGGAAAATTCCTCAGCTGGTACATTGGTTGTCTTGGAAGCCTGAGAACCCGAGAACTATACTCAGACATCATGGGAAACAAAGGAAAGAAAACAAAACAAGTCAGAAAACAAAGCAACAAAACACAACCATAGAACTGAAGCGTGGTGATGAACGTTTGTTCTTACAGCACTGGGAAGAAGGAAACATGAGTTCCAGGGCCTGGTTGATCAGCCAGCCTGGCTTACTTGGTGAGAGCCAAACTATGAAAAAAATGAGAGGCAGAAAGAGACAGATGTAGGCTGAAAATCAATAACCGCAGTTTTTTAACTGGCCTCCAGGTACAACTACACATTTCCAGCTTTAGAAAATGTAACTACCAAGGATTGATGTCTAAGGCAAAATAGTGAAAAGGGAGCAATTTCCTCTGTGCTCATACATATTTCTTGTTCTTAAGTAATAATGAAGCTTACCATCATTACCATAGGGATGTTTATTTAATCTGGAAAATGTCAGTTTACTAAACATTGAGAACAAGTAACTATGTCATATATAACTAATAGAAGTAATACTTATTAATAAAAAAATAAAAAATAAAATAAAAAGGTGTGCAAAGGCCAAGAATGAAAAACAAATGGCACATGTCACTCTGAAGCAAAAGGACAAAACTCAGGCCCACTGTAACCCTGCCATTTCGTTTTGTTTTAGTGTTATGCTATTTATGAAAGCATGTGCAGTGTTTTTTTTCCTCCTGTGGACTGTCTTGACATATTAATTTCATGTTTCACCCAACTCTCTCCAGAGGTTTCCAAATGCTCGTGTTTTTGCTGGCTTCTGAGTATGCCTAGGACAATGTTCAAAACAAGCAAAATTACTGGTGTCCCGCTTGCTATGAAGAACCCACGGTGTAACATGGCTAGACAGTCATGTCTCAGCCCAGATGTGCTAACAGATTGCTGATCGCAGAGTGACCTTTCTCATCAGAGCAGTTCAAAGTCTTCCTTCCAGCTTTACTTTTAATTTAATTATCATTTGAAGGGAGGAAAATCCTTTTATGCATCACTGAGAAAAAAGCTCTATCTTGGGACTGAAGTGACTATGAGCTTGACTATTGCTACACATGAGAACGCTGTGATAAAAGTCAAACTTTGTTTCAGATCAGAGAAGCATTTATTGAGTCACTCTTCAAATAATTCAGAAGTCAGTAGGCTGGAATAGGGAAGCATAGGTTCTCTGTGAATCTCAGATCCTGCTGAAGAGAACAAAACTCTTTGAGATGATGAAAATACTGTTTCCACTCCAGTGTGGAATATTTTATTTTGTTTTCCTGTGTGAAACAGGGCAGAAAGTGTCTCATTGACTTCTTTATTCTACTACTATTGAAATAACAGGTGTCCCATAGGAATACAACAGCTAAGGTAGAGTGATCTGTGATCAACAGTTGAATTTGGGGCATTTATTCAAAATAGAATTTATTTACACTATTGGTTTTGATCAAAGCCTTTGAGTTTACTGACATTCCACCTGTGCCCTATTACTGTATTGTTCATTGCTTAATAGATAAATGGGGTTTGTCCATGTCAGAAGCCAAGAATACTGGGCACTGGCTCATGTCTATGTTATTCAACCTCTGATTAAGACATGGTGTAAAGCATATTATACCATGGGTTCTTCAAGCTATCCTGAAGGATTGTGCATACCTTCTGTTCTACTTTCTAATTCCCCTTTGTCTTTGCTTCTGATCACTTATTTCTCTGCATCTCTCTAGCTTTATATTACATCTGGAGCACTTAAAATAATGTTGCTGAGTGTTATAATCATCTAGTGTTAATACACACTGTAGCAACTGTCCACTCCCGGGGCACAAATGAGGACATACTTTTTCTCTTTATTTCGTTCTATATTTAATTTATATGTATGTGTGTGAATATCTGCATATGTTTACATTAATTTGAAACAAAGAAGGTATATGTATTTCTCAAAACTGGTGAAAATAAAACTTAAAATGTGTGAATATAATCAAGTCTCTGCTCTCACAAATGGAATGGCATAAATAAATACACTGAACTTTTGATAACCTGTAGGTTAATATTATTACAGTGTAAATAACTTTTTGGACGACACTGCACACTGTACAATGCTAATATTGCTAATACAAAGATGCATGGCAATAAATATAGGATGTGCAGCTATTCATGTCTGACATGCTTAAGTATATGTATAACGAGTTTCCTTGATGCATGGCAATGAGTACAGGATGTGCAGCTATTCATGTCTGACACACTTAAGTATATGCATAGCGAGTTTTCTTCAAATATTATAGAGTACAAATGATTTTAATTAAAAACAAACATGATTTTTCAAAATTAATTACACAGAACATCTAGATTTAGAAATTATATGATGAAATATGGTTATAAACTGAGCTATTATAATTTCCTTGAGAATATTCAGCTTTTCCAGTCCATTTCTATTTCTTGAATCTAACTGTATTAAAGAATTGATTCATTTCTTTGTTTCCTTAACAGATATCATTGTTACAAATGATTTGTCTAGACACATATAAATTTTAGCTATCCATAAAGGCTACATGATGATGAAATTGTGCGACTTTTTACTGAGAAAATTCAAAACAAAACAAAAAGTTCAAAAGCACATCTTTAAATGGGCATGGAGCACATAGATAATGTAGTTACACAAGGTGATCAGAATATTTCAGTGTCTGCATCCTTTCATAAAACATCTTTTCCCACACATCTTTTCCCTCCCCTACTATGCAAGAGGACGTGACATCAAAATAGAACATTCCAAAGTATGTTGTAACTTTCTTTTTCATTTTTGAAAACTAATTGCCTCATTGATACAGTGGTGGCTTTGAATGCAATCTGAGAGCAAATGTCTCACAAATACTCTAAGAGTTTATATATTGAAAACCAAATAGCATAATATAAACCAGGCTTTTATGTAATATATGTTGCAATGTGGGTTGACTTACGAGTATTGTTCCCTGTCCCTAATACTGAGTGCTAAAGCAACACTGTAGTTAGATTCCTAGGAACACTGATGATGGCTCTTCCAAGACGCACACAGCACACACATGCACTGCCCTTTTCCTTATAATGGATGAGTTTAGCTAAGATTCTCTAATCTAATTGAATTCAACAAGTTAATTCTTCCATAAACCACAGAGAGATGAAATATTTAAACAAGAGTGGCTCAAGTCTGTGCCATACTTCCCATGAGTCTCTTTTTATGATACACACTCTTGAGTTCCTGTAGCATTTCTTCAAAAATATGAATGTACAGTTCTTTCATTATAATAAATTATGTTATAAATAAATTCCTATTGGTATCTCTACCTCCTTAGATGTGATGAAAAAACTTGTCACAGCAAAGGTGTGAGAAGCCAGGCAGAGTGATCTTATCCACTCACTGTTGGCTAATAAGAAGCACACTCACATTCTCTCCCTATAAATCCTTCATACACTGTTGGTGTGCTGGGTACTGAAGTATTCTGAGAGGCTTACTAAACTTTATACTCTAAACTATGCACTTCTCCAAAGGTCATTTACACCTTAAATTCAGTAATCGTGGGTCTAAGTGTTACAGTATTGGTTTCCCTTACTTTCTATGCTAAGCACACCTCAAAAGCAGTGGAGTCTTCTTTCCTGTCTTAAACTGCTTCTTTCTTTGACACTTGACCATTCAGACCTTCCAAGAGACACATTTTTAGTGAACTAAAAATTTAAACATAGAAATAATACATGAAATAAATAAGCAGGCAAAATGTAGCAGTTTTACAAGGGCAAAATGCAAAACAACGACAAATTATATATATATATATATATATATATATATATATATATATATATATATATATATATAAAATTAGCTTTAGCTATCAGAGAAATGTAAATGAAAATATATAATATATTTTGGGATTCAACTTAAACTCAGTCAGAATGACCCTGAAGAAAATAACTAGCAACAGATGCAGATCAGGGTGTGAATGCCAAGAAAGAAGAAGCCCCAATAACTGCCATAAGTAGTGTAAACTGGTACAGCTACTGTAGAAAGCACTGTAGAGGTTTCTCAAAAATCTAAAACTAGGACTACCATATAAGCCTGGCAAACTACACTTGTATATGTGCCCAAAAGAATCTGAGTCATAATCTCAGATATATTCAGTCATCTATATTTATTGTTGCACTATTCACTAAATCCAAGGTATGGGAACAGTCTTATATCTATTAACATACAAGTGTATAGAAAAGGAGGTAATATCTAGTTTTATGTAGCCATAAAGAAGAACAAGCATTTATCATTTGCAGGGAAGTGTACATAGCTGAAGATCACCATACTTAGCAAAATAAACAAACTACAAAAAGACAAATCCTCAAAATTTAATCATATATATATATATATGATTAAATATTATACTCTTACTAAATATTATACTCTCTCTCTATATATATATATGTGTGTGTGTGTGTGTGTGTGTGTGTGTGTGTCTATGTAGATATATACTTATCTATGTGCCTGTGTATGTGTACAAACACTTGCTTTTATGTGATTGTACAAATGCACTGGTATAAGTGTGCATATGTATGTGTGCTTATGTGGGAACATGTGTTAGTGCCTGTGTGCATTGTATACATGTATGTTAGTATATATGGATGAATGTGCATATATATTTTTGTGTTCATGTGTGTATATCTGTATATGTGCATGTGTATACATCACAAAATATAGAGTTTATTCTACTTAGCACATGAAATAGGACTAGCAGGCTGGAGATGAAAGGGGGAACGTGAGGTGATGTACTCAGAAGATGCTGCACTGGCTGTATTCTGAAATCACTGGTTTTTTAAGAAATCACACCTTAATAATTTTACAGGACATTGTTATATTTGTCATTTAGACATGGTTCACACACAGTAACAGTATGCATCTCCAGGGCAATAACCATCTCTGAATCTTTGCCCATATTCAATGAGTTAAAATCTGCTTCAAGTTCCTGTTATATATTAGAAAGGTTATTTCTGACTACTATTTATGATCAAAATGATCTGATTTAATTAATTCATATGGGAGTGTGAATAATTCATACTAGCATATGAATGAATAATGAATTTGTCTTCTTCAAAATTCCCTGTTTGTAGCAAGATAGCACATTAGTAGTAAGTGTTTGAAGAGTATTCAGGCAGCTCATCTTAGCATCATGCCTTCAAGGACCACACTCAGATGACAGGTCACCACTTCACTTATGTATAATTATAGCACAAACAATAAAGACACTGATGATGATAATTAGTATTTCTCTAGCACTTTATATTTTACAAAGTATATTTGTCATTATTCCATTTGATTCTTTAAAAGATATTGTGAGGTAAATGCCTTATTATTAATTCCTGCTTGCAAGTATGTTTATTTGAAAATGAGTAGTTGTCAATTTATAATTGCAGTGTGGTGCCTGTTTATTGAAGTCAAAAGGCAAAGAGAAGTTCATAGCCAAGTTGAAATTATCTGCATTCATATGGATTTATCTCTATTGACTTATTTGGCCATCAGAGATTTAACAGGTTGGTTTTTTAAATGCAGATGGTGACAGATATCTTCAATCTCAGCATTTGAGAGACAAATGCAGGTGGATCTCTGTGTTCAGGGCCAACATGGTCTACAAAGCCAGTTCCAGGATATACAGGGCTAAACACACACACACACACACACACACACACACACACACTGCTTTGAAAGAAACAGATGAGACATGATAGATGATATATAGATAGATAGATAGATAGATAGATAGATAGATACATAGATAGATGATAGATAGATAGATGATAGATAGATAGATAGATAGATAGATAGATAGATAGATAGATAGGATAAAGATAGATGATGAATAATGAAATTTTACTCTCCCAAATTCTCTATTTGTAGCAAGATAACACACTAATAATGAGTATTCAGATCATGTTTGGGTATCTCAGCTTGGCATTCTTCCTTCATGGATCAATGGTCAACAAAGGGGAATCCAGATCTTACACATACTTAAGTTGCTAAATCTTGATCACAGTTTATTGTGTTCACTAGATAACATGGTCATATTTCTAATTAAACTAATAATTGTACATGAGGGTAGCAAGCTTACTCATTGCATCTCCATATTTATAATACTTCTTGCACCAAGAAGTTATATATCTATGCTCAATATAGATAGATGATTAAAGTTATATATCTATGTTCAATATAGATAGATGATTAATAGATAGATAAATAGATAGTAGATAGATAAATAAAATACAGATTAAAATAAAGATAAATGAACAAAAAATTGATAAGCTACAATTATCAACAAAATGTAGTAGCATCGCCAGCGACATCAATCCATCTTTTCCTTAAGTTTGTTGAAAACTACTAAGTTTTACTTTGTTGTTATGTTAGTGCAAATACAATTAGCAGATAATACTTTCAAACTTGCATTCATCCTTCTCCAATAGCTTCTGTAAACATCACTGCAATTTTAGCATCCAGGATTCTAATGACTTCTTCACTTGTGTAAAGCAGAGTGAGAAAACTAAATATGGGGGAAAAAACGTGGGGCAATCTAGGGAGGGTTTTCTGTGTAGGGCTATGAAATAAAACTAATTATTTAAAACAAAAAGAATGATAGATGTGATAGCAGTATATACCCAGCTTCATGAAAACTTCAGTTAAAAATGCATGGCCAGAACCTTACTTTAAAGACCACATTAGCTAACAATGCACACATTTCCCCAGTTTGCTCACTAGAGTATTGCAGTAAATGAGGGAAGAATGTATGAGCACTATATTCTGCTGGATAGCATTGAGATATATGCATGAGTTATTAAGCTTGTTAATTTGGGTGATATAAATAGGGAGGAGCAGTGAATAAGTTCACTACCCTCATCTACACTTAGTGTGTTCCCTTGCCAATGCAGCCATGCTGCTGTATCAAAATTCCTATACATAAAGTGAGGATAAACAAACAAACAAACAAACAAGAGTGGATTGATCAAAAGAAAACTTGATCAATAGTGATAGAATAGATAGATAAATCAAGGTTGAGGTGCAAGGGTGAGGTTCAGGAGTGAGGTGCAAGGATAAGGTGCTCACAAAAATTAACATACCAATTAATATGCTATTTTAAGCTAATTAACAACTCTATTTTAAAAAGAGTGAATAAACATCTCAACATATTCACAGAATCTCATTCATAGCATTCATTCAATCAGTGGTAATGAATTAAATTCTGATATTGTCTATGACTTTATAAATGCTATGCTCTTGTAATTTGAGTTACTTAAATCAAGCTTGATTTAAACTCTCAAAATGCTCTTCAAGTCTTAGTTTCAAGGAAAATATTTTCCTTGTTTTACATTTTAAAACAGTGTCCAGTGATGGTGGGTCCACCCCATTGTCAGCAGTATGTGAGGATATGAGAAGTTTTAGTGAACAGCTTAAGAGCATAGAAACCATCTCACTGATGGCAGAATTTACAAATGCCAAGCACTCAGACATTTCATACGAATCATGTCACTTAATTTTCTTCACAGCATCTGACAGAGGCCTTACTCCCCTATTCCACGGCAATATTGGCTGCCCTGACTACACTCAGTCACTGAACAGTAAAATTGCTTTAAATTCGGATCTTTCAGAGTTCTGGAAAGAATTTTAACCCAATAGACTTGTGTCTGGTTGTACTTTAAGCTTGACTAAATAATTCACACTATCTCTTCATTGGAGTCACAGCTCCACAAGGCTCCAGCTACAATGTGAAGGTCATTTTCCTGATAGCTGTGGGTTGGGCCTGTGGCTTTAAGTTCCTGTGTTAGTTGTTAAAATGTAAGTGGAAATGTTCTTACAAGCAAGAGAGATTGCAAACTGTTTTGTGAGTGTCTGTAGCACTATTTATGTATCATTATGTCCTTGAAGGAAATTTTGCTTTACACAAACTTAGTGCTTTTTTGAAACTCTGTGTGTGTGTGTGTGTGTGTGTGTGTGTGTGTGTGTGTGTGTGTGTAGATACATGCAAAGGCCAGAAAAGTTGACAGGATCACTTGAAATTGGAGTTCCGGGAAGTTATATGCTCCACATTTGAATAGTAGGTATTGACCATGAGTCCTCTAAAAGAGCAGCAAGTGCTCTTAACCTCTGAGCCATCTTTTCGGCCTGAACATACAAACTATACCAGACACTGGAAAGAACATAATACAATTTTTTGACACTATATGCTCATGGTTTTGTTTTATTTTCTGAATCTCTGTAAATCCCAAGTGGTCCTGGAATACAGAAAAATTTCATAGAATATACATAGTTCTCCCTTATCCGTCTCTTTCTTTCTTTCCTTTCTTTCTCTCTCTCTGTCTCTCTGCTCTGTGTCTCTGTCTCTGTCTCTGTCTCTCTCTCTCTCTCTCTCTCTCTCTCTCTCTCTCTCTCTCTTTTATTCTTTCTTTCTTTTTCCATACAAATCATTTTGTTTGTTTACATTTCAAATGTTATCCCCCTTCTTGGTCTCCCTTCAACGAACACCCCACTCCATCCTCCTCAACTTTGTCTCTAACAGGGTACTCCCCAACCCATCCAACCAATCTTGCCTCACCCCTATAGCATCCCCCTTCTCTGAGGCATCAAAGCCTCCACAGGACCAAGAGCCTTCCCTCCCACTGATGCCGGATGAGGCAGTCCTCTGCTACACATGTAGCTGGAGCATGGAACAGCCCAGGTATATTCTTTGGTTGGTGATTTAGTCTCTAGGAGCTCTGAGATGTCCTGTTAATTGATACTGTAGTTCTTCCTATGGGGTTGTAATGCCCTTCAACTCCTTCAGCTCATTCAGCCCTACCCTGACTCTTCCATGATGTCCCTGGGCTCAGTTCGATGATTGGCTGTGAGTATCTCCATCTGTCTTAGTCAGAGCCTCTCAGTGGACAGCTATACCAGGTTCGTGTCTGTAAGCACATCTTGGCATCAGCAATAGTGTCTGGGATTGGTGTTTGTGGAGTGAAAGAATCTTATCATGGGGCAGTCACTGGATAGCCTTTCCTTCAGCCTCAGCTCCAGTTTTGTCCCTGCATTTCCTTTAGACAGGGACAATTATGGGTTAAAAATTTTCCCATGGCTGGGTAGATCCATATCTCCCTGGGGAGCCATGTCTATCTACTGGAGGTGGTCTCTTCAGGTTCTATCTCCCTGTTTGGGGATATTTCAGCTAATATCAACCATATTGGGTCCTATAAGCTTCTTGTATCCCTGGAATCTGGGACTTTCTAGTGGTTATCCACGTTCCCCAACCCCCACTGCTACTTATTTCTATTCTTTTTGTCCTGGCCCTCTGAACTTCTCTCCTGTCTCTTCCCCGCCCCTGTCTCTTTCCCCTCCCGTCTTTTGCCTCACTAATTTTTCTTCCCCCTCCCATCTCCCACCTAGATCCCTCCCTCCCTCTGCCTCCAATGATTATTTTTTCCCCCTTCTAAGTAGAATTGAAGCAACTACACTTTGACCATCTTTCTTGTTAAGCTTCATATGCCCTTTGTGTTGTATCGTAGGTATTCTGAGCTTTTGGTATAATATCATCTTGTCAGTGATTATATACCATGTATGTCCTTTGGGATCTAGATTACTTCACTCAAGATAATATTTTCTAGTTTCATTCATTTGCCTACAAAGCTCATCAAGTTGTCGTTTTAAATAGCTGAATACAGGTAAATGTGCCACATTTTCTATATCCATTCCTCCATTGAGGGAAATCTGGGTTGTTTCCAGATTCTGGCTATAATTAATAAGGCTGCTACGAACATAGTGAAGCACATGTCCTTGTTATGTGTCAGAGCATCTTTTGGGTATATGCTCAGCTGTGGTATAACTGGGTCATCAGGTGGAGCTATTCCTAATTTTCTGAGAAATTGCTAGACTGATTTCCGAAGTGGTTGTACCGGTTTGCAATTCTACCAGCAATAGACAAGAGTTCCTCTTTCTCTACATCCTCACCAGCATCTGCTGTAATCTGAGATTTTTATTTTAGCCATGCTGATTGGTATAAAGTAGAATCTCAGAGTTGTTTTGATTTGCATTTCCATGAGTACTGAGGAATTTTAACAATTCTTCAGGTGTTTCTAGTCCATTTAAGATTTCTCAGTTGAGAATTCTTTGTTTGACTCAGTACTCCATTTTTTAATTATGTTATTTAGTTTTCTAGAGTCTGAAATCTTGAGTTCTTTATATATGATGGATATTAACCCTCTATCAGATATAGGGATTGTAAAGATCTTTTCCCAATCTGTAGGTTGCAGTATTGTCCAATTGACAGTGTTCTTGGCCTTACAGAAGCATTTCTGTCTCATGAGTCCTACTTGTCTATTGTTGATCTTAGAGCCTGAGCCTTTGTGTTCTGTTCAGGAAATTTTCCTCTGAGCCAATGTGTTCAAGGCTCTTTCCCACTTTCTCTTCTATTAGATTCAGCTTATATGGTTTTATGTGCATGTTCTTGATTCATTTGTACTTGAGCTTTGTACAAGGAGATAAAAATGGATCAATTTGCATTCTTATACATGCAAACCACCAATTGGACCATAACCATTTGTTGAAAATGCTGTCTTTCCCCCACATTACTGTTTTGGCTTCTTTATCAAATATCAACTGACTATAGGTGTATGGGTTTATTTATGATTCTTTAATTCTATTCCATTGATCTACCTGTCTGTCTCTGTACCAATACCATGCAACTTTACCACTATTTCTCATTAGAACAGCTTGAGGTCAGGGATGGTGATTCCCCCAAAACTTCTTGTATTGTTGAGAATTATTTTTGCTATCCTGGGTTTATTGTTATTACAGATGAATTTGACAATTGTTCTCTCTATCTCAGTAAAGAATTGAGTTGGAATTTTTATGGGGATTGTTTGAGTCTGTATATTTCTTTTTAATAAGATGGTCATTTTTATTATGTTAATCTTACAGATCCATGAGCATAGGAGATCTTTCTATATTCTGACATCTTCTTCAATTTGTTTCTTCAGAGACTTAAAGTACTTGTAATACAGACCTTTCACATGTTTGATTAGAGATACCCCAATATATTTTGTTATTTTTGACCATTGTGGAAGATATTCTTCTCCTTCTAGATATTCTTAGTGTAAAGAAAAGCTACTGATATGCTTAATGTAATTTTATATCCAGTCACTTTGCTGAAGTTGCTTATCAGGTGTAAGAGTTCTCTGGTAATTTTGGGGATTGCTAATGTATACTATCATATCATCTGTAAATAGTGATACTTTGACTTCTACCTTTCTAATTTGTATCCCTTGACTTCCTTTTGTTGCCTAATTGTTCTAGCTAGAATTTAGAGTACTATATTAAACACATAGGGGGAGAGTGGGCAGCATTGTCTTGTCCCTGATCTTAGTGGGATTGCTTCAAGTTTCTCTCCATTTTATTTGATGTTGACTTTGGTTTACTATACATTGCTTTTATTACATTTACTATGTGTCCTGAATTCCTGATCTTCCAAAGGCTTTCACCATATAGGTGTGTTGTATTTTTTTTGATGGCTTTTTTCAGCATCTAATGAGATGATTATGTGATTTTTTTTGTATGTTTGTTTATATATTATGTTGGTGGATTTCCATACACTGAACCATTTCTGCATCACTGGAATGAAGGCTACTTGATCTTTATCATTTTGATGTGCTCTCAGATTTGGTTTGCAAGAATATTATTGTTTTGTGTGCAATTATTGGTCAGTTTTGGAGACTGTACCATGATGTACTGAGAAGAAGGTATATTCTTTTGTTTTAGGGTGAAATGTTCTGCAGACATCTGTTAAATCCCTTTGGTTCCTAACTCACTTAGTTTCACTGAGTCTCTGATTAGTTTTTTATTTCATGATCTGCCCATTGGTTAGAGTGGGGTGCTGAAGTCTCTCACTATTTTAGTGTGAGGGTCAATGGTGATTTGAACTTTAGTAATTTTCATTTACAAATGTGGGTACCCTTGTATTTGGGGTAGGTATTCAGAATTGAGAGTTCAACTTGGTGGATTTTCTCTTTGATGAATATGAAATATCCTTCTGTATCACTTTTCATAACTTTTGGTTGAAAGTTTATTTTATTGGGTATTAGAATAGTTACTCCACCTTTTTCCTTGGCACCATTTTCTTGGACATTTTTTTCCAGCCCTTTATTCTGAGGTAGTGTCTGGTTTTCTCACTGATGTTTGCTTCCTGTATGCAACAAAATGCTAGGTTCTGTTTATGTATCCATTCTGTTAACCTATATATTTTTAAATTGGGGTATTAATGTACATTTATTGGATTCATTGATGTTGAGAGATAATAAAGACAAATGATGGTTGGTTCCTGTTATTTTTGTTATTGGTGGTTTTAGGTTTGTGTGGTTCTCTTCTTTTGGGATTGTTGTGAGATGCTTAATTTTTCAGGTTCTCATGGGTGTCGTTTCTCTCCTTGTGTTGATATTTTCCTTCTGTTATGCCCGGTAGGGCTGGATTGGTCATAAACACACAAGCAGCCTACAGAAAACTAAATAGATAGGACCAGAGAAGAATTTTTCCTGCTAAACAATAATCAAAACACTAAATTCATAGAACAAAAACAGAATATTAAAAGTGGTAAGGGGAAAAGGCCATATTAAAGCAGACCTATCAGAATTATACCAAGCTTCTCAACAGAGACTCTAAAGGCCAAAAGATCTAGGACACATGTCCTACAGAACCTAAAAGAATACAAATGCCAACTCAGGCTACTATACCCAACAAAACTCTGAATCACCATAGATGGAGAAACCAAGATATTCCATGACAATACGAAATCCAATAATCATACAATGAATTTTTATAGTTTTTTCTTCCCACAATTCCTCCAGGATATATTTCCTTTGCTACCTAACTTCATATTTATTTTACCCATCAAAAAATCAAAGTAAACAATTTGAAAATAAAGAAACCAGATACACTGAAGCTAATAAAAGCAAAGGTGGGGAAAAGCCTTAAACACAAGGGTACAATGAAAATTTTCCTGAACAGAACACCAATGGCTTATGCTCTAAGATCAAGAATTGACAAACGGGATCTCATAAAATTGCAAAGCTTCAGTAAGGCAAAGGATACTGTCAATAGGACAAAAAAGGCAACAAACAGATTAGGAAAAGATTATTACCAATCCTACATCTGACAGAGGGCTAATATTTAATATATACAAAGAACTCAAGAAGTTAGACTTCAGAGAACAAAATAACCCTATTAAAAGTGGGGTACAAAGCTAAACAAAGAATTCTCAACTGAGGAATAACAAATGGCTGATAAGCACCTAAAGAAATGTTCAACTTCTTTAGTCATCAGGGAAATGCAAATAAAAACAACCCTGAGATTCCACCTCATACCAGTCAGAATGACTAAGACCAAAAATTCAGGTAATAGCAGATGCTGGCGAGGATGTGGAGAAAGAGGAACACTCCTCCATTGTTGGTGGAAATGCAAGCTGGTACAACCACTCTAGATATCAGTCCAGTGGCTCCTCAGAAAATTGGATACAATACTACCTGAGGACCCAGCTATACCACTCCTGGGCATATACCCAAAAGATTCTCCAACATATAACAAGGACACATGCTCCACTATGTTCATAGCAGACTTATATTTATAATAGCCAGAAGCTGGAAAAAAACCAGATGTTTTTCAGCAGTAGAATGGATACAGAAAATGTGGTACATTTACACAATGGAGTACTACTTAGTTATTAAAAACAATGAATTCATGAAATTCTTCGGCAAATGGATTTAACTATAAAATATCATCCTGAGTGAGGTAAGCCAATCAATCACAAAAGAACACACATGGTATTTACTCACTGATAAGTGGATATTAGCCCAAAAGCTCAGAATACCCAAGACACAATTCAAAGACCATGTGAAGCTCAAGAAGAAGGAACATCAGTGTGGATACTTTGGTCCTTCTTAGAAGGGACAACAAAATACTCACAAGAGGAAATACAGAGACAAATTAGGGAGCAAAGAATGAAGAAAAGGCCATCCAGAGACTGCCCTACCTAGGAATCCATCCCATATTAAGTTACCAAACCAAGGCACTATTGTAGATGCCAGGAGTGCTTATTAACAGGAACTTGATATAGCTGAGAATTGTGTCTTGGGTATTCTGAGCTTTTGGGCTAATATCCACTTATCAGTGAGTAAATACCATGTGTGTTCTTTTGTGATTGATTGGCTTACCTCACTCAGGATGATATTTTATCTCCTGAGAAGCTCTACCAGAGCCTGACAAATACAGTGGTCTATGCTCGCAGTCAATATTGGACAGAGTAAGGTGTCCCCAGTGGAGTAGTTAGAAAAAAGACTGAAGGAACTAAAGGGATTTTCAGCCCCTTAGGAGGAACAACAATATGAACCAACCAGATACCCCAGAGCTTTCAGGGACTAAACCATCAACCATAAAGTACACAATGATGACCTTGTCGGACACCAATGGCAGGAGAGGTCCTTGATTCTCTGAAGACTAGATGACCCAGTGAAGGGGAATGCAAGGATGGGGAAGCAGGAGTGGGTGGGTGGGTAGAGGAAAACCCTCATAGAAGCAAGGGAAGGGTTTATGAGATGAGGGGGTTTTGGAGGAGAAACCAGGAAAGAGAATAACATTTGAAATGTAAATAAAGAAAATATCTAATAAAAATTTAAAAGAAAATAAAGAAAAAACACACCCAAACAAAATAAACAAACTAAACACATATAAAGAAAACACAAAAGCTATTTTGTGTTGGTCAAGTAATATTCCATTGAAAAAGAACTAATTTTTATTCTACCATCAGGTATAAATTTAGAGCTGCTTCTTTGTTAGAGGTGGGATTCCATGATTCCATGTCTACTTCACTCTTTCAGTGCTGGATGCTGTCTGACTGACTTTTGTGGGTCTTAGGCACGTAGCTAGCATCTCTGTCAGTTCATATGTGCATCAGTCTTGTAGTGTCTGCAAAAATGGTATTTTTTGAAGTCTTTTGTCACCTCTCACTCTTAAAATCTTCCTGCCTTCTCTTCCACGTGGATCTCTGAGTCGTTTGGCATGGCTTTATCAAAAACAACCCGTTAAATACTGAATGTTCCAGTGTCTTTCTGCACATTGGCCAGTTATGGTTCTCTGTGCTAGTTAACATCAACTGTAATACAAATTTCTCATGAGCAGTGCAGTGATTTGTGGATAGAAAAATTTGTCATTGGAAGTTATTTTATTACTATGTTGCTTTAGCACAATAATAGTATTATGTTTTACTCTAAGCCCAGCATCTATCTAATCTCAGATTCTTGGCCACTTTAACTGTGATTATGTATTTTATCTTGGCCTTTAATCCAATCAAAAGGTCATTACTTATCTCTGTAACTTTTGTGCCATTATCTTTCCAGTGTAATTTTCAGATACGTTTGTATTGTAGAAAATGTGTTTAATGGCTGTGTGAGTTTGGCAAATAATTTTCTCTTTCAGTGGCAAATCCAGAGCTATGACTTCTACTTAGTAGCGGACAAGGTTTCTGATTGGTTACCAGTTGGATTTCCCCATGTCTAATTACATAGGCACACTTTGTCTTCAGCAATAAACTCTTACTATCTAGGTTGTAGAGGGTACTCAGTAGCATTGGCAATAGCCTGTAATGTTTGGAGACATCAATGAGACACCTTTGGCCAATGATTGGAAAAGACATAAGCTATCCTTGGTATTGGGTATTTTACTAGACAGACTATGATATTTGGTTGAGACATCGTTTCCCTCATTATATTGTAACTGTTAAATTTCTTTCACATATGTATAATTTTTAGGAATCTTTTGCATCTCTCTCAACTCTGTTCTCCATCCCTCTTCCTATTTGTTTCTCCCATCCTAGTTTCCCATTTATCACTTAATACACTATATTCCTCTTTTCCCTTTTTTGGCCCTCAACTTCCCTAGCTCCTTTGGAGCAACCTAACCTTTGAGGATATTCTAAATGAACCACATGCATCAAAGGCATTTGAAATCTAACATTATACATATATATATGTGTGTGTGTGTGTGTGTGTGTGTGTGTGTGTGTGTGTGTGTGAAGCTTGTCTTTCTGGCTATGGTAAACTTATTTTTAACTTGAGATATTTAGGTATTTTATATTTATTTTATCCCTTCATTTATTGAACTTTTTATTTAAGACATCATTTGGTTCTATTTTAGCACATAAAGATTATATGGGCTCTTTTTTATGTTTTTAATTTCCTCATATTAAGAAATCACTTTGTGATTATCCACCATTCCACAAGGACACTTGCTCAACTATGTTCATAGCAACTTTATTCATAATAGTCAGAAACTGGAAACGACTTAGATGTTTCTCAACTGAAGAATGGATGAAGAAAATATGGTTCATTTACACAGTGGAATACTATATAGCCATTAAATATGAATATGCCATAATGAATTTCTCAGGCAAATAGATGGACCTAAAAAATATCCTAAGTAATTCAGATCCAAAATGGCATGCATTGTGTGTACTCGCTTATAAGTAGATATTAAGCATAAAGTACAGGATAACCATACTATAATCAATAGACCCAAAGAAGCTAAGTCACAAGGATGACCCAAGGGAGGATAGTTGAATCTTTCTCAGAATGAAAAAAAAAGTAGATATTGGAGGTAAATGGAAGGAGAGAACTGGGTGGAAGAGGGGATGTGGAGTGGTAGAGTGGAGAAATCACATGTATGGAGAGCAGGGGAGAAAGAGAAGGAAAATCTGTGACATGGACCAGTCTCTGGGACATACAAGAGACTTGGAAAGAGGGGACAAACCCCAAAGGGTCTATGGGGGCAACTCTAGCTGAGAATCCTAACAGTGGAAGATATGAATTCTGAAGAAAAGATAACTTGTAGCCAGTTAGGACTCTCAGTAGAGGAATAAAGAACATCAACCAACCCATAAAACCTTCAACTAAAAGTGTCTCCTGCCTACAGTATGCACATGGGCAAAGATATAGCAGAGACTAGGAGAATGGCCAACAAATGACTGCCCCAACTGGAGACCTATCCCATGGGAAAGAACCAATCCCTAACACTATTAATGATTATCTTAATCTTGCAGACAGGAGCCTACCATAAATGTTCTCTTAGAGGCTCCACACAACAGCCAATAGAAATAGATGCAGGGACTCATACCCAAACATTAGACAGTGCTGGGGAAGATGACAGAAGAAGATTGAAGGATTGGAAGAGGAAAGGAACTTCACAGAAGACCAACAGAGTCAATTAATCTGGACTCTTGGGATCTTCCAGATTCTGAATCACAAAAGAATATGCGAGCTCAGGCTGAAACTAGGCTCCCTGCTTATATGTGGCAGATGAGCATATTGGTCTTTAAGCACATACCCAACAACTGTACCAGGGACTCTCCCTGAGCCTGTTGTCTGCCTGCCTGTGGATCCTGAACCCTAAATGACTGCCTTTCTGTACTCAGTGGGAGAGGATTATTCTAATCCAGCAGCAACTCAATGTGGGAAGCCATAGCAAGGCCTTACTCTTGGCAAACACTCACCCTTGGCTCTTCTATCTACTATTCTTCTTTCTGCTTACCTTCCATGATTCACTTGTCAGTTCTCAGAACTTCAAACAAGGCCTCATAGCAGCCCACCTTAGTAACCCTCCTTCTTGATCTCTAGATTTAGCCAACATCCTGCTAGATAGATGTTTTTAGAGCCCCTTGTAATGGCAAGGCTTTGTAAGAATAACTTAGTTAGACCCTGCAGCTGCAGCTAGCTTCCTCCACCTGCAAAGCCCTCTTTCCTTTCTTACTGCTCTCTATATCCTGTTTTCAGAGTATATAATCTGTGTGAACAATAAAATCTTTGCCAGCTTGATCAGACTTCTTGAGTTGCTGTGCCTCCTTATTTTATCATGCATCTCAGTCCTCTCCACAGGGTCTAAGGGTCCCACTTGATTGTCCAGCTGGCCAGGACAACTCAATATGCAGGGAAGGCAGGTTAGAGGTGGGGAAGAAGAACAAAGAGGCTTTCCCATCTCAAAAGAAGGTAGATTAGGGAAACACTTGTGTAGGGGGTGGGTGCTGGGAGGAAAGGCTGGTTGATTTAGAGATGTAAAGTAAATAAATCATTAAATTCTTAAAAAAGAAAGAAAACACTTTCATTTCTCCTACTTCTAATTGTTAACATAATATGTTGCCTTTTTAAATGGTCATATTTGATACTGAAAAATCATTTTTGACTGTCTGGAGAACAATACAATCATTTCTCAGGAATATCAGATATTTAACTGTTTATACCCCTGTCAGAGCTTGCGTGTAGATAACGCTATGTAATTTTAGCTTCCATCCATAGGTACTGTGATCCTTGTGTGGCAACATTATTCAACTGTCCTCTGATGTTCTCATAAAATCAATCACATGTAAAATTTCACAAGGCATCACTGGAGGATTATAAAAAAAGCTATCATAAAAATTTAGTAAATTATTATTCTTTAGATAGTTCTCAACCTCAAAATATAAAACTTGGGCCAGTGGCATGGCTTCGTGGATAAGGCCATTTAATGACACAAGTTGCATTCCCAGGACTTACATGATGAACAGAGAAAAGAGGCTCCAACAAGTTGTCCTCTGATCTTCACACGTGGTACATGTCTAATCACAATGTACATATAACACACACACACACACACGCACACACAGAAAATATACAGATAAAACTGGTTTTAATGTGTAAAATAAAAATGTACAATCCATCCATTGTCATCTTGGGCTATATAACCATCAACCATGTTGTCCACCAGATTTAGTTAACATAAGACAAGAATTCCATCGCTGAAAGGAGACAATGTCTTGACTTCTACATGACACCGTGTTACCATTGGTTCCCTGCCTGAAAGTTTCCATAATTGAAATGGTTTGTCACATGAATCTTGTTCCTTTCTATGTGTAGGAAACATTCCCTGATACTTTCAGACAGATATCTGTGTTTCATAAAATTTCTTATTTCTTCTTAATTGATCTCTCTATCCCCATATAGTGCATCCCACATGAAAGTGGTTGTAATAATGCTTTTAAATACTTTTGTTCATAGAGATATGTAATGTATTTTTGCACAGTTTTTGTTTTCATTGCAAAATAATATAATAGTATATATGTGTGGTGTATATATGTGTGGTGTATTCATGTGCACGCATGTGCGTGTGTGTGTGCATGTGTAGGTGCATATGCACACATGAATATTTGTGCTTATGTTTGTTGATGTCAAAAATCGTCTTCTATTGTTCTTCCTCTTTATTCATTAAAGTAGGTACTCACATATTACATTAAAATGTCTAAATTTTGTCACCTGTGCTTTGTTGGTCTTATTCACTTTCTCTTCCAAGCCACAAATTGTATTTTATGCCAATATTTCAGTCCTTTTGGCATTCCAGAGTTATAAGTAATGTGTCATATCTTATGCTATCATTCATTTTTCTATAAACCATTAAATTTACATGTGTTACCATTTATTTTGCACTCCTGACTATCTTTTGGAAATTCTTTTCTTTTATTTCATGAAATAAATTTGTAGAAATTTATGCTGGTACCATGGGTAGATTGATCTTAGCTCTTCTTTGCTCGTAATAAGTTCAAATTATTCTTATTTTCAAAAAGTAGCTTTAATAGAAACACAAATGGACTCTGAAAATTGTTGTCTCTTAGATATTTGGAAATGCCAAATTATTTTTTTCTGGTTGTCATTGCTTCTAATGGGGTCATGTTGACTTTTAAGATATTGAGTCACTAAAATATTCTGTTATTAAATGAAGAACTTTTTTAAATTGCCAAATCTTACTTTGTACTGCCTAGCACATACATTTAGAAGTTTTTGTTCTGCTTCTTTATTCAAATTTCTTATAAATAATATATAGGGTTTATTTGTAGAGATTGATATATTTAGTATAATAAAACTGTTGGTAAGGTTTATGTATTCATATGGAAATAAAGGAGCATGAATCTAAGCTTGCAGTTTCACTAGGAGTTTTAGAAAATAAACCCTCAGTGCAGCACATTTCTTCTGTTTTGACATTTTAGGCAGAGAAAAGGTGTAAGCAGAAACATGGAGAAATAAAGTGTCTTTTTCAGCACCGATGCTTGATGTTGTTTTCCATGTCTGAAGATTAGAAGGGAAGTGAGACATAACCAGAGACTCAGAGAGATGCTCAAACTGTCAGGCAATCCTTCTATAGCATGCTTAACCAGCACTGTTTTTTAATGCCTTGAGAGATTTGGGGGAAAAAAACCTTCTAAAACTAAATGAATGTGATAAAATTAATTTGAGGAATTAACTTATTATCTGATCAACTAACTTGGGGAAACTCATGCATGAATGGGAGAAATTAACCTACATAGTGTTCTGTGTCCTCCAGCAGCAATGGAATAGTCGAAAACTTAATTCACCATGGATTTTGATTTGTGTAAAGACTGATTTGACTTCCAGTTTTATCATATTCTGAACATAAGAGAAAAGATAGTTTAACTTTCTCCTTCTTTCCCATGTATTCTTCATGCAATGGTAATTCTATTTGTGAACTTTACCTCCTTGCTACTTCCTAATTAATTTTCATTTGCAGCTAGCATTGCTCCAAGTTTATATTAGTCAGCATTGTCCTGAATGACAGAACTAATAAATAGAAATTACATATACCTCAAATTCATGGAAGGACAGATATACTAATGTGTCTGTAATTACCATTTAATTTCATTCATATATCTCTCTGATATACAGAAATGAATTGGATAGAATGGTATATTGATTTATCTGTATATCTGGAAAGAAAAGCTTACTTGAAGAGTTTAGAAAGACAAAATTAGACTGGGTAATACTTGATATTTTTCAGTCAGTTTTTTTTTCAGGACAGTCTTTTCGACCCTTCAAGCTTCAAACTAATTTCAAACCCCTTTCTACAAACTCATTTCTCCCATAATCAAATTAAATTACTTAGTTTATTTTTCTTCTTACCTGTTTCTTGTTGTTTGATGTAAACTCTATATAGGCAGGGAACTCCTATTCCCGATTTTGCACCCAGCACCCAGGATGCTGCCAGGAACAAAGAAGGTTGTCATTGAATATTTAGAAATGGATAACTGAAAATGATGAATTATTAAAAGAAATGAAAACATTATATATTATACGATGAAGCAATGCATCACTGTAAATTTAAGTTGAACTTGCCAAGATATTGTGGCATCATCACTAATTTTAGTGAAACCCAAAGGAGTTCTGACACTGGAACCTTTCTGTTCAGTTGAAATCTCATAAGTGTAATTAAAGATCAATGAACCATGCTCTCAAAAAGAAGCCACCTTAATTGCCACAATTACATGATTGAGATGAATAATGAACGTGCTAATGACAGTATAATATTAAATATTCAAAGTAGTTATCAAAAGTCAATTAGAAGATAATTGTACAGCACTGAGCGGCAGTAGTTAGAAGGATCCTCCCTTTCGGAAAAGGTTGGTAATAGAAGAAAAGAATCATAATTTTTGTTCTCTCACACTTTTAATTTAATCACATACAATGTAGAAAACCATTAATTAGATTGTTACAGTTGTTCAGGTCACTGTAACAAAATGCCTTGGACTAGTTCAGCTATAAACACAATTAAATACTATAATGTTAGATTCTGGGAATCCTTGTCAAGGCACCCAGAGGTGTGGTATCTGTCTAAGTTTACGTTCCTGGTTCCTAAAAACATCTTCTATGTGAGCCTGTATGGTGGATGACACAGTGAATTCTCTGAATTTTCTTTATTAAAGTCACTCATTCTCTTCATGAGAGTTTAGACTTTATGGCCCAGTCAACTTCCAAAGACCCATCTTGATTCTATCCATTGACTGGTTCCAACTTTTGAACTTTGAGGTTATCCACTCTGACTGATGTAAAGTACAGGGGATGCCTGACCATATGCCTTCTTTGGGCTTCATTATCAGGTAAAGTTCTCCTTCTTTTATTATCCATTAACTATTTATGTATTTCATTTTTAAGTATCTTGAAAAGAAATACCATTTCAACTGATACATTATGGGATGACTATATTTTTTTAAGAAATTCTACACAGCAAATCTATTTTTTTTTTTTTTAGACAAGGTTTCTCTGTGTAACCCTGGCAGTCCTAGAACTCACTTTGTAGACCAAGCTGGCCTCAAACTCAGAAATTCACCTGCCTCTGTCTCCCAAGTTTTGGAATCAAAGGTGTGTGCCACCACTGCATGGTCTCAGAGCAAATTCTTATACTTGCCATTGCATTGCCTTGTTAGCTCTCAGAGCATCTAACATTGTTTTAACAGAACAATGAAACAATTTTTAGTGGAAACTTAAGAAAATTATATTTACCAAAAAGGATTGCTGTATTAGGATATTGCCTGTGAATAAAATCTAAAATATTTGAGCATGAATTCCATTCAGTTTGCCTCCAGACAGAACAATGGTTAAATTAAAACTAGCTTATTTGTTTTTGGTAGATTCAAAAACTTTGTTATTGTTCAAAGTTTTTTAAAAAAATGCCAGAAGAATAAATGAGGAATAAAACCCCATTCATTTGACATTTAGTGTAACCCTCTTATGCAGGTCACTTGCATTTCCTCTGAATGTCAGCAAACTGACCAACAATTAATTCAAGATATGGTTGGGATGTAAATTTGCAAAAATCTTACTTTCTGTGTTAAGATGTGAGTTGAAGCATATTCCTTCCAACCATACTTTCAATTACTCTCTCCACACTCCATCACATGGCAGCTACAGACCACTTTGTCCACCAAATACAACTGCTAGCTTTCACCTACTTAGAATATTGAATAAATAGTTTAATTTGCTTAGTGCAGTGAAATGCATGAGATTGGAAAGTTACTGAAATTCAGAGATTGGTGAGGTAAACTTGAGTTCCACAAAACAACATCAGCACCCTACTTTCTAATCCCCATAGAGCACCATTCATGAGAAGAAAAAAACCAACACAATACTTTGAAAAGGCATTTGCACAGACATAGACAAACCCAAAATATCAGCTAATTGTACCAAACTTTTATAAAGAAGTTATCATCTTTAGACAATGTAAATTTCCTGTGTGCATGAGCAGCCTACAGCTAATGGCTAGTAGTTTAAAAGTTTTAAGAATATAATCTATTTTATTTTAGATAGATATTATTAATAAGAAATTTGAAATTATGGTTTAAATTATATGAGGAAAGCATAAAATATAATGCATTAAAAAGTGTCACTTCATTATGAAGTTAAAGCAATAATGAACATTTACTCATCAAAACAAAAACAAGAAACAAAAAACAGCCCCAAAGTATCTGAGGCAATACTGACAGATATATAAGTAGAAATAGAGACTACCAGAATCTTAGATTATTTCAATGCAACATTTTCAAAGAACATTATGGCAGAAAAAAATTTTGGAACAGAAGACTTGAACAGCAGTATAAACCACATAAGAGCAGAGTCACGTCTTCCAGCATTTTATTGTCCACAGTAAAATAATATTAATTCTCTTAAAACTATATATGTACATATATGAATGTGTGTATAAATACATAATGAGATATGATATATGTGTTATATTATATGCCAAATATAGAGTATAGAAAGTAGAATATTTAGAATATATAAAATATGTATGATATTTTATATATGATATATGGCATATTATATGTAATATATAATATGAAGCAAGCAATATGTGATTTATATGTTACATATTACATGTTACATATTACATATTACTCATTATGTATTGCATGTTAAATATTATACATTATATATTATATATTAAGTGATATATAATATACATGATAAGTCATAATATATGTGCATATATCATAATACATAATTCTCTACATATTTATTCACAAAGTATGCTAATATATTCTTAATAAAACATCATCAATCAAAATATATTTTTAATAAACAATATGATAAAATTATAAATGAATCAGTTTCATACTCTTTCACTTGACATTTTAAGTATGCAAAACGATTATATGATTAGAGAAAGCAGGAACTAGCTAAAAATAAATGTTCAGATATTTCAAAGAAAGCTTTTGGGATACTCGTAATTAAAACACTATAAAACCATCTTTTTACAATTTTTTATTACATATTTTAATTACATATTACATACAAATAATAACATAATTTGGTAATTCTTTCCTCTTCCATCTATTTAATTTTATGTTCTCTATTTCTTCCTTTCCGTTCCAGTTTCTCTCACTTTCTCAAGAAGAAGTGTGAGGAGGGGGAAGAGGAAGAAGGAGGAACAGGAGGAGCAGGAGCAGGAGGAGAAGTATCAGGAGAAGAAGAGAGAGAGGCTGGAGGGAGAGGGAGAAGAAGAAGAAAGGATAAGGAAGAGAAGAAAGGTGAGGAGGAAGAAGAGGAGGAAGAGGAGAAGATGAAGCAAAAATTGTCAAAACTAAAAAAGCCATCCCCCTCCACACACACTTAATTTGTGTGTGTGTGTGTGTGTGTGTGTTGGTGTGTTGTCTACCACTTTCTGGGCATGAGGCATACCCTGCCATGTGCCAAGTTACTCAGTGATACTCTTTTGTATAAAATTGACTTTCCCCCTTTTCCCAGCATCTATTCCAAATAGTTCTTGGAACGCGTATAGTTTTTTTGGAACTTTATGTCCTCCTCTCGGTGCTGGGCAGAATAATAGTAGTATATTTTCTCCTAAGCCTATGTCTCACATTCTGGATCCCTGTAGCAATGGATTGCATCCCATGGAGTAGTCAGTAAGTACAATAAAATGTCTTTAGCTAATGCCATACCATTTGTGATACTACTTTAACACTACATCTTCCATGCTGGACTCTGCTGTAATTTGTGGACTTCATACCTAGATAATGTTCATGATTATTTTCTCCTCTGTTATCATACCAAACAACTTCCTGCATCATAAATGCTTGTCCTTAGGGTTGACTCTTTAGTTATATGTTGATTTTACTTTCAAACCACATCACTTAACTTTTTTTTTTTTTTGCAGACATTGACAACTTACTCTGCTTGCCAGCAGCCAGTAGTTGCTAATTAGCTCTTGAGCTGTGACTGCCTAGTCCACTACTCTATGGGCTAATTCCATAGATTCTTGCCATCTATAAAGACATCACTGAGCCACATGAGACATTCTGAGATGACTTTTGGGAAATAGTGTAAGTTCTTTAGGAGCAATGCTTGCATGTGGTAGCACAGCATTTCATCTCAGCATTCAGGATGCTATGGCAAGGCGGATATGAGTTTGAAGTAATAGGGAGTACAAGCGTCAAAAATAAACAAATGAACAGCTCAGAAGAACAATGTTATACTTCAATCAAGTCAACAGCCAGGGCTAGGATACAGAGATAAATTACAGTGTGTACAGTCGTATAATTTTGACTTCCACTTGAAACATTGCACTTTATCTTACCATTGTAATATACCTATTTTCTCATACAAAATTTGCTTCTTAAATATTGAGTTACAGTTATTTTCTCTGTAATTTTAGAACATTCTAATATTGTATTTTAACTGTTTTACTATAACCTATATCACAATCAATTTCCTTAATTTATTATAAAGTTACAAATAAATAGTGAAATATTCTCAACACACTGAAAAAAATAAAAACAATTTCATTACTTACTGCTGGTAAGGCATGTGGAAAAGGGTAATTATAATTTATGGAAATGTACAATTTTCAATTCATTAGAACTAAAAAAATTATGTACTAAAGTCATTAATGAAGATATCCTCTAGCAGTGAATATTGTATAAAATATAAATGCTAGCAAGTGTAACATTTAATGTTGGAGAATATTACAAACAAAAACAGTGTAATCTTAACAAGTGCCTATCAGTTAGGGAATGTCTTACCAAGTTAAGGAACACAACAAAGCTGTTAGAAGTACAGAATCAATGAGAACCCAGTAGATACATCTCCAGAAATTGCCATGATCTGTTATTATATTATCAAATGCAACACAATAGAAAATGAAGATAATATTTGTGTGCTTAAATTACTTTGTTTTAATTAAATAAAATGATAAATAAACTTCTCATAGACACAGTATTCTTTGCTTTTTATGAAAATAGAATCCAAAAGAAAAATATGGAAATATAGATTGATTTGTTATCTCATTTGTGGGAAAGTGAGAGAAGTTCAGTATGAATAATCAGAGAGTAAGAACAGAGAACTCATATATACAGCAGGTGTAGCCTTATGAATGTGTCAGAGCACAAATAAAATAGCTAGAATTTGGCTTCAGGTCTCTATGCTCTGTTCACTGCTTGGCTCTTTTGAGTGTTCAGTCTCCTCCCCATACAGTGCTGTTTTGCCTTAGTTCTAGCTGATGGTATGTGCTAATAACATGAAATAAAGTAACAGGACTAGCAAAACAATACCTGACACATTCCAACCTGTTACAAACTCAGATTAACACACACCTGATCACTTTTTGCCCTTCCCCTTCCAGTCTTAATTTTTTCCTTATTTGTGTGCATGTGTATGTGAATGTGCATGCATGTGTGCATGTACGTATTTGTGTGTATGTGTGTGTGTATGTAAAAATTCATACAGCAGAGGTTGTTTTTTTTTATTTTGTTTTTTTGTTTTTTTGTTTTTTTGGTTTTTTTTTTTGAGACAGAATTTCTCTGTGTAGTCCTGGCTGTCCTGGAACTCACTCTGTAGACCAGGCTGGCCTTGAACTCAGAAATCTGCCTGCCTCTGCCTCCCAAGTACTGGGATTAAAGCCACTACTGTCTGGCTTTTTTTTCATTTAAAATAGCTAGATTTTTCTAGATTATCTATGGGACTACCCAACATACTTTTAAATGTTACTTCTTGGGTAAGAAAGTCTAAAATCCTCACTACCCACCTTACTAGAAAATATTTTCCACTCCCAGATATAAAGCTCAGACCTGAAGGCCAAGTGCTCTTGAATGAATTGGTGTATAGTAAATGTTGGAAGCAGGAGGAAGTATAAAGTGATATCCAATTATAACTTACAAATTGGTGAAAAAAATGACCTGTGAAAGTCAATGTGTTAACTCCTCAACATCCATGAAAGAAATCAATTGTGTCTTAGACATGGTCTTCATCTGCTTTGAAAGGTTTGAATTGATAGATTTTCAGGCATGTTCAGGCATAATGTCAAGAAAGGACCTTTCATTGAAAGACTAACCTTTTCAAAGCACATGTACCTTAGTTGAAGCACTAACCTGAAGTCAATAGCTGGCAAAAATCACATGTAACAAAGAATTTTCAAGACCTTATAATTCCATGTTCACTATTATGAAATTCTTATAACTGTGGCTTTTTCATTATTAATAAAAGAACAGCTCTAAATAAGAAAATATGTTTATAGATCACATTACCTTAACACATCAAAGATAAAGAGGCAACTCTGAATGAGAAAATCAAATTCAATATTTATGACCAATTCTTAATTAAAATCAGTGTGGCTTAAAGATGATGACATCTTTGCAAGTAAAGAACACATACGCAAACCAGAACTTTACGTAAAGGAGAAATATAACAGTAGTTTCATCAAGGATAAACTCTAAAGTCAGATACTTATTGTGTTCTGATTGCTTACAGCATGACTTGGCAAACCTCCTGGGTATTATTATACATAAAAGATCAAAATATCTGTCACTGTGTCTGATTAAATGATTTCTTTTATTACTCATCAATAGAACACACAAATAGAACCTCTAAGAAACCTATAATGGGATACAGCTTTCTGCAATGTCTTGACTACTGGGACCAGAGTCTGTCATCTAGCAAAATATAGCAGGGATACCGCTGCTCTACTCACTGTCTCATGTGTCATGGAAAGAGGATGGAGTGTCACTTCATTTGAAAAGGTAATGTTCCCTGAATCAGTGACTGGTTGTTACTCCTTGACTATGCTTTGCTACATAAGATTCCACCTCAGGGGGAGACTCTTTCTCTCACTACCTTTAAGTAGTAGTATCTTACAGAGCTTACCAACGTGACCTCTAGGACTTTTAAGCCAGAAGTGAATCAGCATCTATGCCATCATATATAGGCCTAGATTTTTCCAAACCTACTTAAATGAGAATTCTTAAACGCCTTTTCCTCCCTTCTAACCCACAACCCACCAAAGGTAATAAAAAAGAAAGGTTAATGGGGCAAAGGGAGATGTGTACCTTTTCAGAAATAGTTCTTTTGGGTGATTTCAATTTTCATTGTCAGGATATCAGCAGTTTAGTTCACACACATCAGCAGTAGCTTGATCTACTTGCAAACACCATTCATGAATCAACATCAGCAGTTTGATCCTGAAAAAAATTGCAAGGCTTTGCCAATTGGTCAGAGTTTGCAGAAGCAGGAAAAACACGCTGGAACACCAGCAGAAGTATTTCGGTGCATTTCTCTCTGTGAAGTCATGACAAAGAATGACTAGGAGAGTGACAAGGCAACCTAATGCCACACAGTGTTGTCTATTTTCTGATGTGTTATACTTATATCCTTTCCAAACATCACGTGTCTTCTCAAGCACTTGTTCTGGCAAAATGTCACATGTCCTTTTTCCAGGCAGCTTCTAAAAAAACAAACAAACAAAAAAAACCCACATATGTTTGTTCTCAGCAAAACATTCTCTCACAAGACAGTTTCCTGTAAAACATCACATGACAGAACTGAGTCTCCAAAGAAACCAGAAATTTTTCCTTCACAAGGCCTGGAGAAAATGCATAGAATAATGACTATTAAATATAAAAGGATTATTTTCTGGTGCTCTACTATTTAGGAAGCTATCTCAGCCAATTTCTACTTTTCTATTATTCAAAAATGTTAATATATTTAGAATTAAACATATAAAACAAACTTGTTTATAAATATCAGATATGTTTACTGTAGTCTATATATGCATTTATTTAATATGCTATTCAATACATAATCATGTGTTTATCTTTTAATAAATAGGTATATATTTGAATGTTTTTCAGCTTGATTCTGAAAATGTTCATTTAAGAACCAATCTGGCTTTAGTCTAGAGATAATCAACCAAAACAAACAAAATAGCACATGCATGAAAATTGCCAGATAATAAGTGCATCCTGCATCAATATCTGAATCTGTGGCTATTTGTTATGAACAAGCACGTGTATGGATGTACTCAGATGGTTACATGCACATGGCATGGTAAGATACTGGGGACCATTTCCTCATGGTGCTTTCTTGATGAATTAGCAACTTGGGCTAGAGATGCTGTCAGACCTAGTCTGGAGGATGTCTTGAGTTTCGCAAGTGAAAAATGTCTTACCAAGAAGTAATGGTTATATTTATGGAGAAAGAATCAAATGTTTTAGTTGATAGTAAGATGGCAGAAGAGTAGATAAGTGGAAAAGAAACAAGAGATGGGAAAACAATTTTCCTGGTTTTCACTAAGATCCCATTTTCTTTTCAACTCTTGTGTAAAGACTAGGTGCATTTAAATCCTTGTCTTGTCTATAGTGCTTTGGAAAGCTCTTCTCTTGAAGTCTCTTTGTGTCTCAAGTTAACCTCTCTTATATGCAATCAAAGCTTACACATCATGGAAATAAAACACCAAGAAAGATTTAAATGACACTTATCAACAGCAGTGCTACTTGGCAATTCCATATCCTGAAATTTCATCTTTTAGTTCTATAAGTTGATTTTATGTCCACTTTTGCTGCTCTCCAGAGCAGATAACTCTAAGCCTCAATTACAGTTAATGAGCCAAAATCTTTAAGCATCCAAAGGAAGACACACATTTTATAGATTTAAAAGCTATTTACTCCAGTAAAAATTTCCATTTGGACCGAAGTTAAAATAATTTTCAGAAGGGAGAGTTGAGAGTAGATGTAACACGGAGATAGTGTCTGCCTACTACAATATAACCTTGTAATTTGCTGGAAATAAACAAATGGATTAGCTGTTCAATGAAATTGAAGGAAACAGAACCCAGACAAAGGAGTCTAAAACTAGGTAGGTTAAGTTGAGAATGATTTAAAAAAAAATAAGATCTGAATTGCCAATAGGTCAGCTTCAGAGTAAGATAAGAAACAAGTTAGATATATTATCTCAAATTACAAACTTAAACATATACCAAGGGTCAAAGGACAAAACTAAATTGCTACTGAAAGGCTAAGGTATAAATTGCATCCAGCTCCATCTATTCTGAGTGTGTGACCTGTGTAGCTGAGCTTCTACTCTCAATGCGGAAATGGCATACATCACTTGGGCCAAGGACAAATGTTTCATGCAGAGTCCATGCACTGAAAGACACTAAAGTCATTTTGCTTCTGCTCAAGAAATTTGTAGTTTAACTAAAGGTGTTATCCAGTGCAATACTGAGTAAAATGTGCACTGTCGTCTGTCTGCCCATGTGGGGTCACAAATCATGGCTCCTGACTCAGGAAAAGTAACAAGATTTTGGATTGTGACAATAGATGGATTTAGATTGCAGGTATTTTAACACAAGTAAAAAACAAATGAAATCTTGGGAGAGAAAATGGAGTGAACAAATTAATGAGAAAAGGCTATATAGTATACAGGTAATAATAAGTAATTGTTTTACCTATTGTGTGTGTGTTTGTGTGTGAGTGTGTGTGTGTGTGTGTGTGTGTGTGTGTGTGTGTGTGTGTGTGTGTAGTTTTGATATAGTTTTAGGAAGTGAAATTGAGAAATACTCACTTTCTATCACTTGACAAACCAGAATGCAAAAGCATCTGGATTCAGTTTTCTAACTCTTAAAATAGCAGGATGTAATGACACACAGCTGTAATCCCAGTCCTGAGGAGGCTGAGGCAATGCATGATGCAAGTGTCTCTTACATAACAGCAGTCAGTCTCAAGCAAACAGATACACAAGTAACTATAAACAAGCAAGAATGTGAATGAAGACATAACACTGGGTAAAACACTGCAGGTCTTTAATCAGAAGATGTTCTAATGATATTTATTCATGGTTCCCCTTTACCTCAGATGGATTTAATAAAAATGTACAAATGAAGTCAGCAAGTATGTTGACCTAGCAAATGCTAAAGCTCTTACTAAGGCATGAAAAGGTACAGTAACAGTAGAACTAATTCACAGTGACACATGACAGCCCATGTTCACACTTTCAATTGGTTTACAAATTGGTTGTTAAACATCACTTTGTGTGTGTGAGAGACGGTAGCACAGAATAGACTTGAGTCAATGACTCAACCTTCCTGCATCAGCCTCTCAAGTATTGAGATTATAGGTGTGAGATGCCACGTCTGGTTTAATTAAAACGAACACACAAACAAAACAAACAAACAAACAAACAAAAAACCCCTGTGATTTAAACTTCCAAAATTTTAGTGAAGTTAATGAACACTGAAGATCTGTCTCCAGTTTTACAATGTGGATTTCCTTTGTGCTTTGCACTATTTATGGCTATCACATGAAAGTTGCACCATGTAGTCATGGGTCACTGTGCAGCACTGCTGATCTTGCAATTATGTGGCACACAGATAACTGAGGAATAACTGTTCAGCCTTAGCATGACTTTAGTTTTTATTTTTCATATTCAGTAAAGTGATAGGATAGCCTAGTGGTTCCAGTTAATATTCAGTGTATCTTCCTCCCATCATACGAAAACTGACCCAAACGACAAAGGAAGTAGCCTGATCATGTTTAAAAATTACTGCCCAGACTCTAGCAGAGTCATGTTTCTGTGCTTACCTAAGCACCACAAATGTCTGATTGGTTCTACTTCTGTCTTGCTAATAAATATGAAGGATAATATGACCCTAATAATCTATTTATTTATTTACTTTTAAAAAAATCACAAGATGTTGGTTTTAAATTTTAGCAAAAATTAAGGCATCTGTGTTAATTGAATATACTGTTTCAATAAATTTTGACTATTTTATGATATAATTAGTATCTACCATATATTTACTACAGTGTGACTTCAATAAGCTGTATTTATTACATTTAAACTTTACATATATCTTCTTTCTTGGTACTTACATTCATAGCTTGAGATTTGGAAGAGATTGCTAGAAATGACCAGAGATATAAAAAATAAAAAGATCACGTCAGTAATAGTTCTATGAATAAGGTACTGTGGAAGACAGTAATGTCATTAACTAACAACCCTGTGCACTGAGCAGTACAGAGACTCCTG
>JANHMN010000006.1:77401179-77465983 GCA_030674055.1 Rhabdomys pumilio | reverse complement strand
GAGGGAGAGGGAGAGGGAGAGGGAAGTTCCAAGCTCTGTTCTTGCTGGACAACTCCACTGGTTTCATGAAGTGCAAGGTGGAGGTCTCAACAGCGGACTTCATTTCACATTTAGAGTTCCTTGATTCTCATGGGAATGAAAGAGGACCTTGGACCTGTACCAAAGAGCTGTCTGGCCTTGAGACACTATCTTCTGGCTTTATAAAAAGTTAAGTGTTTTCTCATGAATCTATTCTAGATCTCGATGTTCATACAGTAGCACAAGTAATCTCAGAATCAACTTTCTGTTTTTTAGAGACAGTTAAACTATATCAAGACTAAAGATGTCAAAATCATGCTTTCATATATTCTGGTCAGTGATTTGAAAAGAAAATTAAATGCATTTCTAACGAGTGGGGCTATGGTAGCCCAAAACTAGAACACCATTAAGCTTCTAGAGTGGAGAAACTACTAGAATACAACAGTCAGTTATTACCTCCCTAACAGAAAAGACACTATTAATTACTTCATCCTACCTATGGTGCTGTTTCAGGAAATCAAATTGTTGTCACTCTTTGATTATTGCACTCTTTTTGTTCCTTTCTCTTTCTGTACATTTTATTCTTTTTATGGATGTTAAAAACCCTAATCAAACTTTCTTGAGTAAGCTTCTGTGGTGAAGTGATAAATTATCCTAAACGGTTTTCCCAAAGCCTGTAGTAGCAAAGACTATTGACTACGAGAGTCTTAGATGTGATAACTATATTTATACACACATTAGATGTTATTTAGTTTTTTCTCACTGAGGTGTGTGCTTGGGAACTGCATCTTAGGTGGATGCTGATTTAATCATGTTGGAACATATAAATTATGACATTTCTGCAACACAGCTAAGTGATAAAAAAGAAAAGAGAAATCCCTTCTGATGGAAGATTCTGGGAAACCTAGTAGATGGCATGTGGAACGATGCCCTTTGAAAGTATGATCCCAGCCTGCTTCTTAGTTCAAATCAAAGATTTATTCTCACAGACTAAAGCATTGTCAGCTCTTAGCAGGCTCTTCTGGTGCCAGCTGTCTATGGCTTTTAGTAGCAAATGTGGTAGAGGAAGTGATTTCTTGAATGCAATATAGTATCTTTACAGATAACAGATATCCAAGGATTCTGTCTACATGCCACTTGCATTTTACAGTAAATCTTTAATATGCATCACTTTAGCCTTTTGGCTAAACTTCACAGGAGTTGGCACAGGGGATAACATTATTTGTCCATTTAATCTGATAACCTTCAGGAAGAAACCCACTTTTGCCTTTCAGAGACAGACATACCATGAACCATAATGCATTCAGCCAATTGAAGATTGCAAAATTAAATTAGCTTAGGAAGAAAGAATGAATTGAGAACTCTGATCAGCCATTAAAAGGGATTGATTCATTTTACTGGCATTTAGTGCCTGCATACACCTTTCACCGCAATGTTGAATGTCTGCATGTAGCTAACTAGAAAATGGCATGCACATATCATTTTTCCAGGAATTAGAAATATGAAATAAGTCCTTTTTTCATTATTGATGTATTTAAATGAATAGTATAGACATGAGAGTACTGCACCACTATATATAGTACTGATCAAATTTTATGATTAACCCTAGTCTCAGACCTTGTGATTCAGTGTGGTTTGTGGGGCAGATTCACCAATATTTCCTGAATACCTATAGTGAATTTGAACTACCATTTGTACTTGAGATTTAAAACAAGCAAACAAACAAACAAACCAGAATTTTCATTTCTACTTTGGCATAATTTATATGCCAAAGAATATTTTTAAAGTAACATTTTTATATCAACAAAACCAATGCTGTGAAAACAAGCTGTTACTAATTCCTTACATTTCAAAGGATTAAATAGAACTATAATTAAAATTCCTCTTCAAATCTAAGTCTTTTTCATAGACAATGGAAATAGATTCTATGATCTTAGTTGAACCCTCTTATTCTGTATTCATCAATTCTTTCAATTCAGGCTACCTAACAGTATTCTCTTTGGTTATTAATTCCACCAAAAGAATCAAATGCACTATTCTTCCTCTTTAATTTCTACAACTAAATCCTGCCATGTTTCTTGATGTTCATCAGAGAACTCTTTATAAGATGGTTATCTAATGTTTCATGGATTTTCTTGATATATATCAGTCTCTATGGTTCTCATAATTAAATTAAGATTCTGACACCAAAAAGTGCTTGCTGACAGGAGTCTAGTATGGCTGTTCCCTGAGAGGTTCTACTAGAACCTGACTAATACAGAGGCAGATACTCACTGGCAACTACCATCAGACAGGCTGGGGACCCCAATGGAAGAGCTAGGGGAAGGCCTGAAGAAGCTGAAAGGGATTGCAACCCAACAGAAAGAATAATATCAACTAACTGGAAGACCCAGAGATCTCAGGGACTAATCACCAACCAAAGAGTATACATGGAAGGACCCATGTCTCCAGATGCATATGTAGGATATATCTGACATCAGTGTGAAGGGAGGCTGTTGGTCCTGTGGAAGCTTGATGCCCCAGTGTAGGGAGATGCTAGAGTAGTGAGAGAGGAGTGGGTGAGTGGGTGGAGGTGCATACTCATAGAGGAAAAGGGGAAGGGAGACAGGGGGAATGGGATGGGAGATTCCTTGGAGGGGTAACTAGGAAGGAGGATATCATTTGAAATGTAAATGAATAAAAGAATTAATAAAAGGAAGAAAAAACAAAACAAAACAACAAACAAATTTTTTATAAACTTAATGTACTCCCTCATGATTTTGACTTTCTCAATACTGGTACCTTTACTTGATCACTTAATTAATAGTTCTGCTAGACTTCACTGTAAAATTAACATGTTTCTCTTTGTAATTAGTAAGTATTGAGTACAAACACTTAGCACTATTAGAATAAATTTTTCTCCTTCAACTGTAAATCTGTATATATTTAAAAAAATTCCATTTACTCAATAAATAATAACCTAAGATTACCATCATTATTTAATTAGATTCTGACTTTTGTCTGCAAAGGCTGGGTTGTTTTTCTGTTTGTTTGGTTTTTTTTTTTTTTTTTTTTTTTTTGCTTTTTCTGTCATGCTTATCATGTTTTTTTATTTCTAAACAGTAAGTTATTACAAGCTAATCTTGTATATATCCTGAAAATCACTGGGTCAGCTGTTTTTCTATGCATTTGGATTTGTGAGTGGAGAATTGTATTGGAACACATGAAATATCCTATCACTGTGTTCAGTGCTACTGAGACTTGACTGTGCCCACACCACCTGAGTAGGGTGGAATTAAGGAGCTTATAGCTATACAGAACCAAGTCCCTTATGTGGCCACCTCATGGACGGGCACACTACTCTGTTCTCTGAGGCTTTTTAAACCTTGCATCAGACCATGTGTTCATTCTTTGCAAGTACTGCCTTACTGACTGAGTACTGTGACATCATATAGAGTTCTATTTGAACCTCACTGTTTGAACACATTCACTTACATCCAGTGAATGGGTCATAGATCCTAAGTACTGACAAGTGAAGATGAAGAATAAAACAGTAAACAAGGAAAATAGGGGTTGATGTGTCAACTTGATCAGACTACTTCCCAGTTATTCAATCCAATCATAATCAAGATATCATGAGGAATTTATTTTATGATAAGATTAAACATTTTAGTTATTTTAAGTATAGACATTTACACTAGATCTTTTGAAGGGGGCAGATTAAATCAGTTGAAACTTTGCTGAGGAAACAATAAGAGCTTACAACTGAGATAATCGGCCTTTTGGTGGCTTGTTTTCATAGAGGAATGGATCTGGCTAGTTCCATAGGTCCATTACAGGTAGAAACTCCACAAAAAAGTTTTCAACAGTATCTACAAGAAATTGGCTCCAAGATTCTCAGTGGGTACCAATATCCATGGATGCTCATATAAAGTTAAGTCACATGTGTTTTTAACTGCACCTATTATTTGGCATGCAATGAACTCTTTTTAGATAATCTATTATGTACAATCCAAGGTAAATATTACCAATAAATATTTCTCTGAAAAAAAAAAGATGTTTAGTTTCTATTGCACTGGTGATGAAGATAAAAGATATACATATATTCTTGTATGATGAAATGTAGATTTACAAATATTTGGTGATAATAGACCACAGGATCAATTGAATCAGGGAGTATCTCATTTTTATTTATGCTCTGACTATTTGTTTAGCACATTTTTTTTCTTTTTTCCCTTGATTTTCTTCCAAATGATCTAATTTAAAATGGTTCTGTAACAAAATACTCTGTGGATCCAAGGTAAGGATTGTATTGTATGTTTTGTGATTCTCTGGTAAGATATAGTTTTTCCTTTAATTATGGGTGTGCATGTGTTTCTCTGTTAGTATGTGATTGTGAATACAGTTCCCAAGGAGACCTGAAGATGGTTTCAGATGTCCTGGATTTGGAGTCACTGATTGTTATGATCTGCCTGTCATGGGTGCTGGCAAAGAAACTTGGTCCTATTGAAGAACAGCACAGGCTCTTAACCATTGAACAATTATTCCAGCTCTCAAGTTAATTTTTTTCTTTCGTACTGAAAAAAAAAAAAAAACAGAACAGATAGGCCTCACTCATCATGGCTCTCACTGTTACAAAAACAAAACAATATAAAAATTGTATATGTAACATAGCTTTCAAAAGTTTCTAAACATATGATTAAAATGCAATAAAAGATCAGCCAAATGTCTTGATATTTTATTACCAAACATTTTCAAATATACGGTTAGTTGACTGGATTACTTAGTAGGTGTTTAAATACCAGTGTCATGGACTCAAAACTTAAAGAACTGAACAGTGAATGTTTTTATATATTAGACTCCTGGTTTTTGTTATATTAATAAGTTGATACTTAAAAACATATGGGATGTCAGGATTCCAGAACATTTGATTTCTGTAAATATATATAGTATGATAAATCTGAACATATGCCCAAACTTAGGTTAAAAAAGTAGACAAGAATTTTGATGATTTCAGGGGACACAAGTGGGAAATGTTCAAAAGAAAAATAAAATGTCTTTCTAAGCATTCAGTGACTTCTTGTCATTTGGTATAGTCTTTTGATTTTTGTTTTTGATATAAAATGTCTAGAATTGCATTTCATAATTCTGTGTCCATGAATCAGCACAGAAATGAGAAGCAGATTCTACTTGAGAAGCCCCGGCTTACAGAGGGCTCAGCTGTGGAGAAAGCAGTGTTGACATGTCAGGTTGCTTAGTCTGCGTGGGGGTGGAAAAACTTTCTATGGATTAGTCACAACAAGAAAACTCTAGCAAATAGATGCTGAAGTTTGAAAACAAGGTACATTGAGGGTCTGGGGTTTTAAAGAACTCTAGGCTTCAGATTTGTTTAAACTTTACCAAATGTATTAAACAGGTCAGAAGAGACACTTGAGATATAGTTCATGCTTCAGGTTTCAAGTAAAAAAAAAAATTGTCAGTACAAAAAAACAGTTAATGAATTTAAAAATAGTGGTTATCTGTAAACAATGAGGCAATAGAAACTCTTGAAAGATACTCTGCAGAGTGGAGTTCTTCCATACCCAACAGTGGTCACACTCTTCAGTTTGGTTGACTCATGAAATAATGATGTAAGTAACTTGAATGTATGTTCCAAAGGCAAATGAATCATATATTTTTAAGTGGCACTTAAATTTTGCCATGGCATGGACAGTTTCATCTAGTCAACTTTTCTGCCCTGCTGATAAAAAATACCAAGGACACAATGCCTTTGCTTCACATTGCATGGTGACTCCTTCACTATGAACAGGGCAGAGGGAGCACAGATCTCAGTCTCAAGATACTCATCTTTTCTCCTTAACTGTCTCAGTCTCATTATCCCTTTGCCTTGGCTCACTGCTGTGGCATTTCAAGTTTCCTCCCACTGTGGTCTTTAAAGTTGAGCACTTCAGTCTGGCTTTACATAGACTGGGTCTCTTATGGACAAAGGATACTTGAGCACACATTCATATTGTGATGGGATTTAAGGATCACAATAATATCTGATAAGAATGTGGCTTATTAGAGAGTAACAGTGATTGATATACTCTTAGTGCTAAGTTAGCATGCTCCATCTCAACTCAGAAGGTCCCTGACTAACTTATAGATGTCAATGTTAAAAGTCTAATCTCTGTACCCTGCAGGCACTGAATCGGGCAGTATATCTTAAAGAGACATCTTTCACATTTTTGGCAGAAGGTTTCTGTAACAATTTTCATTCTTTGGGAATAAAACAAAATTCTTATTCCATGATTTAACTTTATAATACATATTCACAGAAACTTATACAGATTTTGGTAGTTGTTATATACAGTGGAAAACACAGATTTTATCAGAAGTTTAGAGCCGAAGAAGCAGCATGATGGTAGAGAACTTGTCTAGAATAAAAGGCCCTATGATTCATCTCTAGTGACACAAATAAACTTTATAATAAGTGATATTTTGGTACTCAGGTTATTAAACATAGTAATGATAACAACTATGATAATTGGTGATTTTTTTTCTTGCTTATCTTCTCTCTGCTGCCAAAACCAAGGTGGGTCCCAAGATGCAAAGAATGGATCATCTAAGTTCCTAATACTTTCAGAAAGGTAAAACAAATCAATGCAATCCCCTGATCCTGTGCCATAACCCCCCCCCTTCACTGCTAACTGTTATTTGATCAGATTTCCTTCTTTCATTTCTAAGAGACACTGATTGTTGTACAGAGCTCTCCCTGCCAGTCTTTTACCCAGTTCCCTTCCTTTCCTCCTGTTTGATAAAGGGAGAGGTAGTCCAATGGATGATTGACACTTGTTTTACAGATATGAAAAGCCTCTTCATTAAAGTGCATCTTAAGAGTGGCAGCAATAGCAGAAGCTGATTCAGTTCTAAGGGTTATCGTCATTACAGCAATGATAGCATATCTACTCATTCAACTCAGCTACCACCAGTGCCAAGATGCTGTGATGCCTGGTGTTTTAAAGTGTTTGATGTTTGAAGACACTTTTAGAGATATTTGGTTTTATTGTTGTTGTTGAAGATGATTTTGTCTGTTTTTTGAAGTTTAAATGTACATTTTCTCTATTATACTTTTTGTGAATTTCTTTTTAATTGAAAATAGATTCTTCTCTCATACAATACATCCCAACCAGAGTTTTTCCTCCCTCCACTTCTCTCAGATTCCTCTATCAATTCACCTTCACTCTCCCTCAGATCCATTTTCTTTCTATTTCCTCTTCAGAAAAGAGAATTCTTCAAGAGCCAACAGCACTTGCTTATCAACTATACTGACTCATAAGTGAGCACATACCATATTTGTCTTTCTGAATTGTGAATATCTCACAAAGGACACTTTTTCCTAGGATAAACTAAGTTATAATACAACAAAGCAAAAGCCCTCATATATAGATTGGACAAGGTAACCCAAGACGAGGAAAAAGAGTCTCAAGAGCAGAGAGTCAGAAGTACACCAACTCCTACTGTTAGGAGTCACACAACAAGATCAAGCTAACAATAATAACAAATCTTCAGAGGTCCTGGTGCAGACCCTTACAGGTCCCATGCTTGCCACTTCAGTCTCTTGGAGCTCATGTGAGGCCTGCTTAGTTGATTTGGTGGGCCATCTTCACCTGGTGTTTTCTGTCATCTCTCATTCCTAGAGTCTTTTCTCCCTTCTTCCGTGGGATTCCCTGATTTGTGAGGGAGGACCCAATTCTTGGCCATTCAGACAGTATAGTGCAAGGACTCCCTCTCTGGGGTGAGCCTCAGATTAAACTAAGCATTGTTTGGTCACTTCCACATTTACATGCCCCTTTACATCTTGCAGATAGGACAGATTATAGGTGGAGGGTTTTGTGGCTGGATTGGTGTCCAGGCTTCTCTTTTCATAGTTTTCACAGTGCCTTGTCATGCCAAAAAACTAGAACGAAGTCTGCACCAGCCAGACCGCTCTTGGTTCAGTGAACTGAATGGAAGTTATCTTCAGCAATGGTGCTCCATTATCAGTTTTCCAAGTGTGATCTTCTGTCCTAGCATCAGCCTGGGTTGTTTAGAAATCTCCTTAGAATCTCCTTGAACAAACACTTCAATTGAATGTTGGAAGCTTTTCCTAGGTACAAACTACAACCAGTTCAGATTCTCTATTTTCCATTGCTATGGGGTCCCACTAAGATCATGCTCCCAGATTCCAGGAGTGACTAGGATAGTTTCCAGGTGTCCCCCAATTCCAGCTGTCTCTTCACACAAAATCTCCCTCCATCCCCTCTTTCTGATTCCTGCCAATTTTGTCCATACATGTTTCCAGTCCACTCTGAGAATATATTCTATTTTCTTTTAACACGTAGATGCATGCTTCTTCCTATAGTCCTTCCCTTTAGTTCTCCCCTTTACGTAACATCTCAGGGTCTGTGGATTGTATATTGATTATTTTTTGCTTATTAACTATATTGATTTATAAGTGAATACATACCATATTTGTCTTTCTGGGTTGGAATTATCTCACAAAGGACACTTTTTTTCTAGTTTCATTCATTTGCCTGTAAATTTCATGATGTTGGGTTTTTGCTGTTTTTGTTATTGACAATAATGGTGGTGGTGATGTGTTTTTGTCTTCAAACCACTGAGCCATACTGCACTGTGTCGATGTTCCACATTTTCTTTATTCGTTCTTCAGCTAAGTAACATCTAGATTATTTCCACTTTCTGGCTATAATGAATAAAGCTGCAGTGAACATTGTTTTTAATCTTAGTTCTTTCAACTCTATGTAAAACAGAGAAAACAGGTATACACACACCTCAACTGACAAGTACAAATTCCACAAGAAAAGAAAGTAGTACTTTACTAAATTCTTTCACTAAATAGTTGTTCTGTTCTGTTTTGTTTTGTTTTGTTTTGTTTGTTTTGTTTTGTTTTGTTTTGTTTTATATCTGCTTAGCACTTTTATGATCACATAGCTCAAGCATATTCTTGATGGCAAATTTTCAGAGTGTATTTGAAATACTGGCTGTGAAGTAGGCTTGGACATTAATTATGTTTCTTGACTCATAGACTTTTTTTTGATTCTTTTGATAGAGTCTCACATAGTTCATGTTGGCCTCATCCTGGACATGTAGCTAAAAGTGATTCAGAACTTCTGATCCCCCTGCATCTAACTCCCAGTATTGAGACAGGCAGAGTTAGTTTATGCAGTGCCAGGATCAACCCTTGGAATTCTTGAATTAAGAAAGTACTCTCCTAACTAAGCATTATCTCCTGCTGCCCAGTGTTAGAATTTTAGAAACAGAAATGAAACTTAGATGTCCTAAACTAATTATTTGGAAAATAAAAGTTCAGATTTGTTTACTCTATAAATTCTGAAACAAAGAAAAATCTTGTTATGGATGTAAGTTGCTATTAGTAGCCATTCCTTGATAAACCTCAGATACTAGAAAACTAAAATAAATGACTTATTTTCTTACTTTGTGTTTGTTTTACCAAGTGTGTGGTTTAGAAGCAAGACTGGTTCTTCTCATTTCTTTAGTTTCAATTTCCCTTAAATAGATCTTTTCTCTTTCACATAGCTGATAATTCTACCATGTGATAGTATGGCTTCCTAACTCTGCAACCAAACTTTCCACTGGTTCCTGAAATGGTGTTCCATATTCACCTCACTAAACAATCTCTGACCTCTGTCTTTTTTCACACTTCAGATTGAGAATTACGAAACAGTGTTTTAAACTGCTCTTTTGATTACCTTGCTAATCTACCATATTGATTAGCTTTGCTCCATATTTCCATTTCCTCTCTTTCAAAACACCTCCTGGAACCTAAAGGTAATTTTACTTAGAAATCAGAAGTCATTCAGATGCACTCCTGTGCACAGCCTATTCTTACCTGTCCTTACCAGTTGATTGCTACATTCCATGGAATTGAATAACCTATGTAGTATATTTAATCCACATCATTCAAAGTATAATGTATTCTCTAATATGTAGCAGATTGCCTTCAACAACATGTTATAGTAATTGGAGCTCATTTTCATGGGGTGTGGAGAAAATGTTTTATTGAATTGAATATGTGATGTTTGTTTTTGAAACTGTGAAATTGTAATAATGTCATCCCCAGCAAGTCAGTGTTTTAAGCTGCTCATTGCCTTGGACTCTTTTTAAGAAAGAGTTTTAAGAAAAGAAAAATGAAATAGAGATGTAAGTTTGGGTAATAGATGACTGAATAAAGAAGAAATTGTGAGCATTCAAATACCAAAATGATTAAGAAAAATAGTAGATGAATATTTGCAGCAGCTTTCAGGATTGTGAAAATCTTCAAGACTGTAGGCTACTTTTTAAAATATAGTTTCAAATATATGTTGCTTAAGCACAGAAAAAAATAAATCTGGTTTGCTATAATAAGTAAACAAAAACACTTATGTTTCTTGCATATTGTGATTATAATAACTTAAGAAAGTTATATTGCTGGCCACAATGAAGAGTAAACTGCAGAGTCTAAGTATCACATTGTTTGCAGTGTAGTGAGACAAAAATTTCAGTAAGAATGAGTAATATGATTATAATAAGTTTCCATTATAAATTTACAATTCTCCTCAACAACAACAATGCAGGGTAGAGGTGGTTTAGAGATGCTGTGTTGTTCTAGGTCTTTACATTTTTTTCTAGTTTCTATACAGTCTCATGCACTGCTCAACAGGACAAGTCCTCGGAGTTCTATACTGAAATCTCACTCAATGGATGGAAACCAAATGATGACTGTCTTGGATTTTTCACACTTGTCTGTCTGGTTTTTTTTTTTTGTTTGTTTGTTTGTTTGTTTGTTTTGTTTTTTGTGAAAAAAACAAAACTTTTTTTATGTTTTCCTTTTTTTCCTGTTTGATTTTTCCTTTTTTCTTTTTTATTGGATATTTTATTTATTTACATTTCAGATGCCATATCCTTTCCCCATTTTCCCTTCTTTAAAAACCCCCTATTCCGTCCCCCCTCCTCCTTTTTTCTTTTATTACATTTTAATTACATGCAAGTATTAAGGTCAGTTCTAGGTTGAGGAACTAGCAATACAATAGATGCAAATAGTCAAGGAACATGCAAGACAATAAACACAAATAGTCAAAGAACAAGCAAGGCAATAAACAAAATTCTGTGAATACTCCTAATTATCAATTTCTAGGAGCTTATCAGGATAACCAAAATATCTGAGCCTACTTCCCTGTCTTAGCCCAAAGTCATTTTCATGTCTGAAGCCTACTTCCTTGTTCTAGATGAAAATTTACATTCCTGCCTGAAATTACTTCTTTGTTCTAGCCTTTGTTCCTGCCTGAAGCCCATTTTCTTGTCCTTGGCCAATGTCATATTCCTGCCAAGCAGCCCATTTCCTTGTCCTTGGCCCATGTCAGATTCTTACCAAGTGTAGCCGCCTGTAGCTACAGGTACCGGGTTCTCCTGAGAGAAAGCCTGGGAATGAATGGGAATGGAGGGCGAGAGAAACGTGGGGCCAAGATAAAGTATTCTGATCAAGGCCCAAGGTTTATATTTTGCCTTCACATATAAAAGGTAAGCCCCACCCCCCAGAGTCTCTTCTCAGTTCAGCCCAGGGGCTGGGTAAGGAGATAGCAGTCCATTCTTCTTAGCTCAGTAGCAGATCGCAGGGCGCCAAGGCTGGCAAGGCAATGCTTCCTCTTAGGTCCTACTTAGGTCCTACTGTTGTTTGGTCTATTGTGGTAAAAGACTCACAGGCCTGCTCAGGCCTGGGGGAAGGGCACAACCAAGCAGCCCCCAAAGCTCTCTGCCTCTACCCCTTTTTAATTTAACAAACAACACTGAGCCTGTCTTTAGGTCATTCTGACAAGAATACCTTCCTTACCTGTCATGGAATATGCATTAGCAAAAGCAATGAACTTATGTCTTAGGTTGGTAAGGCTCTGTACAGAATCTTACCCATTCTTGGCTTGCCAGCCTGTTAATTTAATAACTCTGTCTGGGGTTCCATTTTCAGTTTCAAACCATGTACTTTGGCTGCCAACATGCTGATGTTGTTAAAGACAAGCTTTCACATAATGAGCAGGAATAGAAGTACTCCCAGGACAATAAGGGCTAGCACAATCAAGCTATATATGCCATTCTTAAAGCCTGACCAAAATAGAAATACTGACCTCAGGCCATGGGTAATTTTACCAGCAGTATGTGCCACATCAATGCTTATCAGAACAGCATTCTTTAAATTCATAAGCTCACTATGCAAATTAAAACATTCAGAGAGTTGTTAGAATTATGCCAAATGCCCTGCAAGTGTCATTAAACTTTTTCCTAATTATGATGGCTACCACTGCAAATTTTAGTACTAACATGAATCCAGTGGTATTAAAAAACTTATTTTCTTTAGTAGACTTTATCAAGGTCTTTAATAAATTATTCTTCATAATCTGAAATTGGTTTCTTAGCCCAAACATGAAATGCAATTGATTGCTTTGTCACATCTTAAATAGCAGCACAAGATTTTAATCCAGCATCACATGTACTCTTATTTAACCTAATTACAAATAAAGATATTATTTCCAAGCATTTTAAAGTGTATAATAAATAATTTCTGGAATTTTATTTATAACATTGGACATGATAAATTCATAAAATACCAAATATTTTTTAAATATGTGTGTATATTTGAAAAAAAGCTTAAATATTACTTGTGCTCAGCTCAAAATTTATCCTCCAATAATATATTTTATGTTTTCATTGAAAAGGGATTTATCTTTGAGTGTCCTGCCAGTCATATATCTTTATCCTAAATACAACATTTTACATGACACTCTCTACAAATAAAATAAATTGAAGAGGATCTTACAATGTATTGAAAGCCAGACAATCTGAATTTCATTCCTTCTCCTTCCATGAAAAGAATACATTTGGTCTGACTTCATGTCTCAGAGATGTGTCTCATCCCAAGATACTTGGCTGTATTCCAGACAAATTTCTTATAACCTGATGTGACTTAAGAGCTTAAACACTTTGTTTGTCTGGTGGAAATTTTCATGGTCAAAAATCAAATAATTCTCAATTCTCTCTGGGATGACAGACTTCTGCCTAAATATTTTTCAGTTTTTGCTTCCACCCCCTCCTGTGAACAGATGAAACCACACCCCCTGGAATGCATTTCGTCCTCTGGAGTGTAAAGAGCAGACTTGGATAGTTTTACACATTGATGACCAAATAGACAAGGCTGCAAGGTAAAAGCTATAGCACAAAAACATTTAAGAGTGATTTCTTTTGCATCAATTAAATTGTTCTAGATTAAAATAGCTCTGCTTTCAGTAGTAAAATTTTCAGTAAATAAATGAAAAACACTGTGTGGTTATGTCAACTTATACTATGAAATGTAGAAAATGTTCACACCAGTAACATGGTAATCATCTTTAGTCTTGTCAAGACAAAATTAGTGAGTATTAGAAATCATCTAATGGTTTTGGTGATGCAGCCAGAAAACATTAGGTTTCATGATTTACTAGGTCATAAGCTATGAAATACTGTAAATTGTAGCATAATTGAGGAAAAGTATTGGAAGACTCACCCACATCAGACCTCTATACCTGTGACATTTCTTTCCTTTTCTTTTTACCTTTGATGAGTGGAACTCTTTACAGAATTGCGCTTCATCTTTAGAATCACTAGACAGAGAAGGCCATGATGTTCCTATACACGCCATGTAAGCTCGTTTAAAGGTATTGGTTGCATGCCATACCCAAGTTCATCTTGCTAAAGGAGACACAAACTTTGCCTATAGAATATGGATAAATCAGACTGGAAATGAAGTGGAAGCTACTCCTCTTTTGGCTGCTACATCAGTATCATGAAGCAATACTGTGGGTAGAGAACTGTCACCAATAAACCTTCTTTACTAAAGAATCAGGCAAGATGTGCTCACTAATGCAAGTATGATAGGGCTGTTATTGTTGTAAGTATTTAATTTCCAATTGTATTTAAAGACATTAGAGTTATTTTTCATGTGGATCTATAATTCAATGCTTAATTCTGTGGTGGGAAAGCTCATAGAACCCGGTAGATATAACTGTTATTGCTTTGTTAAATATGTATAATGGGACTATCAAATTGCCTTCTAAACATCCATTTCTATAGATTAAAACTGCACTAATTCTCAAATGATTGTCTTCTCACAATAGGTGAGATTCTCCAGAGACTTATAGCTTTTCAAGCTACTAAGAGTGACTTCTGTGGTAGTAACTAATGTTCAGCAATATATGAGGAAAAATACCAATCAAACATTTATATCAGCACTTCTGAGACTCAGGGAGCATTGTGGTAGAGAAGGCCTAAAGAAAATGAGTGCCAGAAGTACGTTATGGCTTTCAAATAAAGATGGAATAAAATGGATAAAGCTCCATTTTAGTATATCTGTTTTTCACCTGTGATTTAACTTTATGGTTGTGATGCTGCAATCCACTTACTATTTCTGGAATTTATTTTCAACCAGTTAAAGTCTCTCTGGAGTACAGAATTCTCCTTCATTTCTGAAACTCCTATACATGTGTCAGGCTTCAATGCTGTTGGAGTTCTTGACTTGGCTGTCATATCTTTAACTGTTTTCTTATTTTTGATAATAAAATATAATTTTGTCATTCCCTCCTTCTCCCTCTAATCATTTCCATGTACTCAGATCCCCTTGCCCAGAGATTTTGCTTTTTTTATATTTTCTTTTTAGAATATCTTCTTTGTAAATCCTTGAAAAGTTGCTTCTGTCTTATTTTTTTTAGCATTTATCTTGTCCTTTACTTTCTCAGAAGACTTTTTTCTTCTTTCTTTCATTTCTGAATCTGTCTAATATTTTAATTTTCTGAAACTTATAAGCTCAGTTCCTGACTTTCCTCTAACTCTAGCTTAAATATATACCCATGTTCTTTCCTAGAATACTCATAATCTTTAATAAATCATGGCAGGACTTCTTCCCCTTCAATACTGTGTTCTGACAATCCATGGTTCTGACACATCAGTCCAGAATGCCCCATATCATGTCACCTGTCTCATGTTAATTTGCATATGAGTTACTATGAGGCTTCTCTCCCAATTTTTGTAGATACACAACTTTTAAACACACTTGAATGAAAGACCTTCAGTGGGAGAAATTTATTTTAAACCAAATTTTCTTTAGCAAAGTTCTTTAGAGGGTCTTTGATGAACTTCCCACTCCTCCACTATTCAGCTTGTGCCCCACCCTGGTTATTAAGAATATCTCATTGACTCTACTCTCCTTGATATCATTTTATAAACTTAGAAATTCTTTATATTAGCAGCACCCCATATGTAGTGTGAGTAGCTTTGGGAAGTATTTTTAGAATCTTATTGTGAACAGCACAAAATATAATAGGTAGTTCCTTGTGGAGTAGAAAATTACTTGTATTATGTGTAAGGAAAGTTGCTGGCATTAGCTGTACGTCTGCTATTTGTGAACAAGTTATGCTGCTACTATGAGAGTTATGGTTTGTCTCCCAATCCAGCCCATGTCTAATTACACTGTAGAGGCAGTTAAGTAGGCACTAAATTCAGAAGCAACAGAACCTCACTGTGACTCCCCTCAGCAGACATCGTTGTTTTTCTGATATTTAGAGAACCTCACAATTATACGTTTTAAACCATTGAGGGATTCAGCCTGTAATTACGTAGTTCAAATACAATAGTGCTGGTTACTGTTCAAATATATGTAGCTACATAAGATTAAATATATTCAACACTAATTACATAGAAATGTGATGGGACCAATTACTTCTTCTGTTATAATGTGGAGTGCAAAGGAATAACACACATCACTTGCATGTGAAGGCCATCCCTATCTATCTCTGCTGGCAGCATTGTCTGTCCATTCAGGAAGTGCAATGCTTTGAAGTTTTAACACCTAATTCATAAACGCTATGCAAATAAATGAATGAGATGTGTTGTGGAAAACCTTTGGGAAATAGTATATATTTATTACTTCTGCTTGGTGTTTTTTGAACTGATTTATTTCTCCCCTGTTGCTTGATATATCATTCAGTAATATCACAAATAAACAGTAGATGGTGTTGAGGTGAGCAACACGTTCTCTGAATTTTCTATGAATGCTGGAAACATTTTGGAGATAGCACGCATTCAAGAAATAACATTGTTCAAGTTTCACTTTGACATTCATTTTCAAACACATAATACTCTTGGGGTTAAAATCTAGCACTTAAGTCTCAGTGCTGACCAACATACTACCCTAGGTTTCCAGGAAATTATTTTTATAAATTATTTATAAATTATTCCAGGTTTCAGTACGTAAAAAAAAAAAAAAAAAAAAAAAACACATCATGATTGTCAAAGTTAGAATTTTAAATGTCACTCACTGGCTAAATGGTAATTAGAATAACATTTATTTTCATATTTTGTTTTCTCATTTATAAAAAGTATGATTACTTCATATTTCTCTATTAACTAGGAAGGTAGAGGTGATCTGGGAAGTGTGAAGGAATAGCTAGGGGGAGAATATAATAAGAATGAAAAATAAATTATATAAAATTTTTAAACAGTAAAAATTTTAATCTTTATATGATGTCATGTGTTCTCTCACTATACTCTATATGTTTTGATCACATGGTAAAATTGAGGGTCTCTCCATGTTTTAATATTAATTATACATTAAATGTCTCTCCACAGTTGAGAATTATCATACCCTCTTTTGAAGGCTTATTCTTGAAAGTAATAGAGACAAGTATCAGATAGGAAGTGTTACAAGGAAATAATACATGAAAACATGGATATGTCAGAGATATGTGGTGTTTCAGTCCAGACAGGTAAAGCAAAGAGAAAAAGAAAGATTCTCAAGTAGATATGGAAAAGGTTGTTCACAAGAACAGATATGGGACTAATTCCTGCCTTGGCATTTCTGTCTTAGCTAAAATCTCTTTCAGGTTGTCATATGTTTATAATATTTCATCTAGTCCTTGTCACTAATTATCTTGTGTGTTTAGCTGGACTTCATTACAAGTATTGGCTCAGATTATATACATATAAAATAAAAGCCTAGATTGGACACAATTCCTCTTTGAGACCCTATAGTTGTATATTGTGTTTTCTGTACATGACAAATATTTTCTCTTGAACATAAACATCAAATCCAAATGTCTCTTTGATTAGTCTCATAGCTCCCTAAAATAATCATGCCAGACAGTTAACATAATTGCAATACCATATTATCCCAGCTATTTCATTCATCCTCATCATTTAACTGACCCTAACATTTATCCTGAACATACAGTACAACTCTACACCCTTGAGAAAAAGCCTATAGTGGAATTCAAGGTACTATAAATGTCTAATGGATAAAACTGTGAAAAATGCACTGATTGAATGTTTTAGGCTATTAAATTTTAGGGAGATTGTATGCTCATCAAAAAGTAACTGAAACCATGTGCAACCTGGTCAATTAGCTTTGACAAAGCAGATAACAATGACACAAAAGCATAGCCTTGATAAATGGAAAATAGTTTATGTGATTGATAATAATGAATAATGATTAAGACAAGATAAGGAACAGAAGATTTTAGTATATGATAGGTGATTATTACAAAGAAAACATTGTCACATTTTGATAGATTTAATTATTACAGTCTCATTTGGAATGAAAGATTGATTATTAAAATGTTAATGAAATAATTGAGGTTAACTTGCCCTGCCAGAAACTGGAAATTTCAGAAGATCTTCAATTCTCCTAAGAAGTCTTAGACTGAATTTCTGTTGAGTATACTTGATGTCACCTTTAGTTATAGCTGCCATAGTGATAGAAGTGTTTGTCACCCCTGAAATCATGTCACACTTCTATTAAGTTCCAGGTTAGTTTCACCCATTATTCTGGAGTGTGGGGATAAGAAGCTGAGCATACTAGTTTTGCAACCACTCACATGATGAAATATATGCATTGGTCATATAGATATAGATATAGATATCACACATACATACCTATATAGTATTTTTTTATAAACTGAAGAAGATTATTATCTTTCACTGGTGAAACTTTTCCTGTGTTTATAGCTATAGTTATAGTTTATAGGAAACTAAATTTCCTTCCAGGAACACCATGAAGATTACTGCTAATGATTAATGAAAGTAGGTTAATAAAAGCGAGTGTATAAATTGCACAGCTTTATCTTCTACTGTAGTCCATACATCCACAAACACCCAAAGCTATTTACCCATAGGGTGAGTTAGAAAAGATGTTATCATCAAAGAGGATGAAAAAATATCCTAGATTTATCCTTATCCCAGCTTAGCTACCTACCATCTAATTCTGAGCTAACCAATATCAATGAGATGGAAATATTTGTTATCTATCTTCTGTGTTCAATACTGCATTAGAAGTTGGATGTCTCTTCTGTTGCAAACACTGTGCTCTGCAGTTCATGAGTCTCCTGAGTATTGTCACTACCCCAATGGATCATTTTTGAGTTAGTTTTTATTTCTATAGTAAATTAGATTGAAAGACTGCTAGCACTGCTCAGTACACCCCTGAGACAGCCGTAACTTGATACAGGTCAGGCAGCCAGTCAGTAATAGAGAGAAGCAGAGGCCACAGACCTTTGAGGAGAGTCTATTAGACCAATCATAAGCTGTTATCCAGTCCTCAGAGGAAACAGGACATTAGGCAGGTATTGAGGTGAGTAACATGTTACACTTGCCTAAATCATATCACTTGCTGCCTCTTGGGATGTCATGCATTGTAGACAATGACACTCTGCAATGTGAAACTGAAGCTCCACTGTTGCTGCCAAGCAAGGACTCTCTCTCTCTCTCTCTCTCTCTCTCTCTCTCTCTCTCTCTCTCCATAATTTCTTCTCTCTTTTAGGTAATTATGTGTAATTTCCAAGACACTTTGAATACCAGACTTTATCATCTGTCAATCCGTTTCAGGAATTTTCAGTCTTCTTTCAATATTCTTTTGAAAAATATCTATTCCTTGCTTAAACAACATTGTTTATCAAGAAACTCAATATCACTTAAAAGGTTATTCAGTTCTTTAGGTTTGATTTTTATGCTCTTTTTTATTAACTTTTATTTTTCTTTCATACATTATATCCTGACTACATTTTGCCGTCCTTTCACTCCTCCCAGCCTCTTACTCCACCTCCCTTCTCCACCAGATCCACCTCTTCTCCATTTCCCTTCAACAAACAGAGAAGGCCTCCCAGAAATATTATCCAAACATGGCATAAAAGTTACAATAAGACAAGGCATAAACCCTCATATCAAGACTGGATGCGGCAAAGTAGTAGGAGAAAAATGATTTTAAGAACAGGCATAAGAGGCAGAGACAACCTGTACTCCCACTATTAGCAGTTTAACAGGAACACCAAACTACAAAAAGATATATTCAGAGGACCCAACTCAGACCCATACTGTCTGTTTGTAGCTTCAGTCATATTCATTTGATTCCTATAATTCTTTGTTCCCCTCTTCTGTGGGGGTTACTGTGGCTATCACTAGTGTATGACTGTTGGTCTCTGTATCTTCTCCCCTCAGTGGCTGAATGATTCTTTTTTTTTTATGAAAATCTGGCTAGGTACTAATCTATGACTACAGCAGAACTATATTAGGAATCATTTACTTTTTTTTATTTCTAGTTGTACTTGGTTACATCCTGGGTCTCTGGGTTTCTTGCTCCTGATTTCTAGCAATTTAAGGCAGTATCGGGTATGGCTCCCTCTTGTGGAGGTATCTGAAGTTAGGCCAGTCACTGATTTGACACACCCACAAGTTCTGCATCACCATTACGCTAGCCCACCTTGCAGACAGAGCAGGTTGTAAATCTATAGTTTTGTGGCTGGGTTGCTACTCCAGTCCCATTGTAGAAACTTTGCCTAGTTATAAAAGATGGCCAGTTTGTGCTCCATATCTCCCACTAGTAGGATACTTTGCTATGTTGATCTAGGGACATCTAGACTGTTTTCAGTTTAGGGTTCTTATATATGAAACTGTTATGAACACAGCCAACCAAGTGTCCCTATGATAGAATAGAATATGCTTTAGGTAGATTCCCAAGAGTTGTATAACTGAGTCTTGAGGTAGTAGATCCATTCCCAGTTTTCTGGGGAAGCACCATATTGATTTTTATACTGACTGTACAAGTTTGTACCCCCACTAACAATGGAGGAGCATTCCTCTTGCTGCACATCCTTTCCAGAATGATCTGTCACTTGTGTTTTTGATAATGGCCATTCTGACAGGTGTAAGATAGAATCTCAGCGTCATTTTGATTTGGACTTTAGTAATGGCTACTGATATTCTTTAATATGTTTCTCAGTCATTTGAAATTCCTCTGTTGGGAATTCTCTGTTTAATTCTGCACCCCAATTTTTAAATTTGAAAATTTGGTTTTGTTGATACATGGCTTCTTTGCTTCTTTATATATTTGTATATTAGCCTTCTATTGTATGTGGAGTTGGTTAAATTTTTTCCCGTTCTGTGGGCTGCCATTTTGTTATATTGACAGTGTCCTTTGCCGTAGAGAAGCTTTTCAGCTTCATGAGGTCCCATTTATTAATTGTTGATATTAGTGTTTGAGCTGTTGGTTTTCTGTTCAGGGACTTATATCCTGTGCCAATGAATTCAAGGCTATTCCTCACATTTTCTTCTATTAGGTTTAGTATAATGAATTTTATATTGAGGTCTTTGATCACTTGGACTTGAGTTTTGTGCTGTACTACAGAGCTATAGTAATAAATACCACATGATTTTAGAATAAAAACAGACAGGTTGATCAATGGAAGTGAGTCAAATACCCAAATGTTAATCTACATATCTGTGTACATCCGACTTTTTAATAAAGAAGAAAGAAATACATTCTATAAAAGAAGAAAGTATTTTCAACAAATGTCAGCACATAGAAGAATGCAAATTGACCTATTTGTAACATCCCCCACAATTCTTTGTTTTCTGAATCAGTTAGTATTGTGCTTTTGTTAAATTCCATACCTTTGAACCTCTGTTATCAATTATACTATTAATAGACTGCTATGAATTAGGCACATATATCCATGACTTTTGCTAGTTCTGTCAATCTTAATATTTTTGTTGTAGTGAAACTTCAGGTGAAATGCTAGCAATGCCTGCTGAATCATTCTGGTTTCTTCTCCCATTTCCGTATGATGTTTCCATGATGAGGAAATATTATTCAACCTCCCACATTGAGTCAGGCTCTATTTCTAGCTGTAAATCACACTGGTTGTTTGGAACAAGTTATTTAACTTTCATACCTCAGTCTTTTCTAATGATGGTTAATACCTGGGTGTTTTATAAATTGATACCCTAAATAACTTTCCTCCAAGCTTCTTCATTTATTCTAGCCATCTGCCTATCTCTGTACTTACATCAGCAACTCCTGTCAACTGAATACCCTAAATTACTTACCTCATCCTAGATCTGCTTTTGTGTCATATAGAACACCTCATCTTATACTTTCATAAGAGAGGTTTCACCTTCTATCTAAATATTTTTACTCTTCTCAAATTTCATCCCTATTGATCTATTCAGAAATATAGAATTTCAAACTTGCAAGTTAATATCACTAACCACTAATCAGAAATGTTCATGCATTCCTTAATATGGAAATTAAATTTATTTTTAATTGAAAAAGGATCAAACAACATATAACAATTAACTCCCCAAACTCCTCCCATATCTTCCCTGAGTCTCCATTTCCCTAACTCACCAACCCCATAATCTTTCATTGACTATCTCCCTTTAAAAAAAAAACATAAATCAAAATCCCTCACCTCTCTCACACACAAACACATATCCACAAACTTTAATGTACAAACAAAAAACAAATGAGGCAAAAAAATGTTCATATGAGAAAAAAAATGTCTACAATTTTTTTGTATTGGCCATCTACTGCTGGGTCCTCTTCTTATATGTGATTAATATACCCAGTGAAACTCAATTGGTGAAAACTAATTTTTCTTTTAAATGTGGATATCATTTTCAGATATCTTCTTGGTTTGAGGGTGGGAGCATGTGTCTTTTTTTTTTCACCACTGGACCTTAATTTTGAAACTAGTTTTGCTATAGACATAATAAAAATATGCAAAACCAGTTTGTTGTTACTTTATTCTAGCACAAACTTTATTAGATTTACCAGACTAACAAGTATATGAGACATGGTTATGACTGATTAAAAAAGAACTAATCTATAGTTTCAGGCCAAATATTCTACATTTTTATCAAGTGTATTTTAGTTAACTCTAAATATAAAATTTCTCCCTCCTATTTGGCAATAAAGATTTATTCCAGGATAGGGCCCCCTGAATACCATAAGTAAACACTCATAGCTGAGATTTCCCATGCTACTTCATTTTGGGTTCTGACAAAGGCTCTTGCTATGCTTACAAGGCTTGCCCAGCTTGGCTTAGTCTCTCCAGAAACTAAGATTACAGGTGAGGCCATACACCTCAATGGTCTTTGGTTTGATTATTGTATTCTCTGTTAGGAAGATTATGAATGCACATGATCTCTTTAGTTTCATAGAATAAGCTTGTGACTGTGCATATAGGATGGTTTCATCATACTTTGAAACTATGTAAACAGTTTCTTCATGCCTCTCTTTTTTGGGTCAGATCATATTCACAGTTTATTCTCATGACCAGTCTTTAAATGAGTTTTTGGTCTGTGACTTTAGCATTCTTTGTCTTTTGCTTCATAAAACTAAATATGTGTGAACAGAATTAAGTTACTGACCCCAAATTCATTTGTGGAGAGATAAGGGTGACTTCTAATGTAGCTCAAGATTTAGGGAAAGATAAACAAACTATATAAACAGCAGGAAAATGGAGTACATAATTTCATGCCTTATCATTTCTACAGAATGATAAGCAATTGCTTTCTTTGGCTTTACATGTGAGATTCTCTAGCAGTAATTTCTTAGTTGAACCATTCCTCCAAGGAAGCTTTACACCTCTCACCCGAGTGATGGTGAAGAGGAATTTTTTTGTCATTCCTATGGACAATGGCACAATTTAACACATTGTGGTATATCTACACACAGGATAAACCTGCACAATCTGTGCTTTAGAGAGGTGATGTTCTAAGAATTTATGAATATGAAGTCATACCTAGTATGGAAGAAAATCTGTGCTTTTTATTTTAACTAAATATTGGTTAAATAATATTTTATTATAAAATATGTGTAATGCTTTTGTATAACATATTTTCAATGCTAACTAGTTGTGGGGAAAGAAAGCCACACAACAAGGGAAGTTAGTTCAGATCAAGAATGAGATAAGGTCAAGACATGTCCAAATCCTGAAAATCTCATCCCGAGACAGACAGGAGTATGACTGTTGCCTTTTTGCTCTTGACCTGCACGTCCTAATGCATGTAACTTGTATGACCCCAACCTCTGCCACCCATGAGGTAGTCATGTAGCCTTGTGGCCAAATGACAGATTTAACTTCTAGTTTTCCTATAAGGATATGTCCAATAAGCACCTGGAATTCTACTCCATGGAAATGAAGTATTCCCAGCACTTTGGCACAAGCCAATCATATATACTCACCCCCAAAACCCTACCCACTCTTCAAGGTTTATATAGCACTTGCTATTCCCCACAAAGAGAGATGTTGGCACTGAAAACTGCCTTGGAGAAGGCTGCTGTTTTCAGCACTCATGTGCCTAGGATGCTGTGGAACATACCCACTAGGATAAGATTCATTCCTTCCAACCTGGCCTGGAAGGACATCTTAAGAGAAGAAGCAGAACAAGACCAGTAACCAAGTCCCGTAAACAGTGGATAAACAGATTCTAGAATTATGTAATACTTGTAGAATAATTTTTTACTACTGTATTAGTAATTAAATGTGCATAATTAAATGAATTATTTTATGCAGCAAATCATTTACAATAATGAACCTGTAAAGTGGTTATTACTTTCTTCATTTTATAGGGAAATAAAAATAAGTCTCATCAGAGGTCACATGACAAGTGGCTTGCCTGTTGTCACTCAAATAAAGCAATATAGTCGAGAGTAATAAATTGCTTTTTCTTATTGTTACTATTCTGATTTATATTATTTTGTCTTGTTTTTGTTTATCAAGACAGGGTTTCTCTGTGGGACTCTAGCTGTACTGGAAGAACTCTCTTTGTAGACCAGAGTGGCCTTAAACTTGTAGAGATCTACCTGCCCCTGCCTCTGACTCCTGAATGGAGAGATTAAAGGAATGTGCTCCACAGCTCTGTTCTTGAAAGGTGTTTATTCTGGTTCCTTAAAAATTCAAGAATGTAACACAACTGAGTAGAAAGTTATTTGTGCTCAAAATATCTGATCCATGGGGTACAAGGATGTAAATTACAGAGGTGAAAAAAAATGAAAGGTAAAGAATGTGCACTGTTGTATTCTTACTTCAAATGCTTATGAAAATGTATTTCTCATATGTTGACATTGTGAGTAGTCATCAAGTCTCCTAAACACACAAAAACACAAACAAATAAAAAACCCAGGAATTCTCACTGCTGTATTTCCAGTGGTCAGGGTTTACTTGGCACATAGCTGATGATCAATATTACTTTGGATGAATGTCAGACTGTGCTAGGAAGGCATGTAAGAATTTCTCCCTTCCCTCAATTTTTAGTTGAGGGGAACCTCATAAAAATTGGTAAAAACATTAAATAGAACAAAACACCCATGGTTCCACATTCAGTTCCAAGAACCAAAACTGATATGTATTTCATGGCCCAGAGAAATAGGCCATGGTTATTTGACTCTACAGGCCAATATTAGACAGAAAAGAGGCAGAAACTTTATCTATGATGAATAAAACATGTCATGGAGGAATAAGAGAGAGTAGAGGATGTGGATGTTGAATTTTTGCTTACTTTATTCTTTGACTCAATATGGCTATAAACTCCCTGTTATAGGAGATCCTGAGTCACTGAAGACTCAACGATTTCAGTTAATTATCTTTAGAAACTCTCCCACTGACATGTTCGAAGTGAAACTCAATCTCTTAGTTAGTTCTACTACATTCAGGTCAACAATGATGAGCAAGAATCACAGATTTATCATCTTACAAGCTGGCCACCAAGTATGTCACATAAAAATACACCCATCCATCTCCTTCCACCCCCAATAAGATTTATTCTTATTCTATGATGCAAAGTTCATGGAGCCCAAATTCAGAAGTTGCCAGCATCATGACACTTGTTCAAGCCTCAGTATAAAGTTTGCTGTGTGATGCAAAGCAACAATTAACTGTAAGTATTTGACTCCTTCCTTGAAAATAACAAATTTCTAACATTTAAATAAATGGAGGCACAGAAAGGAGAGAGGGACTGAAATAAAACTGAAATGAAGCAAGGTTCCTTGCAGGGAATCTCATCCTGCCATCCCTTACCTGGTCACTAAAACTTTTGAAATTTTTTTGAAATACATCTTGACACTTGTACTAGTATAATTTGCTCTAAGGCATACACAGCATCACATGTATAATGTCAGGGTGTAAGCACCTTGAGGGACGAGCCAGCCCTCTTTGACCTATCCAACAGTGGCCTCTGGGTACCTGGGTAGCTGCAAGATGAAAAAGAGAACCTTTTCATTTGCTACCTTTGGAAAACAGGAGACCACAGCAGTCACAACTTGCTGAGGAGCAGTCTTTCAAAACAAATTTCAAAAAAATTTGGGGTTTTGTACCCTGGAGCCCAAATGGGCATTATCTGGATACCCCCCTATCATCTTTGTATAGAATGCTTCTGTCTCTTTGATTATGCAATTCTCCTTAAAGGCCATAACCCCATGTCCATAACTTTATGCACAGTCCTTTTCTAATGAGACTGCCCAGCATTTTTAAGCTTTTTGCACTACTTTTAGCTCCTAGTTCCTCTTAACGACCTGGGTAAAGCAGCCAGAAATGACCATTTGAAACATTCTTTGCCAAAGTCATTAGCTTACCACCCTTAAACTTCCCTTCTCATGAACTCCAATATACAGATAAAATGTAGACAATTATTTTTTGTCAGAATGTGAGGTGAATTGCCCAATTCTCAGCAGAGTCATGGTTTCATTTGGAGCTCCACAAAACCTGCTCCTTCCTATGTGTTCTCACTGGTCTTCTGACTGCCATAGAAAAAACACCAATTAACTTGTTTGAAGGATGTTGCGTTTTCTTTAGCACTTGACCAAACTCTTCCAAACTTTTCCATCATCCAGTTCTGAAGAATTAAAAATCATGGGATTAAGGTTACTGCGGGGAACAGCATACAATGACAGGGACTGCCTTCAATAGGCTGGGATGGAGATATCTCAGAAGCCCGTGGCAGCTCCTTGTAAAGAGTATGGTGTCTGGGACCCTGAGAAGTAGGAGACACATCCCTCCAGGGGACTCATCATGTGAAATAAGGAACTGCCTAGAGTAGGCTGGGATGGAGACATCTTAGTAGCCCAAGGCAGCTCTTTTTAAAATCAGTTGTTCACACTTCTCCTAACCTTAGCTCTGGCCAATGGCTGTATAAATTTCATTTGTGCGTGACTGTTTTTAAGTTGGCCTTACTGTGCATAATTATTCTATTATATCTGACTTTCTTAGTTCTTTCTCCTTCTGCTCTGGTGAATTCTGTAAAACTAAATGTTCCTTGATGTATATAACAATTCTTACACAATTAAAAATTGAGGCATTGGCCACAGCAGAGCACAGTCTTAATGGCCCAGGTATATGCTGTGTGTTCTCATCTTAGAAATAATGCAAATACTGCACAATTGTAGTTCCAGATTAATGCTTGACTTGCAAAGAAAGTTATTAGAAATTTTTAGAAAATGAAATAGAGGCGCCAGGATCCTGATGACTGGAGCAGACACCCAGCTGATCTGCTCCCCTGTGGAAACTGCATCTGTAGGCATCCTAGAGAGGCCATGGCCCTCAGAGCTGCAGGTAGGAGCACCAGAACACCGCCCTACACCCTAGAGGCACAACTGGCAGTAGGGAACCCCCCAGAATACACCTGGCATCCAGACCACTTACCTGCAGAATACCACTCCCCTTCTGCCTCTCGCCCAGATCCTGGTGACTGGACCAGACACCCAGCTGATCTGTTCTCCTGTGGAAACTGTTTCCGAAGGCATCCTAGAGAGGCCATGGCCCTCAGAGCTGCAGGCATCCTAGAGAGGCCACTGACCTCAGAGCAGGGGACACCATATCTCGAGGCATCCTAGAGGAGCCACTGAACTCAGAGCATCAGACACCATATCCTGAGACATCCTAGAGGAGCGACTACACTCAGAGAAGCAAACACCTAGCTGGTCTACTACCAATGAGACACCATATCCTGAGATATCCTAGAGGAGTCACTGTACCTCGAATAGCTGGAGCTCAGGATCACAGGGACATCTGGACCTCGAGGAGTTCTGACACAGCCAAGATAACTGGAAAAGCAGGCTCCTGTCAGAACCAGTGAGTGCAGGTAGCACTAGAACTAACCACATAGCGAAAAGCAAGCGTAAAAATGTAAACAACAGAAACCAAAGTTACTTGGCATCACAAGAACCCAGTTCTCCCACCATAGCAAGTCCTGAACACCACATCACACCGGAAAAGCAGGATTCAAAATTAAAATCACTTCTCATGATGATGATAGAGGACTTTAAAAAGGACATAAACAACACTCTCAAAGAAATTGAGAAGTACACAGGTAAACTGATAGAAGCCCTTAAAGAAATGCAAGAAAACACAACCAAACAGGGGAATAAATTACACAAAACTGTCCAGGATCTAAAATTGGAAGTAGAAACAATAAAGAAATCTCAAAGGGAGACTACCTTAGAGATAGAAAACCTAGGAAAAAGATCAGGAGTCACAGATGCAAGCATCACCAACAGAATACAAGAGATAGAAGAGAGAATCTCATGCGCAGAAGATACCATGGAAAACATAGACACAATGGTCAAAGAAAATGCAAAATGCAAAAAGCTCCTAACACAAAATATCCAGGAAATCCAGGACACAATGAGAAGACCAAACCTAAGGTTAGATGAGAAGAAAGACTTCCAAATTAAAGGGCCGGTAAACATCTTCAACAAAACTATAGAGGAAAACTTCCCTAACCTAAAGAAAGAGATGTCCTTAAATATAGAAGAAGCCTACATAACCCCAAATAGACCAAAAAAGAAATACCACCCTCCGTCACATAATAATCAAAACATCAAATATACAAAACAAAGAGAAAATACTAAAAACAGTAAGGGAATAAAGCAAAGTAACATGTAAAGGCAGACCTATAAGAATTACACCAGACTTCTGACCAGAGACTATAAAAGCTAGAAGATCCTGGACTGACATTATACAGACCCTAAGAGATCACAAATGCCAGCCCAGACTACTATACCAAGCAAAACTCTCAATCACTATTGATGGAGAAACCAAGATATTCCATGACAAAACCAAATTTACACAATATCTTCCCACAAATTCAGCACTTCAAAGGATAATGGATGGAAAACTCCAACACAAGGAGGCAAACTACAACCAAGAAAAAGCAAGAAAGTAGTCTTCCAACAACCCCAAAAGAAGATAGTTATACAAACATAATTCCACCTCTAATAACAAAAATAACAGGAAGCAACAATCATTTTTTCTTAATATCTCTTAATATCAATGGACTCAATTCTCCAATAAAAAGATGTAGACTATCAGACTGGATATATAAACAGGACCCAGAATTTTGCTGCATACAGGAAACACACCTCTGTGACAAAGACAGACACTATCTCAGAGTAAAAGGTTGGAAAACAATCTTCCAAGCAAATGGTCCCAAGAAAGAAGCTGGAGTAGCAATTCTAATATTAAATAAAATTGATTTTCAACCAGAAGTAATCAAAAAAGATAAGGAAGGACACTACATACTCATCAAAGGAAAATTGTACCAAGAAGAACTCTCAATTCTGAACATCTCTGCCCCAAATGCAAGGGCACCCACATTCATAAAAGAAACTCTAGTAAAGCTCAAAACATACATTGCATCTCACACAATAATAGTGGGGGATTTCAACACCCCACTCTCAGCAATGGACAGATCATGGAACCAAAAGCTAAACTGAGACGCAATGAAACTAACAGAAGTTATGAACCAAATGGATTTAACTGATATCTATAGAACATTTCATTCTAAAACAAAAGAATACACCCTTTTTGTCAGCACCTCATGGTACCTTCTCCAAAATAGACCATATAATGGTCAGAAAACAGGCCTCAACAGACACAAAAAGATTGAAACAATCTCTTGTACCCTATCAGATCACCATGGACTAAGGATGGTCTTTAATAACAACAAAAACAATGGAAAGCCCACATACACGTGGAAACTGAACAACACTCTACTCAATCATGACTTGGTCAAGGAGGAAGTAAAGAAAGAAATTAAAGACTTTTTAGAATTTAATAAACAGGAGGACACATCATACCAAAACTTGTGGGACTCCATGAAAGCAGTACTAAGAGGAAAACCTATAGCTCTAAGTGCTTACAAAAAAAAAAAAAAAAAAAAAAAAAACTTGGAGAGAGCATACACTAACAACTTGACAGCATACCTGAATGCGTTAGAACAAAAAGAAGCAAATATACCCCAAGAGGAGTAGACGGTAGGAAATAATTAAACTCAGAGCTGAAATCAACCAAGTAGAAACAGAAAGAACTATACAAAACATCAACAAAACTAAGAGCTGGTTCTTTGAGAAAATCGACAAGATAGATAAACTCTTAGCCAGACTAATCAAAGGGCACAGAGACAGTATCCAAAACAATAAAATCATAACTGAAAAGGGAGATATAACAACAGAAACTGAGGATATTAAAAAAAATCATCAGATCCTATTACAAAGGCCTATACTCAACAAAATTGGAAAATATAGATGAAATGGACAATTTTCTAGATAGATACCAGGTACCAAAGTTAAACGAGCAGCAGATAAACCATCTAAAGTTTTCCATAACCCCTAAAGTAATAGAAGCAGTCATTAAAAGTCTCCCCACCAAAGAAAGTCCGGGACCAGATAGTTTTACTGCAGAATTTTATCAGACCTTCAAGTAATGGGGTGAGGAAATAAAATCTGAAATGTATTTTAAAGAAATAAATTTAAAAAGAAAGAAGAAGAAATAGAGCCAACATTTTTGTGGATAGTCTCAGCCTTCTATTTTGGTGTTAATTCCCCTTTCCTGGGAAGGTCTGCAGAGGAGGAGTGAATCATTACACAGGTGAATTCTAGTGAACCTTCTGCCCATCTTAATTTGTAAAATAAAAGCTGGAGCCAGTGATTGGGCAGAAGTGGAGGTGGAGAAATAAAGGTTGGTGGGATAAGAGCAGAGAGAGAGAGAAGAGAGAAGACAATGGAGGACGATGAAGGAGGGCGACTGGGAAGCAGGAGGTAGAAGGACAAACACAGGGTCTGGAAAACCCTCAAGTTATAAGAGTGTCATAGCTGGGGAACAGAGTAGTGAAGTGGTGAATCTGCCCAATCTAGGCTTGCAGAATATGTTCATAATTATTGAGCTATGTTTTCTTTGACCGGTCCTATTTTGGTTGGAGATTTTCCACAACACAACACTGGGACTCCAAGGAAGGAAAAATCTATTAAAGTTATGAAAGAAGTTTTGCATAACATTTAAGAGTGGTTCCTGGAAAAGCAAGTATAGAATGCATAAAATTATATATTAGTAAAACTAAGTCAAAACACTGAGACTCTTAGGAGAGTCATTGTATGCAATGTGCAGAGGTACAAAGCTAGCAAAACTACTGATTCTGTTCATTGCCTGGCAGCTTTGCCCATGTCATTTATCATTAGAGCTTCACAGGAAAATACAAGTAGCTGACCTTGGAGCTCTGAGCTCTGAAGTGCAATAAGTTGAAAGTTAAAGTTTAAATAATGATAAGTTTGCAATTATTATTACTATTATTTTGGCTACAGGTCTGAGAATAGGGAAAGCTTGAAACTTTGGGGAACAATTGTAATTCTTAATTCTTTGTGAGATGTACTTATTCTTTTGAATTTGATTTGGCAATGATTATACAATGTCAATTTTATCTGCTCTTGGAGTATCAATGAAAGACTGGGGCAAGAGTAAGGCTAGAGAGTGAGTGTGAGAGAAGATGAGAGGGTAAACGAAAGAGCAATGAATGTGATGAGAGAGAGGGCAAGTGAGAGAGCAAGAGAGAACATGTAGAGAGCATGAGAAGAGCATGTGAAAAGTGAGTAAAGAGAGTATGTGAAAAAAATGTGAAGAGTGAAGAGAGAATGTGAGGTGTGCATGGAGAATGTGTGTATAAGTGAAAGGAGAGTGCATGTGGTATATGTGAGATGTGTGTGAGATGTGTGTGAAGAGTGTGTGTGTGAGTGAAACAGGAATGCACAGAGGTGTGTAGGAGTGTGGGAGTTCAAGAAAAGGAAAGCTCACAGGAAAAAAGCTGAGCACACAAAAAAATGCAGTGTGTGCAGCCTCAAGCTGCAAGTGAACGAGCAAGAGAGAAAGCAGAGAGTGAGAGAAAAGAGAAGCTTTAAGCCTTGAAAAATTGTCTGTCAGCTTGTATCCAAGAAAGTAGTCTGTGTATATTTATTATGCTCCTTCTAGATATCCCTGCTTCCAGTTGAGAACTCCAATTCTGTGTTGAGGCTGGACACCGATAGTTTACTTACTGGAAGGATAATATCTGTTATAAAATTTTACATTAATTATTTGATACAAACAAGGAGAGAACATTTTATTTGAATCATGATTCCAGAGTTTTTAATGGGTGGTTGCTTGGCCCCACATATTCACACAAGATAACTTAGAGACAGAAGAGCATGTGGTGGAATAAGATACTTATCTCAGAGGAGCAAGAGTCAGAAAAGGGAGAATTCCTGCATTCAGCTCACTTTTCTCTTTCTCCTCTTGTTCCCAACACTAAGAGATCATGCTACTAATATCAGCGGTTAACCCTGTCTGAATGGATCTACACAGACACAGCCAGAGGGATGCTCTGACTGCTCAATTGCTTCTAGGTCCTTTCAGGGGGAAAATGAAGATTAAGAATCACATAATGGATTGAATAAAAAAAACTCTTTACTTTCTGCTTATCTAACTGTAGTGCCCTTGATTTAAAAGATTCTGATGTTATTATACTATAGTATTTAAAAATATCCATATTTCCCACCTTGGTAATAAGGCTATAATATATCCCCTTGGTGTTTATTATTGTTATATAATTGGTAACTGTAAGAAAAAAAATAAAAACGGCCAGGGAACAGCAGGGTCTCTCACACCACTCTGTGTGTAGTTGGCTGAGAATGCCCTGGGTTCCTCCAGCTGGAAATTAGGCCAGGCTGTTCACCATGGTTCCTCATGGTTCCTCAAGGCACAGCCCCAACACATGAGGAAGTCCTTGGGTTTCCAAAACTGGTTTATTGGCATGGCAGATGGTGGATGGATCTGGATGCACACGCCCCCAAACCCAGGATGGACCTGAGTTAAATAGGGAGGGGAAGAGGGGGAGGGACTGTGGAGAAATGCTTTGTCAGCTCTACCCTCTGGCCTTTAGGTACCTCACTAGTATGTAAATCTCTCTAGGGCCTGGGGAACTATTCATCATGCCCTCCACCTGTGTACATGACTTAAGGGTGAAGGTGGAATGGAGATTAGACCTCATGTCAGTTGCGAGATCCCACTCTCTTTTCTTTCATGAAAGGAGGGGCAACTCTGCATTAATGAGAGATGTGGACCACATGGAGTAGTCTGGAATCTGGGAGCACGGGGAGATATATGCCGTCCCTGACAGGCAATGTCCTGTTGGGTCCCTGGCTATCTCAAACCCAGCGCTCTACCGGGGAGACCAAATGTTCTCTTTATGGCTCAAATCTCACTCTCTTTTAGTGAAAATTTTGGATGAGGGGATTAAAAGAAAACACTATGAAGGCCATAGGGTGTGGCACATCTAAGCCAAAGGGTGTAGCACAATTAAGCCAAAGGGTAAGGAGTGCTGGGAGTGGGGGTTAGGAAGGCAAGGGATAATTGAAACAATTAAACACAGGTTGTACAGTTTAAGGGTAACAACATCTGATTAATCTAAATAGACATTATGTTTTTCTTACTACCATGTAACTTTAGCTATGTGACTTTGACAAGAGAGTTTGTTTGTAGCTGGAAGGTCTGAATCTGTCTTCTTTAAGAGTGTCTCTGGGTCTTAGCATGCATGTCTGGGTCTCAACATGTATCTCTGGGGTCTTCAGTCAGAAGAGGTGGCTGGAAGAAGACTGCATTGCAGGCAGGTTTCAGGAGGTGGCGTTGTCTCTGTTGGACTTGTGGGAGCACCTATAGGATAATCACGACAGTGAAGCAGCACCCTGGCAGGGGGATGTCTGTAAAGGGTATGTAGCAAGCATTAGGCTACTTGGAGCAAGCACGTCATGGTCTGTCATTGAGATCCTAGAAAAGCAAAGGTGTTTGAAGAAATTTAGACTTAGAAGGCACCTTTGAGTCTGCTTTGGATGGCTGAAGAAGAAAAACATCATGTTAATTATGTATCTGGAGTAGGCAGCAACAGTTTGTCTGTAAAACGAAACTAGTTGTTAATTAAAAGCTGAAACTGGTGATCAGCATGTTGACTTAACCTGTGGAAGTAGAGTAGATGACTTTTGAACCTTAAAGAAATCTTAAAAGTTGAATGAAATGTTGGGCATATCTCATGAGTGTTAGAGAGAAAAGGAAACATGTAAACAAAAAACAAGAAAATTTTTGGTTGAAAAACATGAACATTGTTTCTGTTGGTGTTCCTGTTGGGGAGAAAAGGAAATGTTTAAATTTTTTGCTTGAAAAACAGGAAAGGTGTTGTAGTTCTTCCTGTTGTGGAGAAGCAATAGGGGAGGGGCTTGCTCTGCCATGTGGTGTCTGGTTGTTCTGGCAGAGAGGTCCTGTATTCCCCCCTTTTTTTCTTAGAAATCTTAAATGTAGATAAGGAGAAAAGGCTAACTTTGAAGAAAGCTTAGAGAAAGAGACATATAGGCTCGATAGGAGAGCCAAGAGTAAGAGAGAGTGAAAGACTGTGTCTATGGGAAAGACACGTGGAAGCTGGATTGGAATCAGCAGCTCCTGGGGTAAGCTAGCAGGCAGCAACCAGGCCCGGCCTTGCATTTTTAGATGCTTGAGGAAGGCTGGCTAAGGATCACAGGACTGGTTAGCAAGCAGGGTCCCGCCCTGTTGCTTTTCAGGTAAACCAACTGAATTAAATGGTCTCAGTCAGCCGCAAATGACAAAAAATGGGGGAAAACCTATGTTCGCCTATGTTAGCAGGCTGTGTGACTCCCGGGGGGGGGGGGGGGGGGAGAAGAGAAACACTGGAGACTAGAGTTTAGTCAGTGCTCTTGACAAGTTAGCAGGCACCCCTGGGGAAAGGGCAGAGAACAAAAATTAGGAAGTTGCTGCCATCTTGTCAAGTTGGAGAACACATGGGGAGAGACATACAGAAACTTATATTAGCAGGCAGCGTGCAAAGACTGAAGTCTTTACTCCTGAGAGTTTATAAGGAGGGTCACAGAAGGCGCTGAGCTGAGACTTGAAAGACAGCTGTTAGCAGTGAAGGAGCCCTCTCTGTGGAGCTGGGGGATGGGCAAAGTGGAGGCTAGGGAGTAGCCGCCATCTTGCTCTTGAGCTGGAGAGCAAATGGAGAGGGAGAGAGAGAGACAGAGAGAAAGAGGAAGAGAGGAGTTAAAGCAGAGAAGCTGACCAGGAACACATGGAGAGAGAAGGAGTGGGACCTAGTCTTTTTAAACTAGGCAGGAGCTAGTGGTAGCTAGGAATTAGAGAGAAGACACTAGCAAGGAACATGTGGAGAGAGAAGGGGGGATACAGAAAGAAGTCTGCCTAGTCTTGTGAACTAGGCTGGGGATTATTCACTGTCCTGGAGTTTCGTGTGGAGGTTTATTGTGGGTACCAGCAGGGGCCACTCTTGGAGCTGGCTCTCCCCGTGTCCTCTACGACCTGTAGGGAACGATGTAGGCTCAAGTGTGGGCATGTGCGTCTGTGTTGTCTTGTGGGTCCATGTGTCTGTCACAGCTTGGAACCTTGGCTCAGCATGGCAGAAGTGAAAGTGTGGGAGCTTTTACTGAGGTGGTTCCACACCACTCTGGTGGGCACTATGAGTCCCATTTGGCGGAGAAAGTTTTCACTCAGTCTGAAGTCGTGGGGTGTACTGGTCTCAAGTCTTTGGGCTCTCAGACTGCCGAGAGGCAGCGGAAGAACTGAGATGAGCAGGCATGTGGGAGCTCGACTGGCTAGCCCACAGCCGAGAGAAATGAAGGGGAGAGGAGAAGAATGAGGCTTTGGCATCACCCCACAGAAAAAAGGTTACTGTAGTTGTTTGGTCAAGCCGTCTTTTGTCAAGGGTGAATGTCTCAGGGTAGGAGAGGCAGGCGCAGAGCTCTCGTGAAAATCTCCATTCTGGGCCCCCATCATTGGGGTGTGCATGAAGCAGGACGAAGACTGTGGGAGCACGTGGTGACAGGTCCATGCTCCGAGATTGGCCACCATCTTGGGGTCTCTGGACACACAGCAGGATGGAGGCAGGGAACTTGCAGGCTTGCACTGAGAAGGGAGAGCTCTGGTGTCAAGCCTCTCGGGAAGTATACCTGTTTAGCACACTTGGCCAGGATGGTTCTTGTAGATGAGTGGTTGTTCATGGTCCACGTTGGTGTGCCAGATGTAGGAAAAAAAATAAAAACAGACAGGGAACAACAGGGTCTCTCACACCACTCTGTGTGTAGTTGGCTGAGAACACCCTTGGTTCCTCCAGCTGGAAATTAGGCCAGGCTGTTCACCATGGTTCCTCATGGTTCCTCAAGGCACAGCCCCAACACACGAGGAAGTCCTTGGGTTTCCAAAACTGGTTTATTGGCATGGTAGATGGTAGATGGATCTGGATGCACACCCCCCAAAACCCAGGGTGGACCTGAGATAAATAGGGAGGGGAAGAGGGGGGAGGGACTGTGGAGGAATGCTTAGTCAGCTCCACCCTCTGGCCTTCAGGTACCTCATTAGTATGTAAATCTCTCTAGGATCTGGGGGCTGTTCATCATGCCCTCCACCTGTGTACATGACTTAAGGGTGAAGGTGGAATGGAGATTCCATTGTTCTACCACTGTAATTTTGATTAGAAAGAACACAGATAAAATTCTTTAAAGTTCATATGTGATAAATTATTTAGAAATGTTTCATAACTCTAGACTTCTAGTTTCTGAGCCATTATGTAAAGTTACCTCTACTCACTATGGCTGCAAAATAAATGTTGACAAACAGAAAATTAGTAGGTTTTGCTCAGAAAGTTAAAATTACAGAGAAAACTGCATCATCAACATCTGGAGCGAGAATTACATAACCAAAGACACAGCCATGATCTGAGTACCTAGTACAAAAGCCTATATGCAGGTATAAACAACTGCTTTACAATCAACAAGTGCCACTGAAGTACATAGAAGTATGAATAGACATTTCTGAAACCCATAAACAGAGGCAACACTGCACAATTGCAGAGGATTTCATTCTAAAAAGCCCAAAAGACTCCTTCTAAGGGAATGAGAAGAGCTCTTTTAAACCTGGTGGTAGTAGATGCTGAAGGCTTCCAAGACCTAAGTTCTCTTCTTCTTTAAACCTAACTTTACAGAGCATGATTCCAAAACTTGATTCCAGTTGGAGAAAGAGCAGTACATCATCCTCTACCAAACCCCTATTTCACCAAGGCAGTGGAGGTTGGAAACACTGGAAAACCCTTCAAGAAAGCAGCTTGGCCACAGAGAATGTAGTAGGAGCAAGTTTGAACACAAGACTTTTAAGTTTAAACAACATACCGTTAAATTCTCACTACACTACGTCAACAATATTAACATGGCTATAGAGATACATTTTCTGTTCAATGCTTTTCTCATCTCTAGAAGCTTCAGCTGTTATAGTAATGTTAACATCATAATAGCAATTTTCTACAGTTGATCAAGGTATTTTGGATGTTATAGCATCAATAGACACACACACACACACACACACACACACACACACACACAAATATACATACAAAGAAAATTTTAAAAAATTTACAAAACAAACTTGAAGCCATGCAAAATGATAAAAGGACCACAACAAAGCAAGCCAACTGAACTATAGGAAAAAATTATATTATCAATCTCATAAACCTTGCTAAAATTAAGGTAATAGAAAAGAATATGTGTGAAATAAATACAGTGGCCAAATTAATATTTTGTAGTTGATGAAATTATCATTCAGTTGTCAATCAGAAATAAGAACTTAGATTAAAGTATAAAATCAGCATTCACTGACAATGCATCTCTCCTGTAATAAATCTTATACAATACCTAGTCTCAAACATTTTATCCTACATTACATGATTTAATTTATATATACTCTGCACAGATATATGTAGCATTTTCCCTCTCCATGGACCCCATGAAGGAAGCCCAGGCTGATCCCATGACTTGGTTGTTGTGAGCAGGGCATCAATGAACAGACCATAACAGTATAAATCACTGTGCTAGATGACTTGGATTTCAATGACTTAATAGTTAAGAAACATGTGACTGGATAATATGAGGCTTCTGTGTTTAGTGTCTTAAAGGACATGGATTTACATAGCAGCTTCACTGAGTCATGTTTCTATCAGCAGCATATTCATGGTTCTTAGTTTCTTACTAACATATTGAGATTTTCTTTTCTTTTTTCATTATTTATTTATTAATCACAACCCCCATCTCCTCCCAGTTTCCACTTTCAACAGGTCCTCCCCCATAACACCCTTCCCACTGGGTATCACTTCACCCTAGCATATCAAATCACTGCAGGACTAGGCAATCTTCTCCATCTGTGGTCAGTTAGGAGAATGTGATCCACAGGCAAGCAACAGGATCAGGAATAGCCCCTGCTCCAATTGTTGAGGGACCCTCATGAAGACCAAGATGCCCATTTGCTGCATATGTGGGGTGATACCAAGGTCCATTCCATGCTAACTCTTTGGTTGTTGGTTCAGTCTGTGGCATCCTCCAAAGGTCCAGGTTCCTTGACTGTGTTGGTCTTCTTGTGGAGTCCCTACCTGTTTGGGTCCCTCAATCTTTCCCCCAATTCTTCTGTAAGACTCCCTGAGCTCCATCTAATGCCTGGCTGTGGGTCTCTGAGTCAGTTTCCATTGCAAAATAGAGCGCTCTGAGGAGAATTATGCTAGGCTCCCATCTGCAAGCACAACAGAATACCATTAAGAATGTCAGGGATTTATGTCTGCCCATGAGATGGGCCTTAAGTTGGGCCAGTATCTGGTTCACCATTCCCTCTGTCTCTATTTCATCTTTTTCTTTGCACATCTGATAGTCAGGATACATTTTGGCAGAAAGTTTTGTGGATAGGTTGCTGTCATTATCCTTTCACCGAGAGTCCTACCTATGAGTGGTGGCTCCTTCAGGCACCATATCCCCACTGCTAGGAGTTGTTACTACAGTAATCTCCATAGACTCCGTGGGGCCTCCCTTTGCCCCCATTCCAGGTCTTTAAGACTGGAAACAACCCAGTTTCCCCTCAACTAAAGACTGGAAAAAGAAAATGTGGTTTATTTACACAATGAAATACTACTCAGCTATTAAAAACAAGGGCATCATAGATTTTGAAGGCAAATGGATGCAACTAGAAAATATCATCCTGAATGAGAGCATGCTACAATCCACAGAACCAAAGAAACCAAATAACAAGAAGAACTCAGGGGAGGATGCTTGAATTTTTCTCAGAAGGGGATATAAAATAGTTATTGGATGTGGGTAGACAGAGGAACCTATTTGGGAGAGGAGATAGGGAGGAAAGCAGGACGGGGGGGGGGGTTAGGTATAGAGAAAGCAGGGGAGAGAGAATGAAAATCAGCCTTAGGCTTGGGCAAGGAGGAACATGGAGATACCACCAGGAACGAGCTGGCCTTCCAGAAGTTCTGTCACACCTGTGAGCACAAGTAAGACCACCACTTCTGCTCCCCATGACCCGCCTGGAGCTCTCAGGACACAGGAACCAAGGAGCAGCCTGGAACAAGATCCTTCCAGTTTCTCTTGTGCCCCAGAGATGACCATGTGCCACAGCTCTCACCAGGGAAAAGCTGGTCTCCCAGGAGTGCTGACACACTTGTGAGCACAGGTAGGCCCATGACTTCTGCTCAAATTCCTGGCCCAAGAGGGAGCAGCCGAGAGCCATCAGGACACAGGAACCAAGGAATAGCCTGGGACAGGATACTTCCCATTTCTGTCTATACCTCAGAGCTAATCCTGTGCCACAGCTCTTCATACCCAAATTTGTCCCAGAGAAAACTGACCCACAGATTTGCAGGAGGGACAAGCCACAGTAAAAGACAGCAAGACCAGATAACACCGGAGATAACCAGATGGCAATAGGCAAGGGCAGAAACATAAACAACAGAAAGCAAGGCTACTTGACATCATCAGAACCCATTTCTCTCAACAGAGCAAGTCCTGGATAACCCAACAGACTGGAAAAGCAAGACTCTGGTTTAAAATCACATCTCATGATAGAAGACTTTAAGAAGAACATAAATAACTTTCTTTTAAAAATACAGGAGAACACAGGTAAACAAGTAGAAGTCTTTAAAGAGGAAACTCAAAAATTCCTGAAAGAACTACAGGAAAACACAACCAAACAGGTGAGAAAATTGAACAAAATCATCCATGATATGGATCTAAAAATGGAAACATAACCAACAAAGAAATTACAAAGAAGACAACCTGGTATATAGGCAACCTAGGAAAGAGATCAGGAGTCATAGACCTAAGAATCACCAACAGAATACAAGAGTTAGAAGAGAGAATCTCATGTGCAGAAGATACCATAGAAAATATTGACACAACAGTCAAAAAAAAAAAACTGCAAAAAGCTTCTAACCGAAAACATTCAGGAAATCCAGTACACAATACAAAGACCAAACCTAAGGATAATAGGTATAGAAGAGAGTGAGTGAAGATTTCTAACTTATAGGGTCAGTAAATATCTTTAACAAAATTATAGAAGAAAACTTCTCTAACCTAAAGAAAGAGTTGCCTATAAGCATACAAGAATCCTACAGAACCACAAATAGACTGGACCAGAAAAAAAATTTCTCCCATCACATAATAGACAAAACACCAAATGCACAAAACAAAGAAAGAACATTAAAAGCAGTATTAAAAGCAAGAATATTAAAAGGGAAATATTTAAAGTGACATATAATGGCAGACCTATCACAATTACAACAGACTTCTTACTAGAGACAATGAAAGCCAGAGGATCCTGGGTAGATGTTATCCAGACCCTAAGACAACACAAACGCAAGCCCAGGTTACTATACCCAGCAAAACTCTCAATTACCTTAGATGGAGAAACCAAATAGTCCACGACAAAACCAAATTTACCCAATATCTTTCCACAAATCTAGCCCTACAAAGGATAGTAGATGGAAAACCTCATCACAAGGAGGTAAACTACAACCTAGAAAAAGCAAGAGCATAATTTTCTTTCATCAAGTCCAAAAGAAAATAGCCACACAAACATAATTTCACCCCTAGCAACAAAAGTAACAGGAAGCAACAATCACCATTCCTTAATATATCTTAATATGAATGGACTGAATCCCCAATAAAAAGACATAGAATAACAGACTGGATATATAAACAGGACCCAGCATATTGCTGCATACAGGAAATGCACCTCAATGACAAAGACAGACACTACCTCAGTGTAAAGTGTTAGAAAAAAATTTCCAAGCAAATGGTCCCAAGAAACAAGCTGGAGTAGCCATTCTAATGTAGAATAAAATCAACTTTAAATCAAAAGATATCAAAAAAAGATAAGGAAGGACACTTCCTACTCATAAAAGGAAAAGTCTACCAAGAAGAACTATCAATTCTAAATGTTTATTCTCCAAATGCAAGGGTACCCACATTCAAAACAAAACAAAACAAAACAAAAAACAAAAAACAAAAAAAAACTTTACTAAAACTCAAAGTACACATTGCACCTCATACAATAATAATGGTAAACTCTAACACCCCTCTCTCATCAATGGACAGATCATGGAAACAGACATTAAACAAAGATACAGTGAAACTAACAGAAGTTATGGACCAAATGGATTTAACAAATATCTATAGAACATTTCATCCTAAAACAAATGAATATACCTTCTTCTCAATACCACATGGTACCTTCTCCAAAACTGACCATATAATCAGTGACAAAACAAACCCCAACAGATACAAGAAGATTGAAATAATCCCATGTATCTTGTCAGATTATCATGGACAAAGGCTGGTCTTCAATAGCAACAAAAACAACAGAAAGCCCAACATACACATGGAAGCTCAACAACCCCCTACTCAATGATAACTTGGTCAAGGCAGAAATAAAGAAATTAATGACTTTTTAGAATCAATGTAAATTATGGGAAGCCATGACAAGGCCTTACTCTTGACAAACATTCACCTTTGCCTCTCCTATCTACTATTCTTCTTTCACCTTAGTAACCCTTCCTCCTGATCTCTAGATTTAGACAACATCCTGCTAGATAGATAATTTTAGAACCCCTGGTAATGGAAAGGCTTTGTGAGAATAACTTAATTAGACCCCACAGCTGCAGCTAGCTTCCTCCACTTGCAAAGCCATTTTTCCTTTCCTACCCCTCCCCATATCCTGTTTTCAGAGTATATAAACTGTGTGAACAATAAAAATTTTGCCAGCTTGATCAGACTTCTTGACATGCTGTGCTTTTTTATATTCTCTCACATCTCAGTCCTCTCCACAGGGTCTAAGGGTCCCATTTGATTGTCCAGCTGGCCTGGACAGTAAATGAAGGCACAACATATCCAAACCTATGGAACACAATGAAAGCAGTGCTAAGAGGAAAACTCATAGCTCTGAGTGCCTCCAAAAAGAAACTGAAGAGAGCAAACAGTAATAGATTGACAGCACATCTGAAAGTTCTAGAACAAAAAGAAGCAAATACACACAAGACAAGTAGATGACAGGAAATAATCAAACTCGGGGCTAAAATTAACCAAGTAGAAACAAAAAGAACTATACAAAGAATCAATAAGAGCAGGAGCTGATTCTTTGAGAAATTCAATAAGATAGATAAACCCTAAGCCACACTAACCAGAGGGCACAGAGTCAGTATCCAAATTAACAAAATCAGAAACGAAAAGGGAGACATAACAAAGGAAACGCAGGAAATTAAAAAAAAAAATCAACAGATCCTATTACAAAAGCTTATACTCAACAAAACTGGAAAATCTGGATGAAATGGATAATTTTCTAGATGGATACCAGGTACTAAAAGTTAAATCAGGATCAAATAAATTATCTAAACAGTTCCATAATCCCTAAAGAAATAGAAGCATTCATTAAAAGTCTCCCAGTGGAGACAAAGTGTGGATCAGAGACTGAAGGATAGGCCATCCAAAGACTGTTTCACCTGGAGATCCATCCCTTGCACAGTCACCAAACCAGGAAGCTATTGAGGATGCCAAGAAGTGCTTGATGACAGAAGCTTGAAATGGCTGTCTCCTGAGAGGTTCTGCCAGACCCTGACAAATACAGATACGCATGCTTGCAACCAACCATTGGACTGAGCATAGGATTCTGATGGAGTAGTTGGAGAAGGTGGTAGGAGCAACAGTATAAACGGACCTTGTCGCGCCCAACTTGGCCAGCAAGCAGACACAACACGGTTGGATTCTTCTCATCAGCCTTTATTGCAGGAACTAATAATAATACTATGGGGACCCTGTGCAGCCGGAGGGTGCTGCTTATATAGAGGAGCAGGGGTTGCCAATGCAAGGATTGGTTAAGGCTACAATACCTCGTTAGCATATGCCAACTCGGGAGGGGCACACACCAGAATCATGCAGACGCATGTGCAGAATACCTGTTTACTAGAAAAATCTGAAGAGGCAGGCAGGCAGTCGGTGCCATTTTCTAATGTCGGCTACCAACACGACCTAACTCCTGGGAGTTCCTGGGGACTGAACCATCAAAGAGTACACATGGAGGGACCCATGGCTCCAGCTACTTATGTGGTAGAAGATGGCCCTGTTGGACATCAGTGGGAGGAGAGGCCCTTGATCCTGTGGGGGTTCAATGCCCCAGCATAGGGGAATGCTAGAGCTGGAAGGCGGAAGTGGGTTGATGGGTGGGTTGGGGAGGCAGGAGGTGGAGGTATAAGGTAGGGGGCTTCCAGAAGGAAGACCTGGGAAGGGGATAGCATTGAAATGTAAATAAAGAAGATATCCCCCCCCCCCAGACAGAGTTATTAAATTAACAGGCTGGCAAGCCAAGGAATGGTAAGACTCTACACAGAGCCTTACCAAACAAAGACAGAAGTGCATTGCTTTGGATAATGCATATTCCATAATGGGTAAGGAAGGCATTCTTGTCAGAAAGACCTAAGACAGGCTCAATCTTTTTAATGAAATAAAAAAGAGGAAGAGGCAAAGAGCCTTTGAGGCTGCTTGGCAAGAATCTGACATGGGCCAAGGACAAGGAAGTAGGCTTCAGGCAGGAATCTGACATTAGGCTAGAACAAAAAAGTAATTTCAGACAGGAATCTAAATTTTAGGCTAAAACAAGGAAGTAGGCTTCAGATATGAAAATGACTTTGGGCTAGGACAGGGAAGTTGACTCAGATATTTTGGTCATCCTGAATAACAACAAGCCCATAGAAATCACGATCACAGGAGTGTTCACATAATTAGGTTTAATGCCTTGCTTGTTTTTAGACTACTTGTGTTTATTGTCTTGCTTGTTCCTTGACTATTTGCATCTATTGCATTGCTAGATCCCCAACCTAGAACTGACCTTAATACATGTATGTGATTAAAATGGTATAAAAGTAAAAAGAAGGAGGGAGGATGAGATAGGGGCTTCTGGGGAGGGAAAATGAAGAAATGGGATGACATCTGTATTGTAAATAAATAAAATATTCAATAAAAATAAAAAAGAATAAACAGTATGCTAATTAAAAAAGATATCAAATAAAAGAAAAAGAAAATATTCCCATTTTATTAAAATAAAAATTTAAATCATAGATAGAGAAACTGGGAACTTTACAAACAATAAATACAGTACACATAGAGACTGGAACCTTACTTTTCTGATTTTATCATAATGCACCATTACAGAATTTTACATTTTCATATATAATTCAGTTTATCCAAATAACTAAAGCTTAACAGAGTTAGCAAAGGGAAAGGGGTTAGTTAAGTATCTTCACGTCCATTACTGTAAACCTGAGTAGACTTCAGGAATTTATAAGCCTTATTTATAAAACAAATGTTGTTCCTTATTTAAATTTTCTAGAAGCCTGTTTTTCAACATAGTTAGCAAAGACATAAGTGATTAGACGTACATCTCTAAGCTGGTTTCTGTTTACCTGAGTAACCATTGTAAAAGTAGGAGTTTATAAACATTAAGCAAACATGCTTTATCAAATATATGCTGTTTTTTTGTCTAAAATTTGCTCTTTAAGTTTGTTGGCTAACAGTTTGTAAACACATAAGTAATTAGATGTAAATCTCTAAGTCAACCTTTTAAAGTCTGTATAAACTTATGAATTTATCATACAAAAGTTCATGTGAATTTAAAATATTTTAGAGATCTGCTGCTCCCTCTTTGGCCTAAAATTGTAAATACAATGATAAGCAGAGGGCCAAGTAGAACTAAAACATTTTATTATTGTTGCAGGAGTTTGTTTATATTTTGTGGTCATCTTAATTAAGATTGTAGTAAAGTTTTATGGCATGTGCCCTTTCATTAACCTTAGTAAAGATGGCTGCCAGCCACAAGTTTGCTTCCATGGTGATGAGGTCATCAGGCAAGGTAGAGGCAAAGCACATGGTCTCTATTTAAAAACACCTATTTTACTAAATAAGAGTTGAATCCAAGTTACATATACATTATATCCTGCATATGAGTTGAATCATATGTAGAGTAAGTTTTAGCTAATTAAGATTATCTATGTATAGATTTTTTTACCTAGAAGAAGCTTTTGTTATAAGTTTTAAGATAAATTTTGTTACAGGTTTTTAACCATATACAATGAACTTACAAATTCTGAAGTTTATAATAGAATCTTAAGAGATATTTTTTTTTTTTTGAGAGCAGAGTAGTTGCATAGATAAAAGGTTTTTAAGATTGTAAAGCAGAAAAGTCTTAGAGATAAGGGACTTTTGGAAGGGTAGAACAGAGAAAGTTTAGATATATGTGATTTGGGGATCATTTGTTTGTGAAGTCCAGTTGTTATCATATGAAAGAATTTTAAAATCAATTGTGCCAAATTTTGGCCATCGATTGAGCTGTATAGAGGCCAAGTCACTAAGACTGCAAAGCTTTAGTAAAATCTCTGAATCTTAGGAGTAAAAATGGATGGATCTCAAAACCAATTCTGCCAGAGGGAGAGTTCCTATAAGCTCTAATAGGGATCTGAGAGACAAAGATCAGGGTCACAGATAGAAATTCTGCCTCAAAGAAGATTTTAATATTAATATTATAGAGGGTCACCAAAGCATAGAAATGCTTCAGAATATAGCCAGCAGCTCTAGGAGGAGGCAAGGATCTGTGAGAGACAAAGGTCACAATGTAGCTGAGGGTTGGGGGAAGGTAAGTATTTTATTGTAGGCCAGAAACATAGAACAAAATCATGATGCTGTAGGAAAATTTAGTAAGCTCCAGGAGTCAGAAAGACTGGGAGATATCTGATGAGTGCCCAGAAGGCATGGCAGGCTCCAGGAACCAGAGAGACATTTCCAGCATATAGGAAGAGAGATGAATATTTAGAGTAGAGAGAGGGAAGAATCAGCTCAAGAGGCAGATTCTAGAATTTGAAATCAAATTTGATGGGTGGCAAAGCAATCATAAACAAATAATGTGTACATACTTTTGGAGAGTCAAGTCAGCTATTTAGTTTGAAGAGGCCGAGTACATTGTAAGGAGGCTCATATCAACTTACCAAACTAAATGATAATACTTTGAGATTGAAAAATATTAATATTTTGTATTTTTCTACCTCTATGAAGCATTCATTTGCAATTGTCTGAACACATTCCATTTCATGCATGTCTGGTATTAACCCATATGTTAAATATATTAATTCTTTAGGGGTACATTTTTCCACCTTTTGGAAAGATGATAGGTTTGTAAAGAATATTAAAACCTCATCACAAATATAAAGCTCAATTATAATTTGAAACTCCCCTGTTGACTTCCTATGTAAACACTAAAAGCTGAGATAGGGATTGAATTCTATTTTATCTCCAGCACTTCAGTTCCACGAAGCACATGTGATAGAGGAGAGCCCAGGAGACCAGAAAGACAGTCCAATATAAATTTATCTTGGTTGGGATCTAAGAGAGGTTCTAATAAATGTCCGGGTTCTAAGCTGACATAGTCCTAACCAGAGCAACAACCTTAATTAATTCTTGTTTACAGATAGGTTTCAAGTCCCTGCTGACATATTTTATCTTTATCAGAGTCACCAAAATTGGTCAAAATATACTGCCTGTCACAATGAAATCTACTTTTAATACTGTTTTCTTAGGATCACTACTTCAGCCATGGATTTGAAGCGGCAGAGTCATCGTATACAGTAGTTAAAATTCCTGGGATTAAAGACTCCATAACAGAACTGAGTTATATGAGTAAGATAAGGAGAATTGGACAAGTTCATATATTTGGGAAATCATGGCAGTCACCTTCCATGGATAGAAGGGTACCTTGACGATGTGATAGAATTGTAGAGTTGTACAAATGACTTACCATGAGCTGCCACATAGAGAGTGGTGCAAAAATGCTCATCGACCTTGATTTTCCTGAACAATAAATCTATAACATTGGTGTGAGGAAAACAATTTGTGGAAGTAACGGCAGAAAAATGGAAAATGCAGAGCACATGTGGCAGGGTGGGAAGTAACTGAGTTCAGATGGCACAGTGAGGTTGAACACTTACAGTACTTTATAAAAAAAAATCTGTTGTAGCATATGAAAAGCATTTTCACATCCACTACAATGAGGCCTTATAAAAGATTCCGTCGGCTTGCCTGTGGGGACAAACTCAACTGGGATAATGTAGAAGTGTCATTCTAGATATCCTTCTCATCCATTCTCATCCATGAAGATGACAATTTTCCTTATATGTTGCCATGGCTACTGACATTAGATTACCAAGTTGATCTACTTCCTAATATATTTCTTTTTTGCTAATGCTTTCAACTAACTATGAAAATATAGCATTTCAGACACTTTATTATAGCTATTGTCTCCCCTTATTAAATTCTGTTTATTTACTAGTGGCTGTGTATAGATGAAATATCTACTAACCAGAACATAAAAGCCAAGTATCTGATTTGTAAACTCAGCCCACATAGTTTCCATAAAATAGTAATCTGAAAATTATTATCTATACTAACATTAACTTTTGCTTTAATTTTTCTTATAAACCAAAAACCAAAACTTTTTCTCTTTTTCTTTCCCTGGTGGTAGAAAGCTCTCTATAAACAAGGAATCCAATCTTATTAAAATTTTTCACACAGTGTCTTCTCTTTTCCACCACCTCCAAAATTTTGAAAAGAAAATTCAACAGATCTCATTTAGCTGTATGACAGCCCAAAATATAAAATTCTGAATTTTTTTGTATCTCTTTTTATTTCTTGAACTTACACTGTCTTAAAAATAGTTCTAAATATTAATTTTCTTTCAGAGAATTTGCCCCATTACAAATGGACTTATCTCTCCTAAACTATAGGAAAAAAATAGAAAATATCAAATACCTTCTTTATAAGAATGTAAGTATCTTTTTATGGCATGATTGTATGGAAAGTGCAATGTTTTAAGGAAAATTCGGAGCAGAAAATGACAGATCCTGGGATGTCAGAAGGGCCATGCTGTGAGTGAGAGGATGCAATGCCAGGCTTGGAAAACCTGATCAGCATCCACAACTATCCTGGTGGAACAGAGAACCAAAATCAGTACAGTTGTCTGGGTTTGTTTAAGAGTGTGTAAAAAGATCTTACCCAGGTGGGCACACAGGGTTTAAAAGTCTCAAGAAGAGATAAGGATCAGAGTTTAGACACGGGAGCACTAACAGCCAACCCTTATGACAAGGTGATCAGCAGTCTGCTCTGTAAGGAGAATAAAAACAAGAATTTTAGGCCATCAATCCAAAAGTGATAGAAATGAATAACAAAATAATTACTGCTATCATAAGGCAGAAGATGGAGCTGTGTTAAACTATAAAGAAAAAAATTAGGGGCTGGAGAGACGGCTCAGTTGTCAAGAGCACCAGCTTCTCTTCCAGAAGTCCTGAGTTCAATTTCCAGCATCCACATGGTGCTTCACAACCATCTACACTGAATTCTGAGGACCTCTTCTGGCATGAAGGTACACATGCAGATAGAGCACTCTTATACATAAAATCAATAAATATATTTTTTAAGAGAAGAATTAGGTCTTTTACTGAGAAATGGATGTAAATGGAGATCATCAAATTGAGTGAAAATCTCAGGTTCAAAATGATAAACGGTGCACTTTCTCTCATTCAACCATCTTCTTAAATATTCTCTCCGTCTCCCCCTCCCTCTCCTCTCCTCCCCCTCTTCCTCCCTTTCCCTCTCCTCCTTCCCCTCCCCCTCTCCCTCCTTTTCCCTCTCCCCTTCCCTCCCCCTTTCTCCTTTTATTCTCTCTCCCTCCTCCCTTTACCCATCTCTCTCCCACTTTCTCTGTCTCCTTCTTTCCCTTCTGTTCCTCTTCTTCCTTCTCCTTCTACAACTATACTAAAATATTCCCCTACTCTTTTTTCTCCAAAACATTTTCTTCTATAGTTTACTTATTTTATTTTTTGATTTCTGTCACTTCAGTTCCCAATGTGTTTAATTTGAGAAGGTATCTGGAACTCTGTGTATTCAGCTTTTGTTTGGTTTTTCTTCCTGAAGTCTATGAGATCCATGCAGGAAATGAACACCTCAGGAAATCTGCAAGTGTTTGCTGACGGAATTAATGTACCATACATAAATCAAAAGTAGAAAGATAGATTTAAAAATGAAGAAATAAAATAGCTTACATTTCTAAAGAATGGTAACTTGACAAGATGTGCGCACAAGTTATCACAGCATGAGAATTTGCTTCTTTGGAGCAAACTCTGACATTTACATTTAGATATGTAGAAAGATGGGATGCAGTATGGTTTCACTGTTTTAGACAGCTGGAAAGATGTTCTCAGACCCAAACAAGGCTTCCAGTTACTATTTAAACAGAAACAAACATATCTAATGAAAAACGTGGCCCTTAACCTTGAATCATTACTAACTAAACTATAATAATGAATTACTATGTTGGATTTTAGAAATACTAAGCATTCAGTACAATGCAAATAAAAACACCAAACATAATACCATATGTTATGTAATGTGTGACTTTGTGTATGTGTGTGCACATTGATTTTCAGAAATGTTTTCTAAAGGTGATAGTAGCAAGTTGTGTGGCCAAATTTCTGTGTCAGTATATGTATAATACAGTTTGAAATCTTGTCCCCTTCTGTAATATAAAGCCTGTTCTCAGTGAACCTGCAACCTTTCAAGTATGAGGGAGACAGCTATCAATGGTGTGCTGCCTCTTTGTTGTTGATGATGATGACGTCATCGTTTTATTTATTTACATTCCAAATGTTGCCCCCTTTCCAGTCCCCCTCTAAGAGTTCCTCAACCCCCTCTTCTTTGCATCTGAGAGGGTGCTCCCCCATCTATCCAACTTCTTCACCCACTCACTTCTACCTCAGCCCCCTTCCCCCTTCCCTGGGGCATCAAGTCTCTACAGGATTAGGCTTATCCCCTTCCACTCAGGCCACACAAAGCAGTCCTCTGCTACATACTTGCCTGGAGCCATGGACCAGCCCATATACGCCCTTTGGTTTGTGGTTTAGTCTCTGGGAGATCCCAAGGGCCCATATTAGTTAACACTTTTGGTCTTCCTACGGGGCTGCCATCCCCTTCTCTTTTAATCCTTTCCCTAAATCTTCCATGTCCCAAACCTCAGTTTAATGATTGGCTATAAGAATCTTCATCTGTCTCAGTCAGCTGTTGATAGGGCCCTTTAGAGTACAGCTCAGGTCCGGTCTGCAAGCACAACATTGCATCAGTAATAGTGTCAGGGTTTGGTGCCTGCCCATGAGATGAATCCTAAGTTAGGAAGGTCACTAGATTGCCTTTCCTTCAATCTCTGCTCCATTTTTGTCACTGCATTTCTTTTAGAGAGGAACAATTCTGGATCAAAATTTTGAAGATAGTTTGGTTGACCCCATTCCTCCACTGGGATCCCTGCTCCTTCAGGATTCATCTCCTCAGTGTTGGGCATTTCAGCTAAGGTCATCTCTATTGAGTCCTAGGAGCCTCTCATATCCCAGATCTTTGGAACTTTCTAAAGGTTCACCCTACCCCTATACCAGCTGCATATTTCCATTCATCTTCTTGACCCTCTGGGCTTTTCTCTTGTCTCCCACACCCATATCTGATTCTGCTTCCCTTTCCCCCACATCTGCTTTCCTACCCGTTCTTTCCTTCTGCATTCTGTAATTATTTTGTTGCCCATTCTAAGTAGGTTTGAAGCATCCTCAGTTGGACCTTCCTTCTTTATAAATTTCTTATAGTCTGTGGGTTGTATCATGAGTATTCTGTACATTTTGGCTAATATTCACTTATTAGTAAGTACATGCCATGTATGTCCTGTTCGGTCTCAGTTACTTCACTCAGGAGCATATTTTCTAGTTCCATCCAGTTGCCTGTAAAATTAATGATGTCCTCATTTTTAATAGAGGAGTAGTATTCCATTGTGTAAACAAACCACATTTTTAGTATGCATTTTTTTGGTTGAGGGATATCTGGGGTGTGTGGCTCTAATAACAGGCCTGAAAACTTCATTTTCAAAGCATCTGTGAACATACTGAAATACAGGGGTAAGTACCTCCTTTCTCAACACTGGGGAACGCCAGGATTTAGTTTTCATTTCTAAGAGCTTTATCTACTCTGTAAACATAAACATCAGTTCAGGGAAAGATAAAGTATTTCAATATTGAATTGAATTAGTTGTTTTCCAGCAAATTTCACTAAAACAGCTATAAATAAATACAATTCCCTGAACTGAGTACTTTTTATTTAGATCTGTAATAAGTATTAAAGCATACTGTCAATGGATTTGAGTATGCACTTACATTAACAAAATGTATTCAAAGAGTCTCTTGGGAAAAGTAAGACAATGGACACACTTGTGAGAACAGCAAGATGGAAATACCATCTAAAAGAGAATTAAACTGTAGTTATTTGGCCTTAAGCAGCCCAAGACATTTGTTTTTCTGTAGATTTTTAGTTAAAATGGGAGTAACCGCATTCATGGTCAGTGCCTGAGAAGTCTGTTAATATAACTAGATATTATATTTCCTAGAGATGGAAAAACTCAGTAAATAGTAAATCTTACCTAGCCATGGAGGACCATGCTTGTCATCTCAGCTCTAGGAGACACTGAGGCAGAGTTTTTACTGTTAGTCCATTTCCAGCTTAAGATGCTTAGAGAATTTGAAGCCCGTGTATTAAAACCAAACAAAATCTACTACTGATGGAGAAAGATAGACATGGTGGTGTCTTTAAAAAAAAAACAAATTTAGTCATTTGTTTTCATTCAGTTGTTCAAATTAAGCAGTGGGATAGTCACACTAAGATAAGTGGGGTTCTAGAATTCAGTGAAAAGCATTTGTAGGATTTGTGACCCTCAAGCTGTGTGTTAATTAGAACCTGCTCTGGAGCTGAAAGTCAGGTCATCAAAGCTTTAAAATGTCAGGAGCATTAAAATATGGAATCAGCTCACTTCTGGAAATTAAACAGTTTCAAATTATGAAAGTATTGAAGTATTTATAATTATTTTAGAAAATCTGTAGATAGCTTGTGAAATTAATAACTCCAGTGGTCTGTGTACACTTTTCAGGGTATTTTTCAAACTATCTCCATCTTTTTAAAAATTACTTATTTTGAGATTATAATTTAATTACATCATACCCCCCACACACTTTTTATTCCTAGTTTGATTATTCTTTTGCACCTTTCTTTTGTTTATTTCTATTATACTTTAATTTTACTATTTTCCCATCCTTTTCCTCCTTCCAATCCTTCCTATATATTCATCTCCAGTCTCCCTCATATTCATGATATTTTCTTTAATAGTTGGTAGGCTATAATATACAGAATCTTGAACTAAGTGTGTTATTAACTTCACACTAAGAAAGGTGAGTTGGAAAACCATTCTCCCAACTGAGTATTTCTGTGCATTGAGCATTATAGAGATGTCTTCATTGACTTTGTCCAGTAGAATGATCTGGAGCAGCACGCAGTCTCCCACTACAATGCATGGTCAGGTATTCTTACTTAGATTAGCAAAACTCATTTGTTGTTCTATACTGCTCCAATATTGAGTTTTAGGTGCTGTGTTCAGTAAAACTATTGATTTCAAGAGATGAAGTTTCCCATAGGGAAAGGAACCAGATTCTAGCATGCCAGGAGTATCTACAGACTTTGCTCTGGGCCCTTGCTTTCCCATAGCAGCTGCTATTTTGCCTAGAGTGTTTGCTTCTCTCTGCCTCACAGCAGAGATATCCTCTTTTTAGGGATTTCTCTCTTCCTTTGTGGTTCTATTATTTCAAGGAGGAATTATTCTTTCCAGTGATATAATCCACTGCACTTACCTCGTGCTCAGATCCGTGTTACAGAATGTAGACTTTAGCAAGCTAGAAAAGCACATTGCCATCAAATTTTTTCCTCATGTATTTATCACTTCCTCCTGCAAGGAAGCATGTCCTCTTTGCCTTGCCAGGTCATGTCCACACATACCTATCTGAATTTGCTGACGTATCCTTATAAGTGTTAATACATATGTCCATATACATCCCCAAATATTATACTACTTGAAGGTTACAACTTGTAGTTTTGAGGGTGAGATTAATTTCAGGATTGTTTGAATGAAGGAGGAATAAAAGGAAGGAGTTGTTTAGAAAATCATGATTTAATTCTTGACCAAATCAGTGCTTAACAATCTTTCTGACTGCAAGGCTAATCTTTTGCATACAAATATTAGTTACAGAATATATGCTATCAGAGACTATACAGCAGGCTTAACAATTAGGAGCAGCATATGTTGTTTTCATCATATTAAGTTGATGGTTAATAATTACCATCAACTAAACCATATTATACATATTAAAATCCATTCCCCAAGAGATATCATTTTCTGAACTGCTACTGGCTCCAGACAGTCTGGAACTGATTCAACTCTTTGGTCCATGGAAGAATTAAGAAAAATTTGTAACAGAAATCATAAAAATAAACTCAAATCATTTCACCTGGAGTCCATTTGTAAGGAACCATATGGCCAATGTGGTTCGATGCTATCAAGAAGCCTCTGGAAGCATTATACCACCATAACAACCTGCCTGCTTATTAATAGAAATTGGTACTCACAGGGAGCAGCTTCATTTATAAAAGTTTTTCTTCCTTGGCTCTTTAATTAAAAATAAAATGGCAATTAATGTTAGAGAATTGGATGTTTCAAATATAATTAAATTAGGTACTAGATGATGTAAACAAATTATGTCATGTTAATGCACATGCAGAATGTTGAAATATGTAGTGCATTGTTTTTATGAAACTATAGAAGAGTCATTTGTAAGAGTAGAAGAAGAGTGAAAATGTGTTCATACATTCATCAATGTTGGCAATCTTACCATTAGTAGTTTTAAAGAACACAGTACTTGACAAGCATTGTGCTGAGTAAGTGAAAGATTTAAGACAGAACATCAGAGCATCCTAGTTCACTGTGGAAAGGAGGAGTGAGAAGAGGTTTGAATAACATGAAACCAAAATACCCTAGAGTCCTGAGGTGAGTTGAGATGAGTTGATATGGAGCACCATGGTGCTTGGAGTAGAGGAATAAACTTTTGGAAAACATCACAAAGCTTCAAACACACAAAAAATGGCCATATTCACAGAGTGATATTTTCATCAGAGAAACCATGCAAGCTTGGAAGATACAAAAGTAAGGTGACTTAGTAGAAAAGGAAGTGATGCCTCTGAAAAATGGAATTCCTTGAAAATGATGCTAGCTTTATAAATAAGGAGTTAAATCTGATCCCCTGGTACCCTCCAATTAACTAAACAAAAGGCCTTCTGGAAATTAAATTTATATACATAAATATGAGGTAAATACTACATAAAGATATGAGTATATGAAATTGGGGAAATAGATTAGGCTCGAGGGAATCTTTAAGGTTATTTCAACTTCAAGTGGTTATAATATTTAGACAATAGAAAATGTGGACTTTGAAGACAGAATTCTGATTCACAGCTTTCTACTGATTATTTGAGTGACATAGTACTTTTACATAGTCAGCTTAATATTGTTTTCTATTTCCTAGTGAGAACTTTGAAGCTTTTATCAATCTACGGTGATAAGTCTTTTGCCTACCAGGTGCTTGGGAAGTGAATATTGACAATATTACTGATCTAGAGCTAGGCGAGTTTACAACAGACCTTGATATTCCAACAATGAACTTGCATAAGCCACATGTGATAAGCACCTACAGGAACAGGAATGAGCAGTCTTTTGTCTCCTGTACAATTTTTGACAGTGGCTTCTCAGCTATGAAGAAATGAAAGTGGGGGTTGCAAAACAACAGCAACAAAAAAACGTATGTAGTTACTTGCCTATTTGCTTACAGTCTCATGCTTCATGAGCGTTATGGTATGAGTAGAAACAGATAGGATAAAGACAAAATAGGCTACAAAGCAAAATAATGACGTTCATAGTATTGTTACTCTATTGTATTCTGAAGGCAAGCCTTAGACCACGTATTATGCTAAGTGCTATGAGATATTTGTTCTTTTGAATCTCAACATAACCTTGTATATTATTTACTGTTTTTATTTACATGCTTCCTAGCTCTTCCCTGGTCCCTGTTTCATTTATGAGGACTCAGTATTTCAGCTGGCTTTTGCACTGGCCTGTGTTCTTAAGAAAAATGTCCAAAACTCTGTAGTATACCTCAGGCAATGAGAATAGTCAGTATAGGTAAAGATTAACCTCAAGTCTTGCATGGCCTCTTGGACTAGTTATTGGTATATGTCAAACCACTGTGGCATGATATAGCATCCCACTCAATATAATACGTAGGACAGAATATTTATTAAAACATCATTTCATGCTTTGTTTATATTAGTATAGAAAGAAATTAAGGTAATTTTTGACCTTCCAACTAAAATGAGCCTAATGATTAATCTAGGTTACCAGCATGATGGGAAATAGAATACTATGGAAGTATACCTCCTCTCACATCTGTGAGAAATATTCTAGAATGATAAATTGAGGTAGAAAGATGCATATTGAATGTGACTGTTGAATCCTACTGGATTGTATAAAAAGGATTAAGCAATCTAAATAGAACATTTATCTTTTTCTACTTTCTGACTACAGAATCAATGTGTCCAAATGTCTAAACTATTGTCACCAAGCCCCCACCCAATGATGGACGGTAACTTCAAATTATGGACCAAAATAAACCCTTCTTGATTTGCTTTTGTTTAAAAAAATAACACTTTGTTGAAGAACTTGAAAGGTTGATGTTTACTTTCTTCCAAACTAGTTTCTTCTTCTTTTCTTCTAGAATCTGTTTTTTTTTTAAATTACATATTATATTTACAATTCAGATTATAATCCCTTACCCATTCTCCCTACCACCCAAGAAATCCCTATTCCATCCCTCTCCTCCTGCTTCTATGAGGGTATGCCTCCACCTATGCCTCCACTCCCACCTCCCCACTCTCAAATTCCACACACACACACTCAGTGTTCAGCCTTTATGGGACCAAGGATTTCCTCTCCCACCTATGCCCGACAAGGCCATCCTCCCCTACATATACAGATGGAGTCATGGGTCCCTCCCTATGTGCTCCCAGGCTGGTGGTTTAGACCTTGGGAAGCTCTGGTTGCTTGGTATTGTTGCTCTCCTCATGGGGCCACAGACACTTTCAACTCCTTCAGTCTTCTCTGGAAATCCTCCATTGAGAACCCCTTGATCAGATCAATGGTTAGCTGTGAGCATCTGCCTCTGAGTATGTCAGACTCTGGCAGACCTCTAAGGAGACAGCTATATCAGGCTCTTGTCAGCATGTACATTCTGACATTCACATCAGTCTGCATTTGGTGACTACACATGGGATGGAGACCCAGGTGGAATGGTCTCCAGATGGCCCCTCCTTCAGTTTCTGTCCCACACTTTTTCTCCATATTTGCTCACTTGAGTATTTTGTTACTCCTTCTAAGTAGGACCCAGGCATCCACCATTGGTTTTCCTTCTTCATGAACTTCATGTGGTCTGTGAGTTGAATTTTGACTATTTCAAGCTTTGGGGCTAATATCCACTTATCAGTGAGTAAATACCATGTGTGCTCTTTTGTGATTGGGTTATCTTACTCAGGATGATATTTTCTAGTTCTACCCATTTACCTAAGAATTTCTCGAATTCATTATTTTTAATATGTGAGTAATACTCTCCATTGTGTAAATGTACCACATTTTTTGTATTCGTTCTTTTGTTAAAAAACATCTGGGTTCTTTCCAGCTTCTGGCTATTATAAATAAGGATGCTATGAACATAATGGAGCATATGATCTTGTTATATGTTGGAGCATCTTCTGAGTATATACGCAGGAGTGGTACGGCTGGGTCCTCAGGTAATGCTATGTCCAATTTTCTGAGAAACTGCCAGACTGATTTTCAGAGTGGTTGTACCAGCTTGCAATCCCACCAACAATGGAGGAGTGTTCTTCTTTCTTCACATCCTTGCCACCATCTACTATCACCTGAGTTTTTGATCTTAGCCATTCTGACTGGTATGAGGTGGTATTTCAGGGTTGTTTTGGTTTGCGTTTCCCTGGTGTCTAAGGATGGTGAGAATTTCTTAAGGTGCTTCTCAGCCATTCGAGTTTCCTCAGTTGAGAATTCTTTGTTTAGCTCTGTACCCCATTTTTAATAGGGTTATTTGGTTGTCTGGAGCCTAATTTCTTGAGTTCTTTGTATATGTTGGATTTTAGCCTTCTGTTGGATGAAGGATTGGTAATGATCTTTTCCCAAGTTTGTTGCCGGTTTGTCCTATTGACAGTGTTCTTTGCCTTATAGAAGCTTTGCAATTTTATGAGGTCCCATTTGTCGATTCTTGATCTTAGAGCATAAGCCATTGGTGTTCTGTTCAGGAAATTTTCCCCTGTGCCTACGTATTCGAAGGTCTTCCCCACCTTCTCTTCTATTAGTTTCAGTGTATCTGGTTTTATGTGAAGGTCTTTTATCCACTTGGACATGAGCTTTGTACAAGGGGAGAAGAATGGATGGATTTGCATTCTTCTATATGCTGACCTCCAGTTGAGCCAGCACCATTTGTTGAAAATGCTGTCTTTTTTCCACTAGACGGTTTTAGCTCCTTTGTCAAAAATTAAGTTACCATAGGTGTGTGGGTTCATTTTTGGATCTTCAATTCTATTCCATTGATCTTCCTGCCTGTCTCTGTACCAATACCATGCAGTTTTTGTCACTACTGCTCTATAGTACAGTTTGAGGTCAGGGATGGTGATTCCCCCAGAAGTTCTTTTATTGTTGAAAATACTTTTCGCTATCCTGGGTTTTTTGTTATTCCAAATGAATTTGCAAATTGCTCTTTCTATTTCTATGAAAAATTGATTTGGAATTTTGATGGGGATTGCATTGAATCTGTAGATTGCTTTTGGCAAGATGGTCATTTTTACTAAATTAATCCTGCCAATCCATGAATCCAAGAACACATCAAAACAATCATCCATCATAATCAAGTAGCCTTTATCCCAGGAATGCAGGGATTGTTCAGTATTCAGAAATCCATCAATATAATCCACTGTATAAAAACTCAAAGAAAAAACTACATGATCATCTAACTAGATGCTGAGAAAGCATTTGACAAAATTCAATATCTCTTCATGTTAAAAGTCTTAGAAAGAGCAGGAATTCAAGGCCCATACCTAAACATAGTAAAAGCAATGTACAGCAAACCGGTAGCAAACATCAAACTAAATGGAGAGAACCTTGAAGCAATCCCACTAAGATCAGGGACTAGACAAGGCTGACCACTCTCACCCTACCTATTCAATATAGTACTGGACGTCCTAGCCAGAGCAATTAGACAACAAAAGAAAGTCAAAGGGGTACAAATAGGAAAGGAAGAAGTCAAAATTTCACTATTTGGAGATGATATGATAGTATACCTAAGTGACCCTAAAACTTCCACCAGAGAACTACTAAACCTGATAAACAACTTCAGCAAAGTGGCTGGATATAAAATCAACTCAAACAAATCAGTAGCCTTGCTCTACTCAAAGGATAAACAGGCTGAGAAAGAAATTAGGGAAATGACACCCTTTACAATAGTCACAAATAATGTAAAATATCATGGAGTGAACCTAACCAAGCAAGTGAAAGATCTGTATGACAGGAACTTCAAGTCTCTGAAGAAAGAAATCGAAGAAGATCTCAGAAGATGGAAAGATCTCCCAAATTAGTTTCTTATGCAGAAAGTAATTCAGTTACAGAGAATCAGGGGCTGGGTGGAGGTATTGGAATGTCAGCAGTACTTTTAGTCTTATAACATTGTGTGAGGCCTTGGCTGGTAACAACCCTGGGCTGGAAACTGTTGTTCCTGAATCTGGTGAGCTTTCTCACAAAAAGTGAATAAAGATGTAGTTACAGAGATAAACTCTTATTCAAAGTTGCTAAGGTAAAGGTTTGAAGATTTTAAGATGCAGCTAATTATTAAGGTAGGTTGCAGCTTCAAGTGGGTTCACACACAGTTGCCAGCACAAATGTGGCCAGAACAGTGATTCTAAGTGATGTGAATTTTAATTTGTGCATTCTTAACAGGTTTGTGGCAACTTTACACAAGCTCGAGTCATTAGAGAAGATGGAGTCCCATTTGAGAAAATGTCTGCATAAGATTTGCCTATAGGCAAGTCTGTTGTGCATTTTCCTGATTAGTGAGTGCTAAATGTGGGTGTTTCCAGCCCATTATGGGTAATGCCATCTCTCAGTAGATAGTCCTGAAGATGTATAAGAAAGTAGGCTAAGAAAGCCACAGACAGCAGGGAAGTAAGTGGTGCTCTTCCATGGTCTCAGCTTTAGTTCCTGCCTCCAAGTTTTTTCATTGAGTTCCTGTCCTGACTTCCCTGAAAGATGAGCTGTTATATGGCAGTATAAGCAAAATGAACTCTTTCCTCCATAAGTTGAATTTATTCATGGTAGTCTGGTGGTGTATTACCACAACAAAAACCATAATTTAAAAAAGCAGTACCATGTCAAGGGATTTTGCTATGACAACTAATCTGACCAGGTGTATAGAAGATCATAGAAATATTTTGAAATTATGGGATACTTAGTGGTTTAGATAAAAACAGTTCAATTAGGCTTATATATCTAAATACTCAGTGTACAGTTAGGGGGCTGTCTTGTGAAGTGGCAGAGAGAAGTTACAGAATCCCTTAAATATTCTACAAGGACCAGATCATATTTTAAAGTAAGAACCATTAAAGTGAAACTTTTGCTTTGCTAGGACAATCAATATGGGTTACTTGAAGCCAAGAAATTAGCACTGATTAAGAAAAGACCAGCATTACTGACATAAAATATTCTAAGAAGTAGTTCTCCTGGTCAACAATCAAGCTGTGGTCCAGAGAGGGCATAGGCTGCATCTTGAACTAGCATCAGATTTTATAAAATGTAGAAATCACCCAGGTGGTACTGATATTGAGGGCATAGAGAGCAGGTGAAGCTTGGCATTATTTGGCGGGCAGATCTGGAATCCCTTAAGAGAGGCCAAGAGAGAGTACTGGAGAAGCTTCAACCTCAAATGCAGTAGAAGACTCCAGTATTGAAGGGTTCGTGAAAAGGAGTTGAGGGTAGGTATGATGTGGCAGCGTTACAGATCGTGAAGAGTACATAGGATGGCCTATGGGTACAGATATAGCTCAGTAGTAGTGGAGAAGAGAAATTTTAGGGATGCCAGCACTGAGTCTATGACCAAGGGCAGCATCAGTTGTAAAATGGAGCCAGCCTAAGTTTAGCAGAAAACCTAAATATGCTATATGTTTAGAAATTTTGGAGGAACTCAGAAGATTTTGATTGAGTTCCTGAAGTCTGACATTTGTTTTGCTTTGATGTAATTTGACTGTCCCTGGTTGTTTTCTCTTAGACAGTAAAACTATTTGACTCACTTTCATTTCACAAGAGTCCAATGTTGAAAGACTTGGGGTATTTTTGAAGAGACTACAGCTATTTTAGAAAGACAGACTATAGATATTTTGGTACATTTGATATTTTAGAGAGGTTTACACTTTGAAAGAGACTTTGAATTTTTTTTTATTTTTTGAGATTGAACTTTGAGATTATTGACATTTATAAGACTGTGGGACTTTTAAAGTTATACTGTGCCTAGATTATGAGATACTGGGGGATGAACAAAAAGAAAGGGCTGTTGTTCAACATTGCATTGCTGTGCCAAGCCAGCAGTGGGTTAACTTTCCTGACTAGTATTATGTCAAATAGACTTAAGCAAGAATCAGTTGAGAAGATGGACCCTCAATTGAGAAAAAGCCTCCAAAATATTTGCATATAGGCAAGTCTGTTGTGAATTTTATTGGTTAGTGATTGTTGTTGGAGAGGCCAACTCTGTGGGTAGTAATATTCCTTGGTCAATGACCTTGTAGGTATATTAAGGAAAACAGTCTGAGCAGGTCAGCAGGATCAAGACAATAACAAACACTACCATTGCCTCGGCTTCACTTCTTGCATTCAGGTTCTGAATTTCAACCCTGCTGTCGCAGGAAGATGAATTATGACATGGATGTTTAAGCAAAATAAACCCTTTTTTTCCAGAGTTGTTTTTGGTCATGATTTTTTATCACAGCAATAGAATCCCTAACTAAGACACTTCTTTATCACTCCCAAAGGGGAGGTCATTCCCCAAGTAGATAACATACCATTTCTTTCCAGTTCAATGGAGTGAAGACAAAGCAAGATTAAATATGATCCTGAAAAATATGAATCCAATCTTATTAATAAAATCTCTAGAATGTCAAATGAATAGCCACTATAGAAGTAAAACCCAAAGGGCACTTAGATTATGGTTCCTTGACAAAACTAGAATGGAAGTTAAAAGAAGAGTTTATGAGCTTCAGTTACAGGAAAAAATAATAACTAATCTCTGGCTCAAATGCCCTATTGATTAACCTTGGAGACTAGGATCATTTGGCTAAATGGGCTTATGCTTGCCCTTTATTACTCCATGCACATCTTCTCAGTAGCTGTTCACCTGCATGAAAAGGACATTTATTTTTACAGGGAAATTAAGTACTTAGAATATCAGATACTTTTTACTCTAATTGCCTGTATTAACAGTATATCAGACTGAGATAAAATTTCTGAGCATACATGAAAATCTTTCTATTCTAGGATTGGATCTCTATGTACTTCATAGCATTACGATATGAACATAAAGACAGCAGGATTAAAGATAGCATATGATTTCTCAATAATTTACCTTCCAGATTCAGACTATGGTACCTTTGGGATTTCTCACATTTTTGATGAGAATAACTTTAACAATGGACTATCCACTTACATTTGCAGTAGGCAGCCTTTAAAATGCCTCTGAATTCTTTCTGGTAACCCATGTTCACTCTATCGAAGTAGGAAGAGTGAACATGCATTTCTCATTTCTATCAAACAGGATGGTAGAATGGACAGGATCAAGATCATGGTAAGCAAAGAGTTCTGGCTTTCTTCCCTTCTGTCTATCTCCTGTTGTCTCTCTTATTTCCTAATTCTAGGAAAGAAAACTCTCATGCTGATTGTACCTATAAGGGGAAGTTTATTTATTGCCAAGGGACTGAAGTCTTTGTCTGACTGTTAGTGAAGTTTGAAGATATGTGCAGATATGGGAGTGAGACCAATATGTCCTTCAACCATACCAAGCAGTGGCCACACCATATTTACCAGTGCTGAGTCTTGTAAAATCCTGAGATCCAGAGGACTCATACAAATCGTACCCATACTGTTGACCCAGAGAATGTCCTGGATAATAATTGTTGATTATTTTAAAATATTTTATGCTATCATAGAATGTTAAAAATCAGGTGAAATACTAAAGTCAGTCAGGAATCTGGGTTAATAATGAACAGAGAAAGGTAGGGAGGTGACAACCCTTAAAAGTGTGAGTTAATCTAGGTGTAATTACTTTTCTTGAGTATTTATATCTTTTATCACAAGGACAAGCAATTGCATCTCTTTTACACAGGTCATAATACAGTGGTCTCTGCATTCCTCAAGTCTCTCACACATGGATACTGAACTAGGAGCAAGACATCCCAATACATGCAGCTTTAGTTAGCTCATCTTTTGTTGGGCCTGCAGTGGTTTACTTCAAAATGTTGTATGGTATATCCTTACTAAACCACCAGTCATATTTATTGCACATTAAAATCAGAATATCTGTCTTTGACTGCCTTCTATATAACTGAAAAAAAATTAAAAAAAATAGGCAATTCATTTTTTTGAGAGTTAAATATACTGTCCTATCATGAAATGTCCACTATGATTTTAGATTTAGTGTTTTACATTATGCACACAATTAAACAAAATAAACAGAAATAGAAGACTTCCTGTGGTACACCAAAAAGAGATACACTGAGTTAAATTCTGTTTCTCAAAAAAGACAAGTGAATGCAGGGAGTGAGTGGCAGACTGCTTTCTTGCTGGTAGATAAGGGGTTGCCATGGCAATAATTGCATAACATCTCCATGCAGTGAAACCATCTGTGAAGGGGTAGAACATTCTTTTAAAACTATGTTATACCATTAGCATGTTATTTGTAGTTGGTTAAAAATAGTTCAAACATGAGGGGGGTTGGTTTTCCTAATATAAACTGAAGCTTGTAAAAAAGTGTGCTAAACATCCCAGCCCCAACTCACATTCAGTCCTCACCAAAGCTTCTGTTTAGAAGTTCATTGTCCATGTGAGTTCACTGATTCACTTAGCATTTGCTAAGTCACACAATTTTTTTTTCAAGAATTTATTAATAGATTCTCATTTAGGTCAGATAAGTGAATTCAAAACATATACCCCTGTATATCTTATTCTTGAGGTCTTCTGACCTAATGATACCCATCTGTTGTTTACAATAATTGTTTTGATAATGTTCACAGTGGCTTTATGTTGGTAAATATTAATGGATAAGAAGATTTCTCTAGATGGGTGACATGATTATCTTTTCTCATTCATAGGCTTAATTTTTTATTATTCCTTAAATTCTCATAAGTATCAATAGCTAAGTAATAATATGTGGTTCATTAATCAAGAAGTCCTTGTTTTTATGCAACTTCTTGCTAGGATTGCCTTCATTAATGTCTCCTACACCTTAGAGTTAATTATATGATAGATAAAGTAGGATGCTGATAGAGTATGCTGATTTGAAAACTAGAGAATTAATTGTTCAAGTAAGCTCTTATTTCTCCTTCTTACTTATTCGTTTAAATTCCTTTTTCCTTGTGTGTAAAACATGAAAAACCAGTTTAAAGGTCAGATATTGCCTGCATTGAAAATAGCATTTGCTTAAAACATATTATTATTATAAACTCTGCTTGAATTTCACAGTCAGTGGAGCTCACAGCAGAGTGCAGGACAGTGAGATAACAAATTCAGGGACAAGCAAATTTGAAGTGCATCATTAACTGTTTTCAGGAAGTATGGAATCATCTTAGATAAGATGACTCAGCTCTCCTCAAGGGTATTTGGTTAAGAGTAAAGTACTGAACAAGGGCTATTAAATAGCACTAAATGCTAATGATATGCCTTTATTGTAAGCACATCTTTTAATGCTTACTTTCCCTTTATATAAGCTAAGGAATTTGTGGATGATATCTGACTCCCTAAAGCTGTAAAACCCCCTCCTGGTTCCTTGCCTTCTCTGAACAAAGGGATGTCACTGAGCAGCTAGGGGTATGCCATGCCCAGCATCCAGGCTTCTGTAATGCTTCACTCATGTATTGAGGAAGCTGCACTGTACACACTATTCCTTGCTGCTAAGTTCTACCATGGTTCAAAAAAAGCATTATTCTATCTACAAGTATTCCATGTAGCTTGTCCTGGATTTTTTTTTAAACATCACATGTGATCTTTCATGAACTTCCATCACACCTAGTAGAATGCCTGTGTTTTGTACAAACATAGTCTTTAATTTGCATGAAAATCTGCCAAGGCTGATGCAAAACTTCTGGCTGTACTATATGTGCAGACTTTTTAATTGAGTTTTAAAGTCAGTTAGTGATAACCTTCTGTACTGCCCACTGGTGTTACAGTATTAGGTCCACCAAAAGTCTTATCTTGAATCATCTTTTATTATCTGCTTTTAAACTTCATCATTAGGAGAGTGTGCTGATAGGCCAACATCAAGAGGAATCAATGGAAATGACCCAACAGAGCAACAGCAGCAGCAGCAGCAGCAGCAGCAGCAGCAGCAGCAGCAGCAGAAGCAGCAGTAGCAGCAGAAGCAGCAGCAGCAGCAGCAGCAGAAGCAGAAGCAGAAGCAGAAGCAGAAGCAGAAGCAGAAGCAG
>JANHMN010000006.1:77382595-77401169 GCA_030674055.1 Rhabdomys pumilio | reverse complement strand
AGAAGCAGAAGCAGAAGCAGAAGCAGAAGCAGAAGCAGAAGCAGAAGAAGAAGCAGCAGCAGCAAGAAGAGTAATGAAGCTGTGGTGACAAGATGGTTTCTGAAGAGTTGAAGGCAGTGGCTTGAGAAGCCATTCCATGAAGCAGGGTTACCAATTTCAAAAAAGAGCAGAAGCAGCAAGGACAATAAAAGAAAGTCAGGACTAAAGACCCTGAGTTCTTTAGTGACCCCAGAGAACCTGAGTAAAGAAACTGTGAATCTTCCTCACTAATTTACCAAGAAGCTGTCAAGTCCAAAAAGGTTTTGGGTACCTCAGGCCCCAGAGGTGTAGCACAAGCAGGTGCAAGCCACTGCTGCTTCCTCCTTACATCACATAGTCGCTGCTACTGATAACTGAGGATGATAGCAGCAACAAAATGCCAGGACAATTGACTGCTACTTTCAGAGCTCTAGGCAATCAGGCTTAGAACATAGATGCACAATTCCCTAGCTTCTAAATTGGAGGCCTCGGGATTTTCAAGCACACACCTCTGAATCTGTCTGTCCAGTCTGAAGGTCTGGATCCTCAATGGTATGTGATTGCAAACTCTGAAAGGGCTTCTCCTCACTCACCCACCATTGCTGTCTATGTGAAGGAAAACTGTATCCATCTGGCTGATTACGACCTCAGCATGTACTCTGAAATTCGCACAGTGTGGTGAGGACTGCAAAGGAAATGAGGAGCAACAGAGGCTAACAGTCATGTAGGTCCTCGCTGAGATCTTAACACAATGATTCTATTTCCTGTAATATCAGTAAATCATGAATGGGAAAATGCAATAGGAATTCAAGGATAATAGCAGTGAATCATATGCATTTAAATAGTCAGATCTATGGCATTGCAACATGGCTCAACAGGTAAAGGCACTGACCTCCAAACATATTGACCTGTGCTTGATCCTCACATCCCCAGGGAACTAACTCCTACAAGACATCTACTAACACAGCAAAATACCTAGAAAGTCTGAAAGTATCATGGGCATCTCAAATGCCTTGTCAATTATTATAGGTAAATTCTGTAGTCTAGCCTGAAAATGGGCCAATCATGTTATAATTGCATAGGATTTGATCTGATAAGCCCATGTGATGCACGGGAATCTTACAAAAAACAAAATTCAGTTCTTTCTTTATCCATTTATTTAGTCAAAGACAATGGTTACTGTGAGTCTCTGGCACCTTATCTTAAAATCAAACACCTGATAGATGCCAACATCTAACAACACCAATGACAGTGGAAAACGAAATCTGTAACTATTCCCTGCCAGAGAGAGAAGCAAGGCTTCATGTGATCTCAGTTGGATTATGTAAGACTGAATGTTACAAAAATAAGTGTACATTCAGAAAGAATGACAGGATCTGCTTTCCCACAGGAACTTCTTGAACATTTTTGGTTTTCTTCCATTCTTCTTGTTGGGTTTCTTACTTATGAAGAGTTATTCACTATATACCACTGGTTACAGTGATGAAATCAGGAGAAGACAACCCTTCCTTCTCTCTGGAGCTCCTTTTGATTACACCAAAAATTTCAAATACATAGTTATGTGTAGGGTTGTGGGACCAGCATCCGCTCCTCCTCTCAGTGAGGTGGAATGCAGGAAGTTGACCTCTCTTACCCCACACTGTCTGCAGTGCAGGAAAGGTGGAGCTGGCTGGGTGTCCTTGGGCCTGTGAGGAGGAGCCGGAAGTCATGGAATTGCTGAGGACAAAATCTATGCCCACAGGCTGCATCTAGCCAGGAGCCAGGGGTTGAAGGAAGAGGGGCAGGAGGAAGGGATCTCAGGCTAGTCTGTGGTGGACTGAACTTGAGCTTTGTAGTGATCTTGGCTGGGAGTGAAGAGAGGCCTTCGCTTGGAGATTAAACAGCAGCTGTAGACAAAGGCCATCTCCTTGGCTCCCCACAGTAGATCCCAATGAAAAGATGCTGCCCATGGTTTTATGGTATTTATTGTCATGGCAGAAAGTGGCTGTGTAAAACCATACCACACTTCTCAGAGTGGATGTGAGATTAAATATCTTTTGCAGGGAGAAATGTCTGGGAAGGAAAGGTTATTGGCTAAGTCCTCCTGGCCTCTGAGTACCTCAGGATCTCTGCCTTGAGCCTCTGTGACCACAGGTCACGTCCTTTTCCTCATGTGGGGGGCTTGGGGCATTCCTGTTACATGACTGATGGCCACAAATCTATAGGAGGCTACAGCTAGTGACAAGGGCCTGGTGCCTAGGGGCAGGCAATGCTCCTACCGTCCATTCAGAGTATTTGGGGCTTCTAGTCTTAGTAAATCTGAGGACCAGGCCCACTCAAGGTCCACTGACCCGCAGTTATGCTTAAATCATGATTACACAAAAGTTAAAGCCTTTTGTCAACAATAACATTTTTAAACTGAGCTTTAATATTTTCATTATTTTCAACATTTTCATAATGCAGGAAGGAAATAGAGTGCCAAATGTACTGAGATTAGCTAGTAACCCAATGGTAGCAAAATACAAAAATAACATATAAAAGCCAATATTTATTATGTGGTTTAGATGACTCGTGCTGTTTTTATGTGATTTGTTACATTTCTGATTCAATAGTTCATCAAATTTTGACATAAAGTTCAATAAAATGGCTACTACATTTCTTGATACTATTCCATGAAACTATTACCTCCCATTGCCCCAAATAGTACATGGAAAATTCCTTGCTAAGAAGGCATAATGAGAAGATTAACTTTTTTGCCAATTAGTGAACAACAAGATGTATTCAATTGACTTTAACATGCGTTTCTACAATGATTGCTAAGATTAGCTTTGAATTTTTCCTCTCAGAATTTTTGGTTTAAATAGTACCAGCTGTATGCTTTTCTTTTATACTATCAATTTGGTCTTACTTATTAGCACATTCCATAACTTTGCACGGTGGTTGCTGGGATTTAACCTGTATCATGAATGACTGATCACTGTGCATGATTGTGGGCTGTGTCTTCTTTTGATACTGTAAATATTTGTTTTATATAAATCAGAAGTTGCTAACTTAAATATTATTCTTTTCTTTTTAGAGGCACTTTTATTAAAATATAATTTAGGACTATAGAATATACTAATTTAAATTGTATAAGTTAACACAATTTCTTTTGTTCAACAAAATCACTGCTGCACTTTCTCTCATTCAAAGGACACTTTGAATATTGAACTTTGAATATACACCCTTGGTATTTTACATAAAGTAATTACTTTTAGAGATGAAAATGTTCAAGGCTAACAGGTCATTTTAATTCTAGATTACCTGGTTAGAGTTCTAAGTATAAAACCCATAGCATGTCTAAAAACTCATATTCTTGTTAAGAGTTTTCTCATCTTCCTTTTTAAAAACTTTACTTTTGATGTTTTATTGTGCAAAATAATAGCTTTCACTATGAAACTTTATGCACATATATAATGGGCCTTCATAATATTTTTTTCCTCATGATGCCCTTCTGCCTCTTTCCCCTTCTTCTAGTCTCATCTTCTTACAAATACTCTCTTCATAGTATTGCTTTAAAAGTAAGTACAGACACTTCATATCACAGAAACCATGATAGGCTTTATGAGCATGGATTACTTATTTTCACACAGTGATTTCGACTCTACCCGGTTTTCTTCAAACAAGACAATTTTACTGATATATAAATACTTGTGTCTGTATGTAACACACTCTCAAATATAGTAGCATATTTAATTATTTTGCATTTTCTTTAAGCATCCAGTGATGGGCACCTGGCTGATTCAGTAACTTACCTGTTGTAAATAGTTCACAATGAACATGTTATGAAGGTATCTCTGTAGTATACTGATTTAGAGAGTCCTTTTATCCTTTTATTTAGAGTACTGAGTTGCATCCAAGTATGTATAGCTGACTCATATCAGTTCTAGTTTCAGTTTGGTGAAGATCCTCTACATTTCCAAGTAACTGGACTGATTCTCACTGCTATTAATAGTGTATGAGGATTCCTTTTTTGTACATCTTTGTTACCATTAGTTGTGTGATTTTTTTGAAGAGAGTCTCAACATCTGACACAGTCCAGGCAGAAATATTCTTAGTCCAGGCTGCTTTGAACTCAAAATTTGTCAATCTCAAATTCTAGATGTGTTTCAAGATACAAACCATTGTAAACATTTTTATTTTTTACATGTTACACAGATATGCACTTTTACTCTGGATGAAGTTTAATTTATCAATTAACCCCTTTATGTGCTGTGCATTTTTCTCAATGATTCAAAATTGTTGATGAAACAAAAATTACATCAAGAATATAGACATCACTTCATACAAACTCTAGATCAAAGGAAACTCCCTGAGCCAGATATGGAGTAGCATTTGGGACAGTGAAGGATGATGCAGCCTGCACTTACAATCCGCATGAAAATGTGTGAAAGCATGAGTGGACATACCTCTGAACTAAGAATCAATGCTAAATTAAGCAAAGATAAACATCACGGCAAAACTTAATCTTCTTCAAAAGAAAATGTGGCAAATAATTATTTTGACTTGGAGATAGGACAAATTTCTCAAGTAAGACATTTATCATCTCTTAAAATAATGATTAAACAGACCATGAAGTTAATAATCACTATTTATCAAAAGACAAATAGTAAATATTGGTGTATACAAACTAGGAGGTAGATTTAGTGTAATTCACAAAGAGTCATACAATGAATATATATTAAAACAACTCTAAAATTAAGTTCATTAAAGAATTATACAGAGAAAAACATTGTACAAAACTATTAATAGAATTTTACAGCAAATAAAAAATAATCAATGTGAATATAAACATATCGAATATACTTAGAAGTCACAGATATGAAATTATATTTTATTACACAGTATACATAATTACAAAATAATCTTGTAATCTCAAGAAAGAATATTGAGCAACATGGACAGATATCAATAAGTAAAGCAAAACAATAATTCAGAGATGTCTCTACTAATACTGGCACATAAAAAAGTGCCTCATATATTTTCTACATTAAAGGATATGGGAGGCAATTCTAGTGTTTGCTGGAAGAAAGTAATTCAAATTGCCTGCATCATCATATTGGTTAAAGAAATATAGAACAACAGCTCCTTACACAGTTTCTGTATGGCATTTGGTTAGTATGAAGATCTGGAGTTTATTTAAAGCAGAAATTATGATATGTATGTATTATACATAATTAACAGAATGGCTCACAGGTATTTTGGCACACTCATATTTGCTGTCATGGGGATACTGGACCCAATTATTCACAGATTCTAAATGTCTACCATATACTCACATAATTAAATATTGTGCAGCATAAAAAAAAAACAAATTGTAGATTGTTTAATGTAGATTCATGTTCCATGTAGAAAAATCCCTCTAATTTCTTTAATGTATGAAAACTTGTCTCATGGACGAACCTATATTGTGATGCTGCATACATAAAATATGAATCCTTGCAAGTGCATCCACATAGACACATCCAAAAATATTACTTATATACATGTGCATATAAATAGATACACACATATACAAATCATTAAAAAATAAGAACAAAAGCATCAGAGCAGTGAGTATTGTTAGGATGAAAGTTAACTTTGCTGGTAAGACTAGAGACTGTAACACTGGAACACAAGGTCTTTGCATGCAGATTTCATTTTGCTTGTGTTTATTCATTCTTTTGCAGGGCAAAGCACCTAAGAAAACTTGCATGAGTTTGTTTTCTCTTTCAGTCATGCCAGTTTTAGAAACAGCACTCTGACACTTATCAGAGTTGATGAGATGTGCCTTTAGATATTTCCCTTGTGAAGCCAGTCTACAACTGTACAATCACCAGAGTTTGCGTTTTAGCCTATGCAATATCCTAATATCTTATGTATTGAACTGGAGAGAAAGACTCACTAGATTCCCGATAAAGATGGCTCATCTGCCATGTCTTGAAAAGCAACAACAAACAGAAGTTTCTCTTCCTTGTATATTCTTGAATCAGAAAACTCTTTCATTGCTCAGGAATTCCCATGACCACTCTATTTTTTCTTTTCAGGAACTCTGAAATACATGTGTGGACATTCCATATCTTTCTGATAGGTAGGCACTCCTACCAGAATCAGGTCATTTTCCTTGGTGTACTTCTTTCTGTTTATCACTCCCTTGTTCTTTTTTTCTTCTCTATTGGATATTTTATTTACATTTCAGATGTTATCCCCTTTCCCCATTTCATCCCTTCCACCCTAAGATCGAACAAAGGCTACAAATTCTACTATGTCTTTAAATTAAGTCCCAGGAATTTCAAATATTGTCTTAACTGTAGCTATGGGTAAAATGCCAAGCGGTACGGGGGAACTATTGAGGTACCTTGAGAGAGCTTGTTACTGGGATCATTGCAGGTTCTCAGAACTTCTAGCCTGAGAAAAAGTGTAAGATGCATCCAACATATCTGAGGAGAGAGAAGGTATCGACTGTCTCTGAACAGTTGTCCCTCCATAGCCAGCACAAGCCTTCTGTAGATGTCAAACTCCAAGGCTAGACTGAGCTCTTGAAGGGCACTCTATACAGATATCAAAAGTGAGTGATGTGTTCCTCCCCTCAACAAGATTAAAGGGGAAACAATTTCCTTGGAAGAAAGATAAGAACAACAGGAAATGACAAGAAATTGACACTTACATCACATGTGTAGATGATATCAAAATTTCCCTAGGGAGAAGAGTTGAGAAATAACCTGATTTAGTAATAATAAAAAAGAAGTCAGTTAACATAACACTGAATCACTGAATACCTAATTATATCATTTTAATGAAATAGAAGCGACGTTGTAAAGCACAGCAGTGTATCAAAACAGAAATGTGTGAAATCATAAGAATAAAGTTCATATCTATACATATTTATAAGATTTTGGTATATGTTCAGCTTTGAAATAAATGCTGTGGGGATACAGTGATAAATCAGAAATGACCTCTGCCCTCAATTGGATGAGATTGAAAGAAGAAAACTAACACAAACAAGAAATATGCACAATATAATTCAAAATATTGTAGGAACTCCAATAGACAAGAACAGAATTATCAGTGCAGAGAATGGAGTTTTCACTTGACATTGTCATAGTAAAAAATGTGTTCACAGCTAAGTAAGATAGTGGATTACACCCCCCCCCCATTAGCACACATAAAAAACTAAGTAGACTCATGTTTTTGTTTGTTTATTAAAGTATATGAAATTGAAAGAGAAAATTAGTGAAGGAATAAAGGAAACCAGGATGAAGGTGAGAGAGGGAGGAAGAGAGATGGGAAGGGGTAAGAGAGAGCAGTGGTGGATTTAACCAAAACACATTGCATGCATATTGGAATTCTCAAACAAAAAAAAATTATAAAAAAATTAAAAACTAAAGAAATGGAGGTGGATGAGGATGCTACATTTCTCAACAATTAATCTGACTGTGGAAAAGCCTTAGTACAGCAGGAAAGAGTATGAAGATCATGGAAACAGGTACTGGAATGCTGGAATTATGGAAATTCCTATAATGGAAATAACTACTGTAAATGCAAATAGAATTTCAAACTTAACTCTCAATGATTGGGGATGAATTAAAAGTGAAAAAGAATTCTTTAACTATTCATAGGAACATCAAACAAGACTGCACAAATTCTACATCTCCCCTGTCAGAATGACAGTCACCAAGAACACAAAGAACAGTGTAGCTTGTAGAACTAGTAAGTACTGATCAGAAGAAAAATAATTGCAGCCACCATGTAAATCTTCTTGGAGGTTCCTCATCCTGTTAAAAACCAAACAGCCTTGTGATCATGGGAACCCTGTCTGAATAGATTTTCAAACAAATGAAAGCACATTGCTGTGGCGATACCTAAGCAGGCATGATTATCACTGCACTGGCTACAGTCTCAAGTCATTGAATCAGTCTCAGTACCCTTCAGTAGGTAGATGGATAAAGAAATTGTGTAATATACACAATAGTTTTACACAGACATAAGGAGAATGGGGTTATATGGTCTTCAGGAAAACAGATTTGAGATGATCACATTTCATTATATCAACCAGCCTCACAATGAGAAGTAACAGGTTTTCTTTGCTATATGATGTATAGGAGAAAAATAAAAAAAATGTGAAAGTAAAGAATGGGTCATTAACACTGATGTGGATGGCTGGAAGTGCATGCTGTCAAGAACATGATATAGCTGTCTCCTTAGAGGTCTGCCAAAGACTAACACATTCAGAGGACTTTGCTCACAGTTAACCACTGATATGATCAAGGGTTTCCCAATGGAGAACTTAGAAGACTGAAGGAGCAGAAAGGGTTTGTGACCCCAGGAGGAAGGCAGCAATACCAAACAACCAGAGCCCCCAGGGTCTAAACCACCATCCTGGGAGTACATAGGGAGGGACCTATGACTACAACAGTATAGTAGGGGAAGATGGCCTTGTTGGGCATAGGTGGGAGAGGAGATTCTTGGTCCCATGTAAAACGAACACAGAATGGGGGGGAATGTGAGGGTGGGGAGAGGGTAGTTGGGGTGGAGGGTAGGTGCAGGCACAGCCTCATAGAAGCACAAGGAGGGGGGATGGGATAAGGGATTCCTGGGTGGTGGGGGGAAAAAAAGAATGGGTCATTAAGAGTGTGAAAAGGAAAAGAGGAGGAGATTATAAAAAGTAACAGAGTATAATGACAAATGTACACTATGTGACTATGTGTAAATGACATATGAAGCCTTTCACTTTGTGTACTGATTATATGCAAGTAAAATGAGTAATTCAGTGGCTCAGTGTCAAAGAGTATTTGTTGATCTTCTAGTGAATGATGAATATCTTTTTACCACTTAGATGGCAGTTAATAATCCAAGCGAGCTAACTCAATTTTAGTGGACTTGTCATCCTCTTCTGGCCTCTGAAATCACTACATGCCTCTGGTACATATATATGCAGGTATACAAAATACCATATTGTAAATTTTTTTAAAGAAATTAAATATATTTGAAAATAATTTCATCCTTCTGGTGTTTATTCTAGTTGCTGTTACAGAGAATGTGCTAGATTATGAATCCTTTGATTATTTATAGTTTATGTGTCTGTGATGATCACAGCTTTACTAGTTAGAAAGTAAAATTGTAAGGACTACCTGACACAGGCTTATTCCCTCTCATGTAGCAGACATTTGATGAAGCTGTTGTGGAAAGTCCTCTTCATACTTAGAGCATCAGAGAGAATGGCAATAGAGGTTGTAATTGAAATAAGACATTGCAGGTAGAATATTAACAGAGGCCCACAGGAAATACAAAGATAAAAGGTGTCCCAGAAAATGTTTTGTAGATGAATATTAGTAAGGGAGACAAAAATTATAAGTTTTAAACATATGAAACATATCAATGTCTTAAGGATAATCCAAAGCAGAATGTCAACAGGCAGGTATCATCCAAAAATGTAAATGGAAACATGGCTGTGGGCAATGACCAATAAGAAAGGGGGAAAATTCAATTATTAAAATATTTGATGATAGCCAGTGAGTTAAGGAGAGGTAAATCAGAATGCAGCCATTCCTCCCTCCATGAATCCTTCCATGTCTGTCCCCCATTTTCAAGTTGTTAACCTCATTTTCTTTGATTATTTCTCTTCTTATTTTTGTTTGAGAATTTTTCACATCTGAGTATATGTGATTTTGTTTAGGTGACTTTCACACACCTATTCATTCTTATGACTGCCTTAAATTTTAAAATGAATTTTAAAAATAATTTCCCATTGAAAGAATCAATTCATACCTAGGTCTAATGGAGGATGAAGGAAGGTAATCTTATGTGCTTTAGGGATATTCATGAGAGGAGGGAAAAGCAGAGAGGCAGATACAAGGAGACAGACAGAGAGACAGACTGGCTGAAGTTATCAGAAGACTCTCTAAGATAGATTATGGGATAATTAAATTTGCTAAAGATGAAAGGAGAACAAATTGTACTGGTGGTAAAATATCTGAGGAAGTTAATTGCCAAATACTCACAAAACTAAAATTGATTAAATAATTTCTAAATTATGGGTAGAAAGTCATATTTGAGTTAGCAGTATTAACTTAATTTAACTAAATATACGAGACGAAGGACAGGAGAAGCTAGGCAATGAGAGAGAGAAAGAGAGAGAAAGAGGGTAGGGGACATGGAGGCAGATGTTCACGTGTCTCCACCAGTCAAAGATAGTTGATATATCTAGGTTGAGTATTGGGTTACACTTCTGATTGAGCATTACCAAACTTATAAAGCCTTTGATTAACATTTTAAAAAATTGTATAAAAGTAAAAAGGAAAAGGGGGCACAGGATAGGAGTTTTCTAGGGAGGGGAAATGGGGAAAGGGAATGACATCTGAAATGTAAATAAAATATTCAATAAAAAAATAAAAATAAATATTATAGAGATTAGAAAGGAGACACAGGCTTGCAGAATGGAACATGATTGCGTAGAAAGGTCTGGGATTTTTGAGGCATGGACAGTGAGAACAACTGATTCTAATATCCAAGTCTGTAAAGGAGAAACCAGAAACCATGAGAAGTATAAGATGTATCCTATATAATAAGTGGGAAACCAGGCATCCAATAGTCACAAGATAATATGATTCTTAGGATAAATATAAAAAGTAAAAGAAGATGAGAGTGGGATACCAAGATTTTAAACTCACATAGAATGAATGCTGAGTAATATTGCATGCTGATATATGTTGACAGTTTCCTAATGGGTATCAGATACACAAGGCATGCTTCTAACAAGAAGAACTCAAAGACATGTCAACAGCCTTAAATGTCCTTCAAGATGGGGATTTGCTTGTTGAAGGAAATGGCATAGACTCAAAGTAAGATTCCCCTAGCAAAAAGCATGGGGTATTCAATCTGAACATGGGGTTCTCAAGGACAGAAATTGCTTTGTTGTGGTATTCAGAGAGAAGATTGTAAAGACATGGAGTGGACTTCAAAATAAGGACGATTTTGGAACAATGGTTATCTGAATAAAGCAACTGTGGACGGGTCTATATTTACTTAAAATCTACCTGTAGTTTGTTTTAGTCAAGTATGACAAAATACAAAGACTCGGATGTTTCTGTCATAAAGAATCTAAGTTCACCTTTGCAAGAAAATGGAGGGCTGCTATGAAAGAGCACATGGAGATACTGGAGGGACCAGGTCACCCTGGTAGCAATGATACAGAAGATGAAACATCATTTGGGGGTTTTATTGGGGATTTCCCAAGAACCAATGCAAAGACAAGAGTATATATTTTGCATAAATGAAGACAAAATAATTTCAAGAACTTTTAAGGGCTCCTAACAAAAGGTGCCATTTTTGGTTGTCTGGCATGTTTCATGAGCAATTTATGTTTGCTAAATAATGGCTTGTCCTGTGTAATTTTAACAAAAGCAATGATTGAAAATGTGGTATCTGATTGGTTGGTTTGTATATCCAAGGTTTCTAAACTAGGGAGTTTATAACTGTTAGAGATTGGCTAACTGGACAGGATAATCCAAAGATTCATGATCCCAAATGTCAAAAGAATGAAAACAAAACCCTATAGGAATGAGAAAAAGTTAAATATACCCTATGCATTTTGCTTAAGTGCGGAGGGCCACATATAGACCTTGTTTCTAGAATGACAATGGTCACTTCAGATGGAGCGTTATGTTTAGCACATTTCCTTCTCAGTTTTCTATAGATAGATAGATAGGTAGATAGATAGATAGATAGATGATAGATAGACAGATAGATGACAGATAGATAGATGATAGATAGATAGATGATAGATGATAGATAGATAGATGATAGATAGATAGATAGATAGATAGATAGATAGATAGATAGATAGATGATATGCCTCCTTATTTCCTTTCCTCCCACCCCACCAGTCCACCAGTGTGTGTGTGTGTGTGTGTGTGTGTGTGTGTGTGGTGTCTGTGTGTGTGTGTGTGTGTGTGTGTGTGTGTGAGAGAGAGAGAGAGAGAGAGAGAGAGAGAGAAAAGAGAAAAAGAAAGAGAGAGTCATTCCATTTTAGAAGGTCATCATGAAAAGGTAAAAAATATTTATTATTTTGTTGATTTTCTAGCTACTGTGTTAAGGATTTTATATAACATGGTATTTTATTTTCATATGAAACATAGTAAAATAATTTCTGTTATATTTTTATGCTACATATTTTTTACTCTGGAGACTGAGTCATTAAGATATGAAACTCTAGCTTTTTGGAGTAATATTTATATTTACCACATGGAGTTTCACCTTACACAGTAGATCTCATTCTTGTCATCGGGTAGAAAAATATAATCAGAGTACTGATTTGGTGTTCTTGCACTGTTTTCTGATTTGCTTCTAATTTAAACACATCATGAATTTTTTTTTCCTATTAATAAAAACAGTGTTCATTGCAGTGCATGGCCACAGTAAATAGCTAAGTTCTTAGTACAGTACATGGCCACAGTAGGTTAGCCCTCATCACAGTACATGACTGCTGTGCATCAGTCCTTACAGTGTTGCAGAACTGCAGTACACCAGTGCTTAACATCATGCATGACTGAACTGTATCTTCGGCTTGGATTTTTAGCATGACAGTGGCCTATAATTTAAGGAAAACATTCAGCCTGACTCTGAGCATATAAGGCCATAAATCTCCCCTCCCCTGAGCAACATTATTCTGCCACCCCCTTCCTACAGACATAAAGAGATGTGGGATGCCTGCCAAAGAAATATAATGAAATGTAAGGGCAGTCATAAAGGAAGCACAGCAGAGGTCTGTGATTGGCCCATGCTTTCCCTGAGGACTCTCTTTCATCCTTGACCTCACTGTGCTATTGTCCATTTCCTACCTCACTTCTATTTATGACATTTGTCCTTTCCCTTTTACTCTCTTTTATGTATTATTTTTCTGTTCAAAAAAAAAAAAAGAAAGAAACAACCATGATTTATTCCTATGGGTATTCAGACTATGAAGTTTTCTTTTTACTACTTTTTAAAACTGGTTATTAACTTTTTTTTCCTTTTGTGACTTGCCTGGTTTCGAATGTTACTGTTTTTGATCTTGCTCCAAGGTTGGCAGGAGGGGTTCCCTATGGACTATCATGTTGAACAAACGTTTCCCTTTTACCCAAACCAGTTTTGCATTTGTCATTCAATCAGACAACATAGTCTGTACATTTAAAACAAAGAATTGTAAAACTAATATAATAGAGACTTTCTCAACAATGTGACTGATAACATAATCCTCTGTTGGGAGCTATCTGCTCTTATCACTTCCTATCCTAGCATCTCAATAACCTAGAACAAGAGATGTGTTTGTGTGTGTGTGTGTGTGTGTGTGTGTGTGTGTGTGTGTGTGTGTCCTGTTGTGTGTATATGAGGGAAAGAGAGAGAAAGAGGTGTATGTGGTATATGCATGTGAGCAAGAGAGAATGAATGAGAGAGAAAAAAGAGAGAGAGAGAAAGAGAGAGAGAGAGAAAGAGAGAGAGAGAAGAGAAATCCTGTGAAGAGAAATCCTGTGTGTGAATATGGGCATGTGGCAGCCACAGTACAATCTAAGGCATTATTATCATTCTTTGACTTCTTTGAGGCAGGGTCTGTTTTTTCTCCTTTGTATGTCTACCTCATTGGCCTGTGAGTTTTTGGCAATTCTCCCATCTCTGACCACTAACTACTGTCAAAAAGACTGGGACTGCGGATATTTATGATTCTATCTGGCTTTGTGTGACTTTGCAGATTAAAACTCTGGCCCTCGCTCTTGTGCAGCAAGATCTTGTCCAACTAAACCCAGTCCTTAGTCCTCTAAATTCCTTCAATTCTTGAAAATCATATCATATTTCTCTATCTGTATCTGTCTCATCTATCTATCTATCTATCTATCTATCTATCTATCTATCTATCTATCTATAGATATATGCATATGATTATATACACAATCATATCAATGTAGATGGTGATATAAATAATTTATATGAGAACTAAAGTCAATTGGACAAGGAGGAATTCAATCAACCACAAGCTAGGAAAACATGATGTGACAGACCTGCTCTGGTGACTGGAATTCAAAGGATTTCAGACACATCTCACTTAGCACTTTTCTATTTGGACATCTGAAAGATTCTGGGACACTTTGGAAATACAAGTGTCTTTGCTCCATCAAGAGTTCCTTCCAGCTGTTCCAAGCAGCTTGCGATCCCAGCCAAACTTCCGTTGTACTGCCACCTCTCTGACACCTTTATCAGACCTGTTGATCTGGAAACACACAGATTATATTTCCTTCCCACACCCTTCTTCCCTGCCTGCTGAGTAACCTGTGACACCCTCAGCTACACGGAATAGCCTGGTATCCCTGCTGTTCCTCCATTTTCCAGCCACCTTTCTGCCCACCGTTATCAGACAATAGTGATACAAAAACATACATCCTAAGGATACCCATCTGAGGCCTGCCACACAAGATTTATGGAGGTTAGCACCCTTCCAATATCTATCACAACAGAAGCATCCGGGGACTAAAGCCATCCAGATGACTAAAGGCCCTCAAAACAACACAGTCAACAAAAGCTAGGGCAATATGGCAAATTCACAGCACAGCTATGCCATTACAGCAACAGAAGTACTAGGAAATGGCCTTAAATCCAATTTTAAAAAGATGATAAAGGTTTTTAAAGAGAAAATGAATAAATATCTTAAAGAAATACAGGAAATCAGTTAGAGGTCTAAAAGAAGAAACACATAAATCCACTAAAGATATATAGAAATATATAATTAAACAGATGAAAGAAATAAAAGTATTCAAGACCTGAAAATAAAAATAAAAGCAATAAAGAAAACACTAATGTAGGGAATCCTGTAGATGGAAAACCTAGGAAAGAGAACAGGAACAACAGATGCAAATGTCACCAACACAAAACATCCATAGAATCTGGAATGCCATAAAAAGACCTAACCTAAGAATAATAGGAATTAAAGATGGAGAACAGTCCCAGCTACAAGGCCCAGAAAATAGTCTTGACAAATTCATAGAAGAAAATTTTGCCAACCTAAAAAAGGAAATAACTATAAATGTATAAGAAGCCTATAGAAAACCAATTATACTGAACCCAGGAAAGAAAATCTGCTCACCACATAATAATCAAAACACAAATTCTACAGAACAAAAAAGAATATTAAAAGCAACAGGGAAAAATGGCAGGTAACATATAAAGTCAGACCTACCAGAATTACACCTGACTTCTAAACAAATACTCTAAAAGCTAGAAGTGCTTGGATGAATATGTTGTAACCACTACAAAACCACAGGTGCCAACCTAGAATACTATACCTAACAAAATTCTCAATTACTATAGATGGAGAAAACACGATATTTCAAGATCAATCCAAATTCAAACAATATACATCTACAAACCCAACCCTACAGAAAGTACTAGAAAGAAAATTACAACCCAAGAAGGATATCGACATCGAAGAAAACACAGAAAATAAATAATTTCATACCAGTAAAAAGAAGGAAATGACACAATAAAACACAAATGTTCTCTGTCTCTGTCTCTGTCTCTGTCTCTCTCTCTCTCCCTCTCTCTCTCTCCCTTTCTCTCTCTCTCTCATACACACACACACACACACACACACACACACACACACTAACACCACTAACATCAAAATAACAGGAAATAACAATAACTGGTCATAAATATCTCTCAACATCATTGGACTCAATTCTCCCCTAAAAAAGTACAGGCTAATAGAATGTATGTGAAAATAGGATCCATCATTCTGCTACATACAAGAAATACACATCAGCCATAAAGATAAACATTACCTGAGAGTAAAGAGCTGGAAAATAGTTTTCCAAGCATATGGACCCAAGAAGCAAGCTGGAGTAGCCATAATAATATTTAATAAAATAGACTTTCAATCAATACTAATAAAAAAAAAGAAAAAAAAAACAGGAAAGGACATTTCATACTCATGAAAGAAAAAAATTCACCAAGAGGATATCTCAATTATGAACATCTATGCCCCGAACACAAGGTCACCCTCATCTGTAAAAGAAACACTGCTAAAGCTTAAATCACACATAACACCCCACACATTAATAGTGAGAGACTTCAACACCTCAATATCACCAACTGACAAGACATCCGGATAATAACTAAACAACCAATGAACCTAATATATATTATGAATCAAATGGACCTAACAGACATCTATATACTTCATACAAACAGAAAGGAATATACCTTCTCCATTTCATGGTCATTCTTCTCCAAAATTGAACATATAGTTGGTCACACTAGATAGAAAAAAAAATGAAATAAAACCTTGTATCTTCTCAAACCACCATGGATTAAAGCTGAACTTCAGCAACACTGTAAACCTATGCATTCTTAGAAATTGAACGACTTTCTACTGAATGATCTCTGGGTCAGGGAAGAAGTAAAGAAATTAAAGACTTTTTAGAAGTCAATGCAAAGGAAGGCACAACATACCCAAATTTATGCGACACAATGAAAGCAGTCCTAAGAGGAAAATTAATAGCACCAATTGCCTCCATAAAGAAATTATAAAGTTTTCATATCAGCAATTTAAAAACTACACATGAAAGCTCTAAGGGGGAAAATAATGAAGCAAGCAAACCAAGGGGGAGTATAAGACAGAAAATAATCAAAATCAGGGCTGAAGTCAATCAGTCAGAAAAAAGAAAAAAATACAAAGAATCAAGAAAACCAAGAGCTGCTTTTTAAAGAAAATCAACCAGATAGACAAACCCTCTGCAAAACTAACTAAAAGGCACAGAGACAGCATCCAAATAAAAAAAAAATCAAGAATGAAAAGGTAGACATAACAACAGACACAGGAAATTCAAAGAATCATTAAGTCTTGAAAAGCCTATACTCTACAAAACTGAAAAATCTTAATGAAATGAATGCTTTTTTGAGACAAATACCACTTACAAATTTAAATCAAAATCAGGTAATCTATTTAAACAGTCCTAAAAACCCTAAGAAAATAGAAGCAGCCATTAAAAGTCTCCCAAACAGAACAAACCCAGGACCATATGGTTTTAGTACAGAATTCTAACAGATCTTCAAACACTAATACAAAACTCCTCAAACTTCCACAATATATACACCAAAATAACACTACCAAACTGATTATATAAAGGTAAGCTCACTCTGATACCTAAACCACTCAAAGTCTCAGCAAAGAAAAAAAATTTTAGACCAATTTCTCTCATGAAAATTGGATAAAATACATGCAAACTAAATCTAAGAAAAGATCAAAAGCATCATCTATAATGATCAAGTAGACTTCATCCTAGGGATGTGAGAATAGTTCAATATTTATAAATTCATTAATGCAATCCACTACATAAACAAACTGAAAGAAAAAACTCATGTGATCATCTCATTAGATGCTGAAAAATGCCTTTGAAAAAATACAGCACCACTTCAAGTAAAAGAGTTAGTGAGATCATACCTAAGGTACACACCTAAGCATAATCAAAGCAATATACAGCAAGCCAATTAGCCAACATTAATTAAATGGAGAGAAATTTAAAGCAATTCCACTAAAATCAGGGACAAGACTGTCTAATTTCTCATGATCTTTTATTGCTAGAGCAATAAGACAACCAAAGGAGATCAAGAGGATACAAATTGGAAAGGAAGAAGTCAGAGCTATTTGTGGATGATATGATATTATGTATAAGCAAATACAAAAATTCTGCCAGAGAACTCCTAGATCTGATAAATACCTTCACCCAAGAGGCTGAATACAAAATTAATTCCAAAAAATCATTGGTCCTCTTTTATACAAATAAAAATGGACTAAGAAAGAAATTAGGGAAATAACACCCTTTCCAATAGCTATGAAAAATATAAAATATCTTGGTGTAACTCTAACCAAGCAAGTGAAAGATCTGTCTGACAAGAACCTTAAGTTCCTGAAGAAAGAAATTGAAGAAGACATTAGAAGATGCAAAGATCTCCCATGCTTATGGACCTATGTAATTTAAAGAGTGAAAATGGTCATCTTACCAAAACAAATTTACAGATTTGATGCAATTTTCACCAATAACTCCAACACAATTCTTTACTGACCTTGAAAGCAATTCTCAACTTTATATAGAAAAGCAAAAATCAAACAAATAAAAACAAAACCAACCAACCAACAAAAGAAAAAAAAACAAGAAAAAACAAACAAACAAACAAGGATAGCTAAAAACAATCCTGAACAGTGAACAAACTTCTGAAGGTATCATCATCCCTGACTTCAAGTTGTATTATATGTAGTGCCGTAATGATAAAAAATAAAAACTATTGGTATTGGTACAGGAACAGAGAATTTGATTAATGGAATGAAATTGAAGATTTTGAAATAAACTCACATTCCCATGGATACTTGATTTCTTGCCAAAGAAGGCAAAACCATACAGTGGAAAAACTAAAGTATCTTCAACAAATGATTCTGATCTAACTATATCTATGTAGATCAAAAGATCTACATATAAATAGATAGATAGGTAGATAGATAGATAGATAGATAGATAGATAGATAGATAGATAG